>WUJK01000011.1:1277500-1802723 GCA_011317545.1 Coniella vitis
AAATATAAGGTAATTAATAAGTAATTCCCTATACGCGAAATAGGGTATAGTATTATCGCCTATAACGATAATAATAGTAACTATTATAAAGTACTTAAGATAAGGGGAAATTATACTAGTATTAGCCTTATACCTAATACCCCCTACGAATATACTACGCGATAAGTAAAATAGTACCAATATATAATACCCTAGTACGCACCTTACGTATAAGAGAAAGCGCTCGACTAGCATAGAATACGCGATTAGAAATAAAGGGAAAAGCTCGTAAAGCCCGTATACGTAGAACCTATATACTATAGCTTCTATAAGCGCGCCGATTATATAGAATACCTAGCGGATAAAGCATATACCTATTATAACCTTAAAGATAGTTAGCCCGGAGTATAAACTCCCTATACGAAAGAAGAAAATTAAACGTACCTATAGTAATAGGCCGTAGTATATATATAATATAGAATATAATAAGCTAAGAACTTAATATAGATAATAGCCCTTAGAGTATAGTAAGAATAGCAGAACCTAAAAGGCAAGGATCGCTTATAAGGGATAATAAGCGATTAGGACTTATAGCAAAGTCCCTCTACGTAATAGATAGCTCGACGTACGAATATTTAAAAATCGTAGTACGAATTAACAATAAATACTATACAGCACTCCTAGATAGCAGAGTATAAGGAAACTTTATATCCCTAAGTATTATTAATAGAGAACGGATACCTTAGAAGAAGAGGATAGAACCCTATAAACTTAGTATTATAAAAGGTATAGAAATCGCTTATAGCTAAGGTATTATCGATATAGAATCTAATTAATTACTAATTACGATCTACGGACGTACGATACTAATAAACTTCGATATTACGGACACCGTATAATATAAGCTAATTTTAGGTATACTATAGTTAAGAAAGGAAAATCCTCGAATCGATTAAACTAATAGCTATATTTTATAGGATAAAGCGGTTACCTAAGAAGCGGTTATAATTAAAGGCGTAGGATCGGATTTAGTTACTAAGCGATACCTAGATAATAGGGGCTTAAACGAATTTATATATACCTCTAAATCGAGAAAAGCTAAGATAATAGCTACCCTAGGATATAATAAACCTCGATAGCTTATAGAGAAGGATCTAGTAATAGTTAATACCTAATAGAAAAGGGGATATAGTAGATTAGGATACGATATAATAGGATTCTATAGATAGCAGGATATATTATCGCGATAAGTTTAAGAAGAAACTAAGTACGTATAACGATATCTCCTTATAATAGCAACTATATAAAACGAAGATATATTTAAAAACCTCTCCGGTATACTAGAAGAGTATCGGAAGTTTATAAAACTATTTTAAGGAAAATTCGATAACGGCCTACTAGAGTATAGCCTATACGACTACGAGATCCTACTTAAAGAAGGAGAATAACTAAAGTTCTTTCCTATCTACGGATTAGATAAGGATAAACTTAAAGTACTTAGAGAATATATCGACGAAAATCTTAAGAAAGGCTATATTAGACCCTCCTATTTACTAGTAGGATACCTAATCCTATTTATACTAAAGAAAAACGGCAAACTACGACTATACGTTAACTACCGGCAACTTAACGATATTATAATTAAGAATTAATACCCCTTACCTCTCTTTAAAGAACTTAGAGATAAACTTAGAGGAGCTTAATAGTTTATAGCCCTCGACCTTAAAGAAGGATATATATATATTCGTATTAAACCTAGAGAAGAATAGAAAATAGTATTTAGAATACGCTATAGATATTTCGAATACCTTATTATACTATTCGGACTTACTAATACCCCTGTATTATTCCAGGAAATAATAAACTTTATCTTACGTAAATACCTCGACTATTTTATAATCGCTTACCTAAATAATATCCTTATTTACTCGAGGATATTCGAAGAATACTAGAAGTACGTTATAATAATCCTATAAATCCTCTAAGATAATAAGATTTTAGTAGAACCTACTAAATATAATTAGAATACCTAAGAAGTTAACTACCTCGGATATACTATTATACTAGGGTATATACGAATATAGAAAGATAAAGTATAGGCAGTTAGGGACTAGCCTATACCTTAGAACGTTAAGGACGTTAGAGCCTTCCTAGGCTATATTAACTTCTACCGATAATTTATTAAGAACTATAATAGTATTATAGTACTACTTATAGAACTTATAAAAAAGGATATTACCTTTAATTAGAACGAATAAGTATAGAAAGCCTTTAGTATAATTAAGGATACCGTTATATCGGAACTAATCTTAGTTAAAGCAGACTAAGATAAAGTTTTCGAAATCGAAATAAACGGATTAGATTATATACTCGGTAGATAATTCGGATAACGAGATAATAAAGGATAACTACGGATAGTTAGTAACTTTAGTAAAAAGTTAAATAGATTAGAATTTAACTATAGAACGCCCGATTAGGAACTTATAGTAATAGTAGAAGCCTTTAGGGAATAGCGATACTACCTTATTAGCGTAAAATAACAAATTCTTATATATACGGATTATAAGAACCTTTAAGTATTTACCTTAATAAAGCAGCTTAATAAACGATAAGTTAGATAGTACGAATTTCTATTAGAATTCGACTTTAAGATTATCTACCGTAAAGGTAAAGAAAACGAACGAGTAGACGCTCTTAGTAGACGGTTAGACTATAAGGATAGTAATAGCAAAGACTAAGATATTATAGTAATCTTTAAGGAAGATTCGGAAGGTAACCTTACTATATTATCTATTACTAAGGAACTTAATATAACCCTATATATCGAAGGAGAAATACCTAACCTTAATAGTATAATAATATTAGAATAAAACAACTATATTAGAAGCATCTATAGCGTACTAGTATATAGATACTAAGGAATTAGAGCAACCTATAAAAGGATCTAACGTTATTAGAACCTACCGAACCTTAAGAAACGAGTTATAGATATCGTTAATAATTATAATATATATAAACGGAATAAGATAGAACGATATAAACCCTACGGATTACTATAACCCCTATTAATACCTACGGCTATTTAGTTATCTATTAATCTAGACTTTATTACTAAGCTACCCCTTTTACGAGAACCCTTAACTTAGGTGTAATACGATAGTATCTTAGTAGTAGTTTATAGACTAAGTAAATATATATACTTCCTATTATATAAAGAAAGTAGTACCGTAGAAGAACTCGTATATATATTCCTCCGTATTATTATCGCTAACTACGGAATACCTTAGGAAATTATATTAGATAGAGATAGAAAATTTATATCGAAATTCTAGATCTTACTTACTAAATACCTCGGAACGATATAATATATATCTATAGTATTTTATCCTTAAATAAACGGATAAATAGAACGTACTAACTAGATTATAGAGTAATATCTATAATACTATATTAATTACGAATAAGATAATTAGGTCGAACTCTTACCTACGGTATAATTCGCCTATAATAGCGTAGATATAACGAGTATAGGAAAATTACTATTCTTCCTATTCTATAGATATAACCCTATAGTATATTACGAAATACTACTAGGTGGAAATACGGAAATAGCAGACTAATACGCTAGAAGAATTAAGCAATTATATAAAGATACTCGATATATATTTTAGAACGTTAAAGAATAAATAACGAGATACGCTAATTAGAAAAGGATTAAGGGACTAATCCTATAGAAGGGAGATAAAGTCTATCTTAACCGTAAAAATATTAAAACTACTAGACCTAGCGATAAACTCGACTATAAGAAACTCGGACCTTATAAAATTATACGATAAATTTCCCTAGTTAACTATAAACTCGAAATCCTATATATACGTCTATACCCAGTCTTCCATATTTTACTTCTAGAACTAGCACTAGCAGACGTAGAACTCTCGTACGACACAGATATTATCGAACCAGAATAAGCATAATACGAAGTTAAACAAATTCTCGACTTACGTAAACGCAGACGCGGAAAACAATACCTTATTAAATAGAAAAACTATAATAATTCGGAAAATACTTAGGAACTACTAAAGAATATATACCTAGATCTTATTAAAGAATACGAAAATAAAAAGTTATTATAGCCTTAGATAGAGAAGGTATTATAGGGAATCGAACCCCGGACCTCTTAGTAAGAAACTAGGAGCTTTAACTATTAAGCTATAAGACTATTCGTATCTTTAACTATAATAACTATCTATAGGAATAACCAGACCCCTTATTAAAAGCTACTTATACTCGGACTCCCTAGGTCGAATCCGGACTAATTAATTGCAGCGTTAGGCGCCGCTAACGTATTCTAGTCCGTACCTTTAAACGAAGGATCTTATATAGATAAAACAGCCTCCTTAGTAGCTATAGTTTAAATAGCCTTAGCAACTCGCTTATACTCCTCCTCTTCTAAACTAGCGTTTACTAACTTTATACCCTTCTCCTAAAGAAACCGTCGTTATTTCTTTAGACGAGATAATCTAGTTAAAGTCTCTATTAGACGGGCTTATACGTTAGTAAGTTCCCTCTAACGCTTAAATAGACGCTCCTCTTCCTCTAACTTATAACTATCTAAATATATTAATTCGTCGTTAATCTTAGATATTAAGGAAAGAATTAATACTAGTATAGCAAGAACTACTAAGAAAAACCACTTATACGAGGATACTAATACTCGAGACGTATTATAAGAACGATTTTGTTTAGTATATTATATATAACTTTTTATACTATTAACTATCTTATATACTAACCCCTCCTCTAAGTATAACGAATAAGGTATAATTTCGTAACCTTAGGTTTCGATATATATAAAACGATTTAAAGTAGTAATACGCTTTTTAGATAAAGATAAGAACGGATTCGTAGTATGCGATTTTATAATCCTAGAAGATATAACGAATTAGGAAGGTATAATCCGAAGTAAGAATATTAGGCAGGACTATTTACGGAAACACTATAGGTCTTTAGGGATAAAGACCGATAGAAGGGAGATAATATTATAACCTATAAATATATAGGTTATAGGAATAGGCTAGCGTAACTATATACTAGTAAATCGGAACCTTAACGGATTAATAGGGATCTCTTATATAAGGAATACGGATAGTATAATCAGGGTTAGGGTAAAGCCTATAAGAGATTACTATTACCTATCGGATAGTTAATAGGTAACTATAGGTATTAATAGGCTCGGATAGGCTACGTATTAATAAATAGAATAACGGAAGGATATAAGGACGATGGATTTCCTAGCTATTAGATAGTTTTCCTTATAGTCTTTAGTTGTAAATCTAAGTATTATTTTATATAATAGGGTAATCCCTCTTAATCCCTTATAATACTTGATATTGCTCGACAACGTACGAAGACTTAAAGGTAATACTTCCCCATCCTGCTAATATACAACTCTCAGGTACTTCCGGAATCAGGGATTCAGGCAAGGATCATTACAATTGTATGATAGCAGAGTATTATTACACAATGCCTCTAAGTCTTCGTTCGTATGTTCTTGTGCGATATCAAGTGGTTGGTTATAAGTGATCAAAAGGGATTGATTGCCCTATCGTTGTATAGAACTTCACACCTGAAGAAGGCTATGAGGCAACTATCTAATAGCCAGGAAACTCACTGTCCTTATCTTGTTCTGTTCTTCCTTTCGAATATCCCCCTCAACCTTGGATCACCGGGATATATTACACATCCATCATATCCGTGCGTTGCTTAGATATTATCGTCCTACTGATCCAATATATTGATTTTCATTCGTTCCTTGTTTATTATTTTATTCACAACTAATATCAGGGATTCTTTCGATCCGCTGTGCTTTTGATACACATGCCATGTGGTATTGGCCTCTTGCTATGACTTGTATGACCGTGGGTCATAACATGAAGGGTATCCTTGAACTATTATTTCTCGACTCTTGTACAGATCCGAAGTGAGTATTTCCTCGCAAGCTTATCAGTTTCTCTACATGTCCAATCTCAGTTTCACAGGATCGTGGTCAGTGGTGAATACAGGCGGCCCATTCCCGTTTCTTTGCCTTGGCCTATCTCTACCCTGACCGCGATATCTCCAGGCAGCCAGCCACCTCTTAGTATGAATAACACCATTCGGTCTTCATATCACAATAGCAGTTCATTTTGACTTCAATTGATCATCCTCAGCCCTAGGTCCTGTGGCTATCTACTTACCTACCTGGTAGCCCGTGGGTACCCAGGTAGGCAGCCAGCTGCTGTCATCGCACCGACTTGCGGAAGGAGCACCAACGTTCCTTCTCTCACCTGCCCTCTGCGTATCTCTCTGCCCCATGTATCATGCCCCGTCCTTATCCCACCAACCTCTAAGCAATAGAGGAAGGAGCATAGGACAGGGGACGTAAGGTGTTACTTTATATATCGCTTGTCAACCTGGCCTTCCAAAAATGAAAAGAGGTCTGGTGGCCAAGTGGTCATATATGCGACTTGCAAATTTGCATCCCCCATGTCTCCAGTAGCCCTCTAATCAACGAATTATACGATGATAAAACTCAGCAGGGTTTTCTGAGTGAAGCGTAGTATGCCGAACTACGTCGTACCATGTCTTTAGACCCGCTGGCGGGGAGTGATGAAGCACATAAAAAAAGAGTCTGAAGAGAACACATTTTTTGGTCAGATTCAACAGTATAAGAACAGAGACGTTAGATCAAGCTGTGTGACAAGCAGTAGACATACCTTTTTTGTTTTTGTTAGTTGGGGTTCTCAGCAGTCAAGCAGCAGCAACTGAGAAGGGATTCGGCGAGTTTATATGCCCGTTGACAGTACCGATACGTGTCCTTTGGTCGACCTCATGTCATGCCTAGCCTAGCCTGAATCCGATAGCCACTCTTGATCTAAGGTTATTGACGTCTGGTTTGTTAACCGCTTTCAGCAGGCTACCCGGCTTGAGCGAGAGCGTTGTACCTGTGAACGTCGTTTCGGGCCAAGGACTACATTCAGTTCCGGCATCGATCTAGGAACATTAGTGTGTCCTGTAAGGCTCGCATGAGACGGGATGAGGACGCACTTTACAGCCACTGTTGGACTTTGGCAGGTTCGCGCCTAAATAGAAATTGCCAGTAGCCCTAATATCAAAGAATATAGATGAGTCACCAGCGCCAGACGACATAGCACGAACCCCGGGCTAGATACCCACGTGATTTCACATGCCATTTCCAAAAGCAGTCCATGTCTATCTTAGGAAGTGACAAATAAAGCCAAGGCATATGTAGATTGACCTCCGTCCGCTGTGCAAGAGGCCTAATGTACAGCTGAGTGCCGGATGCTGGAGATAGCCTCGTCTTCGCAATGCGATTTCGACCTCATATTCCAACTTCAGAACACATCCTTTAGAGAATTGGTAGCTACAGCTCCAAACCTTGGTTGATGCGTGGGCCGCCGCGAGTTCGACCCTCGTCGGGCTCATCATTCCTCTTCTGGATGGTATCTGGACATGGTACTATTCCAGCACTAGACTGGCGTAATTTCTCTTTCTTCCCTTCTCCGGCTTCTCCATTTGTGGACCCAGCTGGAGATCAACGCAGTAAGAAGCGCTGCCGACGTCACAGCCTGTGATGGAGTTTCCTGTGTGGGATCCCAGCGGTTCCTTGAAAGTGACTTCTGATTCTAACGAATTGATGGCTGTCTGAGTGCTATCACAAGATTTGATTGTGTTATTTATCATCGAGTGTGAAAATCATAGAAGGCGAGAAGAGCCTCGTGGAAGACTTATTCACTGCTGCGGAATCTCTTGTTGATCACACAAAAAGGATGTCCAGCCTCTCTCTCAAGATAGCGAGTAGGCCTCGAGACTTATGACTTGAATCTGAGATCCGTTGACAGAGTTCAGCTGAGTATGAAAAAAAAAAAAAAAAAAGAATAAAAACATTGAAAAAAGATAAAACACAAAGAAAAGCGAACCCTTTACTTTCATCAGCCCTACTCCAAGACTTGTTTATTGTGTTGTAAATCACAATGGGTATTGACAATGCTTCATGCGAGTTTTGTAAACTATATTCAATATTCATGAGGAGGTCATTAGCTGATACGACTCCACGTGTTATAACCCATGAACATGCAGGTCACAGGAACAGGCCAGCGCAACCATATGCCAGCAAATCGGAACCTCAACGGACCGATGGGGATCTCTTATGTAAGAACACAGAGTAGTATAATCAGGGTTAGGGTCCAAAGTGCTATATTAGATTACTAGAGATCACCACTACTCACCAGAATATTAGTAAGCACTAGTAAGCATTAATAAGCTATATATTGATAAGTACTATAACGGAAGGATATAAGGATAGGAGTTTACGGCTTAATATTAGATAGTTTCCTTATAGTCTTTAGTTATAAATCTAAGTATTATTTTATATAATAGGGTAATCCCTCTTAATTACTTATGATACTTGATATTGCTCGATAATGTACGAAGACTTAAAGGTAATACTTCCCCACCTGCTAATATATAACTTATAGGTACTTCCAGAATCAGGGATTCAGGCAAGGATCATTACACCACGATAATTTGGTTTATGCTACTGCTGCTCGAAAACCGACTAACGTTTATTCAAAATGCCCCGGAGGGCCAGGAACTCTTTAACTAGCTTGTATTCTTGGCACTGATTTGTTCCTGTACTCTAGCGATAACGTCCAAGGACATCTAAATAGTCATGAGCCAACATGAGGATTCGTTTTGTTTCTGATAGAGTTTCCAGTATCATTACAAGTCAAAGGAGGTGAAATATGACAGCTACCTCATGCGATCTTCAGGACGACGATGCCTTTTCTTTTTCAAAGAGACGGACAAACACGGCCATTCTCATTTACAGTTGAAGTACTGTGAATTAGTGGGTATTTTGTCCAAGAGGGATCTCAAAAGGAAGCAAGAAGACTCTTGTGAAGATCATTGGTTATAGTTGATAGCATGTGCATGTCGGTTTTACCATTCTTGAAGCTGGTCATCGTTTATTATCATGAAGCTTGGACGTACTAACGTTTTCCAATCGACCATGGTACACATTATCCGTGTCGCATTTTTGAAATGTATCTCTTGACACCAGAATATGTGGTCGCCAGCAGCGATAGTGAACAGCGATACTATTTGTAAATTGGTATTTTGTACGTATCAAGAATAATAATAGTAACAATAATGATAAAAACGATCTGTCTGTAAATGCGTTTGGCATCGGGGGGTAAATGCATAACCATGGCTCCTGACTGGCTTCGGCAACCAGTATGCAGCAGTGCTGGGGAAATTCTCATTTCGATCAGACCGGGGGCTAGAAACTTTTTTTTTTTTTTTCTTTTTCCTTCTTCAGAAGATCCTAATCCACCAAAGGCTCATATTTTGCTAATCTGAGCTGTGACAACTCTGTCGCATGCGTCTGCACATTGTTCTTGCTGGACGTGGTGCGGCCGCTGAGTTCGCTCTGCTTGCCGGTGGAGTGTTTCGTCGTCTGCTTCTTGCTGCTGCCGCCGAGCGACGTCCAGCTCTTGATTCTCTGGCCCATGAGGACGAAGAGCGTGCGCGCGCCGGGGACGGAGGCGGCGACAACCAGTACACAGCTCTCGACACTGTTCCAGACTTCGAGGGGGACGGTAGAGACTGGACGTGGGTGTAAAAGAAAAAAAAAAAACCCACCGCGTTAGATTCAAGATTCAAGCGGTGCTTCAGAAGGGGTTGTTGGCTCTCAAGACAAAAGAGACTTACAGGTCGAGTCTGCGTAGTTCAGTGTGCCCAGTGTGGACAACTTAATGCAGGTCACAATGCCGGCCCTATTTATTATACGTGTTTCTCAGGCAATAAGAATGTGCTGCTCAAGTCTTTGCGCGTGCGGGAAAAAAAAGGGAGCTGGAAAGAGGATCTTACGGAATGCCGAGGCTGAGGGACGCGGCGATCATAATCTTGAGAGTCCTGTCCATCTGCAGCCCAAAGACTTGGGTCATTGCATAAATGGCAAAACCAAAGTCGAGTGCTGCGGAGAGTGCTGCGCCAAAAAAAAAAAAGAAACACAAAAGTCAGCAATGTGTGGTCCGTCCTCATGCCCGAAGGCGTGCCCGTGCTGTGCTGTGCTGTCTGGACGGGCGTGATAATGATGATGATGATGACGATGCGGGCTTTATTACCTCCGGCAAAATAGCCAATGTCAAAGTACACGGCCTCATCCCAACACGTGCCGACTACCTGGGTTGGGTTCCAGTTCTTCTCGATGGGCGTGCATTTGACGAATGTAACGACCGTCTGCAGGACCACCACCACCAGGAGCAACGCAACCACCAGGAACAGAACGACGCCGACCCGCTTCTTGTATGTGCCAAAGACCCGGTACGTGAGGAGCGCCACGGGGATCTTGGGGAGTGCCCAGGTCCACAGACTGACGGCTTCCAGAATCACCAGGAGCCGCGAGAGCTCGACGGTCTGGGCCGGGCTCGCTTCGAGAAGGACCTCGAGGTGTTGTCCGAATCCTAAACTGATGCAGTACGATATGTAGATGGCCCTGGCGAGCACGAGTGCCTGCATATTGCCCACGTGTTAGATTGGGGTCCAACAGCCACCCGCAGGTGCCAGAATCGGTAGGCTCGGTTTGTAGGTCGCGACTTGCCACTGCGAGGATGATGGAGGCTTCATCCAGCCCCCAACTGATCTTCTCCAGCCGTGAGCTGCCTGACGCGAGCCGCAACGTGACAAAAACTGTGTGCTGGTTAGTCGAGCCGTGCAAGGCAGCGCAGAGCAAGACAGAGTGCGGTGCGAACCTAGGGCCAGGCAGCAAAACACCCAGTCGATGACATTGAGGAACGGTCCTCTGCTCACATCGCCGCCGTACGACATGTTGCTCAGGGCTCAGGGCTCAGTCGGGTTGACGAAAGGCGGGATTCACTTGGCGGGCATGTCGAGACGGCGCAGAAAGTTGGGGGATTGAGCCCCCAAGTCGCATTCGTGAGGTGCGGCAGATCTAGTAAATACAGATTTGCCCATGCACTCGCTCACTCACTCACTCACTCGCACTTCCCAGGCTGACAAGACAGCGGGAGAGAAGCAAGACATGGCCGCAACGTTGAGAATCCTGCCATTGCGGCTGCGGCACACCTTTTGCCCCGTGGCGGTTGCACAGAATGGGAGGGGGTGTGTGGGATAAGCTGACTGCATATCTATGCGGCGTGATTGTGACGACTTGGCGAGGCAAAGGCTCAAGCTGTCTGTGGGCGCAGTCAGGCAAAACAAACACCTCGAGGATCGTGCGGGATTCCTACACCCATCCACCATCGTATACGGCATATGCAAGAAACCATTAGTGCCGATACCACTGTCTCGGATGGGGGTGTGTTCAGCTGCTGCTCAACCATCGCCACCTTGCCCTCGTGGAATCATATGATATAAGCGGGCAAATTCGGACATGGACCAATCTTCTGTCTCTGCCCAGCCAGGGTTCGTATCGACTTTGCCTCTTGTATACTTGCGTAGAGACTATAGAGCATGTATGTAGTACAGAGTAAAATTACTGGGGCCAGTCCAAGCGTTCATTCGAAGCAGAGAAATAGCACGGCGCTTTCCATGGGTTGAGGAGTCACAGCGTTCAATATATATATGATTATATATATTATCTCCAAATAGTCACCTCTCGACGTCGTCGCGAGCCGTGATCTCGCTGTCAGGGGCCCGCCAGATCCGGCCAGCTCCGGGCGCGGGTATATCTGCCGAGTCGCTTGTTACCAACGTTGGCCAAATGCAGATTCCCCAGCTGCGTTGGGTTGGGTTGGAGGGAAGGGGGGCCTGTTGTATCCTTGACAAGCGAGTATAAAGGCTCAAGCGCAGGCGGTTTATGTATTCTTCCCGATTCCATTCGCCAGGATACCGCCGAGAAACGAGACCGACGCCGTTCCCAAGTGTTTCGGAACGTTCACGCCCCCGCGCTGCCCACCCTCCTTTCTTTTTGCCAACGCGCACAGCACAGCACAGCACAGCACAGCACAGCATGTCTGTCCAGCTGTCGGCAGAGCGGCTGGCACAGCTCCAAGAATGCGCCGGCTCCCATTTCGACGTCCTCACTGACCCAGCCGACACGCAATTCCAAGAGTTCGCCAAGAGGTGGTCTGACCTGGACCGCCAGACTCCAGCTGCCATTGCGCTGCCGGAATCCGAGCACCAGATACAGCAAGTGGTAGGTTACGTTAGGTTTCTGTTGATCGTCACCCCATCCTGCGGATTCCTAGCCCATCCTTTGCTGCGGCTAACCGAGCTTACCCATACACAGGTCTCTTGGGCCGTTCAAGCCGCCGTGCCGTTTGTCACCAAGTCCGGCGGCCACAGTACCTGGTCGACCATCGGACCTGAAGGCATCGTCATTGACTTGAGCAAGTACTCTGCCATCGAGGTGGACACAAGCAATGCAACGGCCAAGATCCGAGGGAGCGTCCTGACCAAGTCGCTCTCTGTGCACTTGGCCGAAGCTGGCTACTTTGCCGGTATGTTTATCCCAAAGCCTGTTCTGTTTGCCTGACAAGCCCACAGTTGGTGGTCTCGCACGTTTAACTCCGTGAAGCTGGGCGCATGCATGCTAAAACTCAAAACTGTAAAATTCGTGCCCCCCGCAGCTGTCGGCAATGGCACGCAAGTGGGTGCGATCCCGTATTTTCTCAACGGCGGTGCCTCCATTACCACTGCCGTGACTGGCTTCGGGAGCGATCAGATCCTGGCGGCGCGCCTGGTCGACGCCCAGGGAAGGCTGGTTCACGCCACACCAGAGCAGGAGCCAGAGCTTCTGTTCGGCGTCCGTGGCGCCGGCCAGTTCTTCGGCCTGGTTACCGAGATCACCATCCGGATCTGGCCGCTCGCTGCGCTGGGCAACAGCCAGGGGCTGCTCTGGAGCGGGCGCTTCGTCTTCCCCCTCGCTCGCGCACCAGAGGTTGCCGCGGCCATGGCGAGCATCATGGACGATCCGCAGCAGGCGACCGCCGGGCTTGTGATGTGTGTCTGTCCGCCGCCTGCGCGCAAGCCAGTCCTGGTCGTGGCCGCACGGCAGATTGGCAATCTGGAGGAAGCGGAGGCGACCTTTGCGAGCCTGTACGCCCTGCAGCCACGGGTGGGCGAGGGCGGACCCGTGGCGATCCAGAACATCAGCGACGGCCGCGAAGCGCTCGAGGCCAAAGGGGGCTTCAAGACGTTTGGCACCATCGGGCTGCGGCGCTTCGACACGCCCCGCTTCCTGCAGACGATTGAAGTGTGGAAGCGGCTGCTGGAAGAATGCCCCGATGCAGTCAACACGACATATAACTTCCAGTGGGACTCGCGGCCGCCCAAGCAGCCAGACTTTGAGTCTGCGAATTCTCTGCATGATATCCGGTATTGGCAGTAAGTTTACGCAAGAATGCTTTTTTTTTATATAAATATATATGGCCCATGGGCGGTTGAAGACGAGCATCCATCCACTGACTGGTGCTCTTGCTCTCTCAGGAACAATATCATCTGGTACACAGATGCGGCCAGCCACGACAAGGTCGCTGCGCTGAATGCCGAGTGCCTGGCGGTTGCCAGGGGCCCAGAGAGATCCGAGTACGCCGACTTCCCAAATGCTACTCGAGTGGACCCGATTGAGCTTCGCTTTCGGGGCAACGGTAAACTGGAGAAGCTGCAAGCTTTGAAGAGGAAGTGGGATCCTGAAGGAGTCTATACCCGGCAGCTCCTGGATTAGGTGACGTGACAGATCGGGTCGGACAGAACATGATTCACAAATAACATTGATTGATTGATTGCATGGCTGGTCCACAAGATGGTGGTGGTGGTGGTCCACGAGTGACAAAAAGTGAACGCCATCTGGACGTGATGTAACTCTCTGCTCTATATTTAGCACATGTCCACCAATGGGGCCACTACGTCTGGAGCAGCATCTTTTATGCGTCAGTCAGGCCCAGCATTTTGCTGCCCGCCAGTTTTGATCGCTGGATGCACGCCCCCGCAAAGGCTCTCATCCCATCCTCGAAGCCCTTGATCGAGCTGGCCGAGAAGCCCTTTGTAGCGATGCTTTCGGCCAACAGGACGGCGTCGTGCAGAGCAGCAACAGCACCAACTCCTCCCGCCGGGGACATGACATGGACTGCATCTCCGAGCGCCGTGACCAAGGGTGATTCCTCCCATGCTGGAATGGCTTCTGGCGCGCTGAGAATGCGCATTCCGTACGTCAGTTCCTTGTCCTGCAGCTCGACCAGTGACCGGATGGACGGGTCCCATTCACTCGTAATGTCCATGGATATCGCCCACGGGTCGCTCCGCAGCAGGCCGTCCACCACCTCGTCACTGAGGTTGGGCCCCAGGAGCTGCCGCGGAAACATGATGCCAAAGTGCACGTAGTCCTCGGGAATGTGCGAGAACGTCTCGCGATTGGTGAAATGGCACGGCTCGCAGACCATCGTCACAGGGCTGTCGGCCCTGGTGATGATGCTGTGGATCAGGGGTGTCTGGTCGCGCACGACCGTGATCCAGCGGCGGTGCGCCTCGGGAAAGCGGCTGAGCAGCGCGCCGCCGAGGCTGCTCTTGCCGTAGACGCAGCAGACGCCCGTGTCCTGGAAGGCGTGCCCAGGCCCAGGCAGCAGCTGGGCGCGCACCGCCGAGTGCGCCCCATCCGCGCCCACGAGCAGCGTCCCCTCAGCCGTGGAGCCGTCCTCGAACATGGCTTGGACCGTCTCGCTGCTGCCAGGGGTGGCGCCGCTAGGGATGATGCGGTACGACGTGAGCTTCTTGCCGAACTGCACATGGGCGCGCACGCCCTCCATAAGCGCCCAGCGGAGTAAGCCTCGATCGACGGCCAGGGGGGGCTCGGCACCAGGGGGCAGCCGTTGCTTTCGACACGCCGTGATGCTGGCGTCCGTTGCGTTCAGGTTGGTCTCGCCCAGGCGGACCTGCGCAGCCGTCGCTCTGACAATCTCCCAGGCCTCGGGCGTGACTGTTGCTTGGAGACGGGCGACGATGTCTCCGACGAGCTTCAGCCGGTAGCCTTGGCGGCGCGAGTCGAGGAATGCGTCTCGCTCAAAGAGGGTGAAGGCTATGCCCTTTCTCTTGAGGCCTTGAGCCAGGACCAGGCCGCCGGGGCCGGCACCAATGATGAGGACGTGTGGTTGCATTTTCGGGGTTTTCTTATTCTCGTGAGCGCAGAGCGTTGTGACAGAGCTTGGCCGGTGCTGGATGGAATGGTCCGAGGTGCTGTTGGATATTGATCCTTTGATGCGTCTTGTAGACCGTTCGGTGCGGGGGGCCGGTAATTTCGGCGCAAGATATAGGAATCTGGTACTAAAAGAGAATGTTTTAGATAGCGTGGAAAGGTTGAAGCGTCAGGCCACTATCCGGAAGCTGTGACTGCTTGTCCACGTTGTGAGCGAGACCAGTTGGTAAGAATCTGTCCAGATATGGCTTAATCAGGCAGGAATAATAGTGATATTGAGGGACCCAAGTTCCTATGCAAAATATGATATGTGTTTGTACTATTTCATCTCAAAGAAATGTAATATATTATCTTTGTACCTGCGTATATTCATCAGCACAGTGTTGCGATACCACATTGTAGCACCGCTGTCGCCACTCATTTATCCGTTTTGGGGGCTTACCTATGTATTGAGAGCGTTGTATTGCAGATTCGACGTGCTCTCGTGCTATTGAACGACAACAGCAACCAAGCCGGGCTACCCATTTCCAGTCATATACCCGTAATGAGAATCCTGCAATGCTACTGTATTCTCTTTTGGCCCCCATTGCTGGGTATGTATCTGTAGGTACCAGGTCAGCAGTGACTCTGCCTGTTGGATACTGTGCAAGTTGTTGGTTCTTCTTCTCTTCCAAGAAACGCAGTCAGCGTTTGCCGACCAATCGTCGTTCGGGGCGTGTGGCATGGCACCAATACTATGTACAGCCAGACGTTATCGAACGACAAGCGGCGGTGACGGTCGGCTCGCCAGAGAATCCTTCTGTATCGACATTGGGGGGGGGGGGGGGGGCGGAGCAACATCGGGTACTGCGCAGCCAGGTTGGCAGCTGAGATGTATTGTGCCATTTCGCTGGAGAGGCGTAGTTGCAAGTAAGCGTCTGGTGGTTGGCGCCGCATCCGAAGCTGGAGACCGCGTTCACGATAGGAAGTGGTATGCAAGCAAAGGAAGAAAGAAGAAGAAGAAACAAGTATGTAATGGTTGATATTGTGTGATATATAACGAGGAGAGCCGGTCGCTGTATGGACCACTTGCGGGCCATGGATGCTGTGCAAGCTGCTTTTGTGCGTCGTTGCACCCTCTCAAAGACTTTTGGCCCCAACATGTTGCTGCAATCTGCGCTCGCTTCCCTCGTGCTGGGTCTCGCCCACACAGCAAGACCTGCTGCTGCTGCTGCTGCTGCTGCGTCGACCACGGATGCGACGCTGCCTCCCGCCGTCCTTGGGGCCCCCGCCAATGCCACCTTCGATTACATCGTGATCGGCGGCGGCACCGCTGGGCTGGTGGTTGCTTCCCGTCTTGCCGAGGCCAACAGGTCGGTCGCGGTGGTCGAGGCCGGCGGCTTCTACGCCGTGGACAATGGCAACTTCAGCACGGTGCCGTCGTACGCTGTATTCGGAGCGGGAGCGAGTGCCGAGGCCATTATTCCCTCGGTGGATTGGGGCTTCATGACCACTCCGCAGGCCGGCCTGAACAACAGGTGAGTGGCTCTGTGTGCCTCCCTGGCACCTGCCCAGTGCCAGCGGCATGTGTGTTCTAATGGCGCGTTGATCATCTAGGAGCATGCACTATGCCCGGGGTAAGACCTTGGGCGGAAGGTTCGCACCCGACCCCACTATAACCCGAACCCTGGCTGGTTCCTGCCCTTCGCGGCCAGAGAAGATACCTCCTCTAACAGGCAACAACCTGCTAGTTCGGCTCGCAATTACTTCACTTATAATCGGCCGACAGTGGTGAGTTTTCTGGCCCCTCGCGGGCAGACGAACACAGAGTCGTGCTGACACTCTGCAGGATTCCATGAGCCGATGGGCCGCCGCTGTCGACGATCCATCCTACGGCTGGGACAAGTTCTGGCCCTACCTGCAGAAGAGCGTCAACTTCACCGGCCCCGACAACCAGGCGCGGCCAGCCAACGCATCCATCCCCGAGCCCGCTGCCGGTGCTTTCAAAGCCGGCGCCGGACCGCTGCGGGTGTCGTTCCCAACCTGGGCCAACGCCTTTTCGTCCTTTGCGAACCTGGGCTGGCAGGCCCTCGGCTTGCCATGGACCAGGGACTTTGTCAGTGGCACGCTGACCGGTGTGCAGTACTGCCAGAACACAATCAACCCAGAGGGCCAGATCCGGGACACGTCGTATTCGTCGTTTCTCCAGAGCGCAGCGGAGGCTGGGGCGCCCATTCGCGTCTACAACAACACGTTGGCGCAGCGCATCTTGTTCGATGGCACGACAGCAACGGGGGTGTCGGTCGTCAGCAGCCAGGGGCAGGAATATGTGCTGAGCGCGGCCAAAGAAGTCATCCTCTCTGCTGGAGCGGTAAGTCATGGCACAGTTCCAGGACCAGACGACGACGTCCACGAGCTGACGCTTTGGTTTTGTGAGAAATAGCTTCAGTCTCCCCAACTCCTTCTCCTTTCCGGCATTGGGCCCGCTGCAACTCTTGACCAGTTCGACATACCCGTCATCTCCGAGCTGCCCGGCGTCGGCGCAAACATGCAAGACCATCTGGTCGTCGGCACAACCTACCAGGTCAACACCCTCACCCACAGCGCCGTCAGCAACAACGCGACCTTCCTCTACCAGTCCGAGGCCCAGTGGAACCTCAACGGCGGTGGTATCCTCGGCAATCCCGGCGGCGAGCTGATCGCATGGGAGAGGCTGGCGCCCGGGCGCAACTTCAGCGAAGCCACCAACAGAGTGCTGGCCTCGGCTCTTGCCGACGTGCCCACGATCGAGTACCTCATCCTCGACGCCTACAGCGGCAACAACGAGGACTACGAGACGGGCGCTCCCGCCACGCCGTACATGTATGCCTCGCCTGTGGCCGCGCTACACGTCCCGCAGAGCCGCGGCTCCGTCACCATCGCGAGCACCGACGCGGCGGTGGCTCCCGTCATCAACCCAAACTGGCTGACCAGCCCCGTCGACCAGGAGCTCGCCGTGTTTGCCTTTCGTCGCCTGCGCGAGATGATGGACACGAGTGTGATGAAGCCGTCGTGGGTGAGCGAGGTGGTGCCGGGCAGGAATGTGTCGACGGACCAGGACATCTTGGACGTGATTCGCCAGAATGCGATCCAGGAGTTTCACGCGTCGGCGACCTGCAAGATGGGTGTCGCGACGGATCCTGAGGCTGTGGTGAATAGCCGTGGCCAGGTGTTTGGGACCGAGAATCTGCGCGTTGTGGATTTGTCGGCGGTTCCGTTTCTTCCTGCAGGGCATCCTCAGGGGTTGATTTGTGAGTTGGGCTTCTGTTTATATTTTCTTTTATTTCTTTTCCCTCCACGTTTCCTCGTACATGTTTGGCTAACAGCTTTTCAGATGCCCTGGCGGAGAAAATCACCGATGATATCTTGAAGTCGACGAGGAGCGCCGCGTGTGAAGAGAAACACATGTAATATTTGGCAAATGAGACAAGGAAATAGAATCAAAAGCAAAGACTGCATGTCTGTATATATGACTATATTTGCTAGGACCACATTTGGAGTAAAGAGCATGCGAGAAGGGTTTCATCTCGTCTGATTCCAGCAATATATATACATCTACAGATTAATCGGATGCGCTGACAACCTTCTGTCTCTTGATGCAGAAGCCTTTTCTTTTTTTTTTTTTTCCTTTTTTTTCCCCCCAACATTCACTATCACTTATCAATCATTTTCCACTGACTATATCTTTCCCACATCACTCTGACCACGCTCATCACTCATCAGCCAGCTTCACCACCATAATTGCCATCACACTTCCAGGCGGCTGCACCCATTCCACAAGCTTCAACCTCGGCTCCGCGCTCGCAAACAGCTCCTCCCACACATCCAGCTCCCTCTCGCGCGCATTGAAGTTCTGCGCCATAACCAGATCACGCACCCGCAGTTTCGCCTCCAAGCTCCGAGAAATAGACCCCGGCGGCGGGAGGATCGTGTCCATGACCACGATGCGCGCGGCAGCCGCCGCCCCAGCGCTACTGCGCAACGCCGCAGCCAGGTGCGAGAGAATCAGCCGCGCACGCTCATCGGGCCAGTCGTGCAGGATTTTGCGCAGCAGGTAGACATTGGGTGGACAACGATCGAGGGCCACGGGCTGCTGTTGGGGTTGGGGCTGGAAAAAGTCATGCGCGAGGAAACCGATCCGCGACGTGATCTCTGTGGGCAAGGCGCTGAGAACCTTGGGCCCTGAGCTGATGGCCTCGGGCAGATCTTGCACGGTGAACGTGAAGCCCGGGTATGCCTTGGCCAATGCAGCGGCCACGAAGCCGCTGGAGCCCCCGACGTCGACAATGTGTGCCTGTTCCCCAAAGTGCGCCAGCCAGTCGAAGCCTCGGACCAGGTGCTCGTGGCTGAGGCCGTCGTCGCGGGCCTGGCTCTTCATGTAGCGAGCAAACTCGTCTGCACAGCCTGGCCGCTGCTTGAAGTCCTCGAAGAACGGGAGGTCGGTGTGGAAGGCCATGTTGTAGGCTGTTTCGTTGCGAGCCGTGGTTTCTCCCCATTTGGAGGTTGCGTCGGCGAGGGTTGCTGCGGAGGGCTGCCCGTATTCGGTGATGAAACGGGCCCAGTCGCGGAGCGACGAGTCCTCGGAGTTGGCAAAGGGGAGGGACAGCGAGTTGTGGCTGATGTACCCCAGCTCTGGCTCGTGGAAGACGCCTGAGGCTATGGACATGCGTGCTACCGAGCGCAGCATGCCGACGGGAACCGAGGCAGTCGATGCCAGAGACGTGTAGCTGATGGGTTTCAAGTTGCTTGGCACGAGGCTGAAGATGTTGAATCGGAGCAGCCAGCGCAGACTGGCAAAAGTTTGGTACTAACATTCGCGTAATTCAGCGTGAATGGCCAGCAATGTGAGGATGTGGATTTCTCTGATGGAGCAGTCCCCCCCCCCCTCCTTATTCCAGCGAGAAAGACTTACGTGCACTTGATGCTCGCTCAAGAAATCCGAAGGCGTCTGAGCGCGTATCTGGATTTCTCGAGCCAGTTCCAGAAGTTGTCGTCTGGTGACCACTGCTTCTGTCAGCATGCTGTCCTCTGCAGACGTGGAGACTGGCTCTGGAGCTGTCGACAAAGCATCCATCTGCTCTGCTTTACGGCATAGTTCTCGGGCCAATTCGGAAAGCTTGGTTGGCGTCGCCATGGCGTGATTTTGGCCGTGCTGCTGTAAGCACTGGAGAGAGAGAGAGGAGGAAAGTGTGCAAGAGTCAAGAGGGATGTCGCCCTCCCAGCCTCTACTGCGGGGGCTCTGCTACCTTTATATACTTGTGCCATGGTGGAGCATGGAGAAGGGGGGGGGGGGAAACACAATTCGGCTCAGATATTGCTGCAGATAGCGGGAAAATAGCACAAGTATATACTTGAAAGCGATAGATTTCAGACGAGAAAACGATACACTCTATTTTGGTCTTTGATCAAGGACGCACTCTCTGTAATTCATGGACATGGCAGTAGGCACAGATTTTGGCTTATACAGCGACGAGACCCAGCCCAGCAATACAACAATCTAGTCGACTATTTGCGTTCGAATTCGCACCTCAGCGAGCACGATATCTCGAAATACACATTCACACACAGACACACACACACACACACACACATACACTAGACGCCAAGACCCATATTCTCAAAAATCTTACCGTAGCTCCCACGCCACGTATCAACAGCTACAGCCCCAAAGCCTACGCCGAGTTCCTGTTTCACAGCCCCGTCGGGCCCAACGGCCTGCTCCAGCGCCTCAAAGAACTTGTCGACGTAGTCGTCCAGAGGCATGGGGGGAAAGGCCTTGTCGGCGCCGCCCTGCAGGGCAATCGTGGCGGCACGGTGCTGCTTGTCCAGCCCCGTGTCGGTGTACGGCGGCACGATTTCCACTATGGCCAGATTCTCGCTCGCGCCCGGGATGAAGCTGAGCTGCTGGCGCAGCACCTTGGCCAGCGCCGCGACGCCGGCCTTGGACGCGGCATAGGTCGGGTAGAAGCTGAGCGGGATATAGGCCAGGGTGGAGCTGGTGAGGAAGAGGGTCGTCTTGGCGCCCGCCTGCGCGCGCTGCAGCAGATGGGGCGCGAGGTAGTGGACGAGCAGAGACGGGCCGGTGAGATTGGTGGTGATCTCGCCAATGATGTCTTGCGGGCTCGTGGAGGAAGGGTCAAACAGATTGAAGCAGTTTTGGATCCCAGCAGTCAGAATGACGCTATCAAGCGATGGGAAGTCCTGGAGAATGGCATTGATGCTGGGCCCGATGGCGGCCAGGTCGTCGATGTGGAACTAATGGACGTATCATATCATCAGGAATCCGCTTGTTCTAAGTGAGAATATGATAATCAGGGTGCATACCTCGCGACTCTCGATCCCCGGCAGCTCGTGTGCCAGGCTCTTGAGCTTCTCCGTGTTGCGGCCCGTAATGATGACCTTTTTGCCGAGGCTATGGAAGCGGCGAGCAAAGGCTTCGCCAATCCCAGAGGTGGCGCCAATGATCAGCACACTGTTCAATCTCGAAGACATGATAGAGAAACAAAGGTACTTGATCCTTCGAAAGGGTCAAAAGCAAAAGACAATCAACGGATGGCTTGGAAGGATCACAGAGATAGGGGATAGCCGAGAGGGAGCAGCAGCAGCACACAAGCAAAGCAATGCAAGGCAGGGCAACGTGTGCGATTCTCCACTGGAGAGACAGGTTTCGGGTCGGCTGAAGCTGCGCAGGCTCTTTTAAGTTAAGGCTCAACTTGTGTGTGTGTGTGTGTGTGTGTGTGTGTGTGTGTGTTGACTTGTAGGCTCTGCGAAGGATTTTGTCGGATGGCACGCGATTGTCACCAACCTCAAGGAACATGCAGCACACTATTGCCTGCAAACCTGCAGTGCCCGCACTGCCCATACGAGCAGCAGAGCACGGCGATAGGCTCTGCCAAGGACTTCAGCTACCGGATGATAAAGCAGTGTTACTCTGTTGTGACCAACTTCGAAGGATTGCAGCACCCGTTTCCCGCAAAACCTCAGCCCATACAGTATTCGATATATAAACATGTCGTCGGGTATTCAAGCGTGACTAATAAATAGACTACTATGTACTTATTCCAGGTACTTTTGGTTCTGCTATGTACCATGTACCATGTAGCTCCACCGTGTATCATGTACCATGTACCTCGATGTACTGATAGCGCTCAAGTAAGCTGCACGAGAGACCTCAGCATATGTACAGTCACATGTTTTCGGGACGACTGAGACACCGGATACGCATGCAGATCCTTTTTGGGGGGACCCAGACGCTTATAAAGCCTCTCAAACGGACCAACTCATTCCAGGATGGTTCCACCCCCAAGGAGTGCGAGGCAGATAGCCATGCTCTGAATCCCAACGGCCTCGTCTCGGAGTATTCCATATCTATCGACAAGAAAGATGCTGGGACGTGTTCTGCTGACGTTCGACTCGCTCAACCTCCTGTTGGGAGCGTGGGTCATGGATTACAATTCCGAGTCACACATCTTCAACTCGCGATGGCCACCGCATGCCAAGTAAGATACGACCGCAATTGTGACCATCCATCCTGCCTTTCTTCTTTTCTCTCTCTCTCTCTCTCAAGTGCAGGGAAAGTACGCTGCCTAACACTAACGTGCTCTTGTAGGTTCCATTGCGGTCAAACAATCACCCTCAGCACAGCTCTCGGCTTTGCCACCCTCTTTTTGACTTGGCGGTCGTGGCTCGTTCCAACAACAACAAGGGCCGTTGCGCGGGACTCGCTCAAGATTGCCGCCTTTACTGGAAGCGTTTACTGGCTTGCAGGATTGGCATCGATTTTGTTCCCGGGCGCGGACGGCTTGGACCCTGAGGTGTGCTTACGCCCTCTCTTTTTTTTTTTTCTTTTTTTCCCCCCCTCTCTCTCTCTCTCTATCAACCCCTCTCCCCTGATGCCACCGTTCTAATGTATGTCATCTGCATCTTGCTTTTAGTTTGGTGGACCAGGCTTCCCACAGATGCCGCTCTTCCTGGTTCTCGCGACTTGCGCGCTGGTTGGTTCCTGGTTAGAATCCATGTAAGGTATTGCACATTGCATATGCATGAGTACATAGTATACTCGCGTCAGGATTTCAAATGTCGCAAACGCGCGATGCAATAAGGTTACATTACATGGCATTCTAGCTTGCTGGTTACACATAAACGAACTTCCTCCGCTCCTGCAATCGACATAACGTCCACAACTCCTCGGCAAATCCACTTCCACGGGATATATTCCTAGATGGGGCAAGTGTTCGATTTCTAGATTGTTTGGTGAGACTGGTGAAGAAGTGGTTATGGAGATAACGGAATAATATTGCTCCGTTACTTCTTTTATATAGAAACAAAGCTGTAGTACTTTGTAGGGTGTGAGATCAAATCTTGCATAGTATTTAATATGATATATGAAATTCGATGAAATTTGCATTTATGAGTAAAACATTCTTGTAATTAGGGATAGCATTATATATTTATAAATACTTAAACTTGGTTTCCTAGTCTTAATTCATTATTTTATAATTATTTACCATTTCCCTTTATTTAATCTTAAAATACTGTTCATAAAGGAACGTGTGATTTTTATATTTCCTAAACGGGATAACCATCTGATAATTCGAATGTATATAAGGCTAGCAGTACGCAATCACTGTCCAGGTGGTATATGGCCATTGAACATGTTGATTCCTAGACAGAAATGACCATGGACTCGCTCTGATCATAACCAAGGATTGAATCTGGAGCTTGCTTGAAAAACATCGTTATAGGTTTCGGGCACTACCACTGCGCACAGCATCATGTATTCCAATGCGACGTTGGGCGAGCACACCGCCAGTATCTACATATTTGGCGATCAGACGGACGACTTCCGTGCAAGCATCCGAGCTCTGCTCCGCGTGAGGCCAAATCCTATCCTCCAATCCTTCTTGACGGCCTCATACAGCTCGATACGAGCTGAGATTCTACAACACCCAGACAGCACTGCGCAACCAAGTTTCTCGAACCTCCTCGAGCTTCTAGATGTTGCCTTGGAGGGCCCTCAGGCCGTGGCACTCGACCATGCTTTGGCCACAATATGCCACTTTGGGCTGTTCTTGGAAAGGTGTGATGGGTTGCGAGGGTGCTATCCTGATCCGCACACGACCAAATATCTGGGCATCTGTACTGGTTCTCTTGCCGCAGCCGCCGTTGGGTGTTGCTCTTCGCCGTTGGAACTACTCCCCATAGCGGTTCGAACGTGCCTTCTTGCGTTCAGAGCAGGCGCATACGCCGGGGAACAAGCGTCGCTTTATGGCGTTGGTGGAAATGGCGACAAGTCCTGGGGGATGGCCGTCCCGGACGTGACGCTTGAGGACGCTTCTCAAATCATTCGGGGCTATTCTTCCACACAGGTGAAGTTTCTTGCTCCTTGCCCCCCTCCTGAAGCAAGACAACTTGGAGTAAACATTGATAAAAGCTCTGGTAGAACTTGCCTACGGAATCCCAGCCATACATCTCGTGTGTTTCGCTTCGAGGAGTGATGATTAGTGGCCCGCCCGCTATTCTTCAGGAACTCCGCGAAGCCAGGCGCTTTCGGACTACGGCAGTGTTGCCTCTGTATGCTCCCTATCATGCACCAAACCTCTACGACGATTCTGAAATCTTGCGACTGGTTGATCAATGCAATTTCCATCGAGAGGAAGAGCTTTGCCAACAAGGTGACATCCCTAGCTCTGACAGCATTGGAGAGCCAGTACCCTCGGGATTAGAAAGGGCACTACGACAAGCTTTGAAAGATATTCTTGTCAATCGAGTCGACTTTGCCACTCTGCTTGATGCAATAAGGAGCCATCTGCAGTCGTCCAAAGCAGCAAAGGGGGCCGTAATCCCCATAGCAAGCAGCGCGGCGTCCAACATCTCCCGGGCACTGGCGTCAGAGCCTGGCGTCGCCACGGTGGAACTGGTCCAAGAAACAGTCCAGCCATACACTTACGACGAGGTTCGCAGCGCTCCCCAGCAACACAGCCCGCTGCCCGAGATTGCCATCGTGGGCATGGCCTGTCGCCTGCCCCAGGCCGCGGGTGTTGACGAGTTCTGGGAACTGCTCCGCAAGGGGCTTGACGTGCACGCGGTCGTCCCGCCGACGCGATGGGATGCCGCAACTCATGTCGACTGCTCGGCCAAGCCGCGCAAGAACACGAGTGCAACGCCGTATGGCTGCTGGCTCGAAGACCCAGGCCTCTTCGACGGCAGGTTCTTTGGCATGTCTCCGCGCGAGTGTGACCAGGTGGATCCTGCGGCGCGACTGGCTCTCCTGACGACGTATGAAGCGATGGAGGATGGTGGGATTGTTCCTGGTCAGCGGTCTACACGGCTTGATCGGGTGGGTGTCTGGTATGTTTCGTCTTTCTTTTTTCCTTTCCTTCTTTTTTTCTTTTTATTTTCTGTGGCATATCTCATTTGCCCGTTCCACACCCTTTGGAATCGCTTTTTATACTGAACCGAGAGACTCGGCAACTCAGCTACGGCGTGACGAGCAATGACTGGATGGAGACGAACTCTGCCCAAGACATCGACACCTATATGATTCCAGGAGGCAACCGGGCCTTTATCCCAGGCCGCATCAACTACCACTTCAAGTTCAGCGGGCCCAGTCTCGCCATTGACACGGCGTGCTCTAGCAGTCTGGCCGCAATCCACACTGCCTGCAACATTCTCTGGCGAGGCGAGGCGGACACCATGATTGCCGGCGGAACCAACATCCTCACCAACCCCGACTTCACGGCCGGCTTAGACCGAGGACGCTTCCTCTCGCGGACCGGTGGATGCAAGACATTCGATGACGAAGCGGACGGCTACTGTCGGGGGGAAGGTAAGAAGTTTGCGCTTTGTGTCACAGTCCCCCAGACGAAATCTGGCATCGCTTCCCTGTTATTAACGAGTGATCAGGTGTGGCCACCCTCATTCTCAAACGGCTGGACGACGCCATTGCAGACGGCGACAACATCAAAGGCACGATTCTGAACATTCTCACCAACCACTCTGCCGAGTCCGAGTCCATCACGCGGCCGTCTCTGCAGGCGCAAAAAGCCATCTTCGCCAAAGCGCTGGATGGCCTCAGCCCGCTCAACGTCAGCTACGTCGAGATGCACGGCACAGGGACCCAGGTAGGCGACGCCACCGAGATGAACTCTCTGCTGGAGGTTGTAGCGCCCGCACGCGGCCCTCAACGCCGGTCAGAGCCGGCAGAGAGCGTGTACTTGGGGTCGGTCAAGGCCAACGTCGGCCACGGCGAGGCCGTTGCCGGGGCCACCGGCTTGATCAAGCTGCTCCTGATGATGGAAAAGAGCGCCATACCGCCGCACGTGGGCATCAAGACCAGGATCGTGGGCATGGCCTGTCGCCTGCCCCAGGCCGCGGGTGTGGACGAGTTCTGGGAACTGCTAAAATCCCGTATATTAGATACTATATAGCGTTTACCCCTAGCTAAAGGCTACTATACTCTAACGAGGCGTAGGTACCTTATCGTATACTACTTAGGAGTAACGTATATATATTTATCTATAGAATAAGCGATCAAGTTCGTAGTATATAGAGTATTACTATAGATCGTTTCTTTACTTAATAGCGGGTTATCTTTTATTTTTAAGTATTTTATAGGACGAAGTATAGCTTATTTTATTTTCCTTTCCGTCTCGCGTTTCTAAGCAGCCTATTATAGTTAGATCTTTCTCTTTCTTCGTTCTTTTCGTTCTTAATACTTCTATTCGTCTATATACCTTCTTTCCTTCTAGTATTAAACTACTACTCGGCTCTAGAAGTATAACTATAGTTTTCCTAATCTCTATTCCCTTATCCCTATTTATAAATAAGTACTATATTTACTATAACGGTTACTATAAATAACTAGCGTTTATAAGCGAGACGATACTCTTTATAATTTATCTTTAAATAAGTATATAAGAGACGAGAAAGTTTTAGACTATTAAGAAGACTACTCGTTTAAGTAAAGTACTAACCTATAAGATATAAAAATAGGCTTTAGAGATCTCTTGGTAGGACTTATACTCGTACTCCTTAGCCAGAATACTAGAGCAGTAAACCTAATAGTAGCTAAAGTAAATCACCGCTTACAGCCAATATCAGACAGAAGCTATAACTAAACAGAACCCAGGGCCAGTATCTCTTCTATACCACCAACGGCACCCAGTTCTCCATCAAGGGCGTAGCCTACCAATAAGGCATCGCGCCGGGCGGCGCATCCGAGTCCACCAACGCAACTTTAATTTTAGTGAAGCTATTTCAATGCGAACAATATGCTAAGAAAAATGGACCAAAGGAGAACCTCCACGCGTCCGGCATTCGATTAATTAGAGAACCCCCGACCCCCCCCCCCCAAGAATCGATGACAAGCAGAATAGGAGAAAGACCAAGAAGATAGACGCAAAGAAGTCAGATTCGTTCCATTATATAATCTTCCTCTTTGGGGGCATCTCATTATCTTGCCGAGTGATACCCTGAGTGTTATGACCCACGGTCATGCAGGTCACAGGAACAGGCCAGCGCAACCATATACCAGCAAATCGGAACCTCAACGGACCGATAGGGATCTCTTATATAACCAAATCACACAGGATGATATAGTTAGGGTTAGGGTTATACGAACTAATTAGGAATAGATTATTAAGATTATTAGATAATCTAGTAGAGCCGGATTATTAGGATCGCGAGATAATCTAGATAATCTAGGTATAATAATCCTTACCTAAATCCCGGATTCTGGAAGTACCTATAAGTTGTATATTAGCAGGCGGGGAAGTATTATCTTTAAGTCTTCGTACGTTATCGAGCAATATTAAGTATTATAAATAATTAAGAGGGATTACCCTATTATATAAAATAATACTTAGATTTATAACTAAAGATTATAAGGAAAACTATTTAATAGCTAGGAAATCTATCGTCCTTATATCCTTCTATTATCCTATTTATTAATATATAGCCTATTTAAGCCTATTAATACCTATAATTACCTATTAATTATCCGATAGGTAATAATAATCTCTTATAGGCTTTACCCTAACCCTAATTATATTATCCGTATTCCTTATATAAGAGATCCCTATCGGTTTATTAAAGTTCCTACTTATTAGTATATAGTTACGTTAGCCTATTCCTATAACCTATATATTTATAGGTTATAATATTATCTCCCTTCTATAGATCTTTATCCCTAAAGATTATTCCTTATTCCTATAAGTAATCCTACCTAATATTCTTACTTTAGATTATATTTTCCTAATTCGTTATATCTTTTAGAATTATAAAATCGTATACTATAAATCTATCCTTATCTTTATCTAAGAAGTATATTACTACTTTAAATCGTTTTATATATATCGAAACCTAAGGTTATAAAGTTATACCTTATTCGTTATACCTAAAGGAGGGGTTAGTATATAAGATAGTTAATAATATAAAAAGTTATATATAATATATTAAACGAAATCGTTTTTATAATACGTTATAAGTACTAATATCCTTATATAAATGGTTTTTTCTTAGTAGTTCTTATTATATTAATATTAACTCTTTCCTTAGTATCTAAGATTAATAATAAATTAATACGTTTAGATAATTATAAGTTAGAGGAGGAGGAGCGTTTACTTAAGCGTTAAAGGGAACTTACTAATATATAAACCTATTTAATAAAGACTTTAGCTAGATTATTTCGTTTAAAAAAGTAATAATAGTTTCTTTAGGAGAAGGGTATAAAGTTAGTAAATATTAGTTTAAAAGAGGAGGAGTATAAATAAGTTATTAAGGCTATTTAAACTATAATTACTAAGGAGGCTATTCTATTTATATAAGATCCTTCGTTTAAAAGTACGAATTAGAATATATTAGCAGCGCCTAACGCTACGATTAATTAATCCGGATTCGATTTAAGGATTCCGAGTATAGGTAATTCTTAATAAGGGGTCTAATTATTCCTATAAGTAGCTATTATAGTTAAAGATATAAGTAATCTTATAGCTTAGTAATTAGAGTTCCTAGTTTCTTACTAAGAGGTCTAAGGTTCGATTCCTTATAATACCTTCTCTATCTAAGGCTATAATAGCTTTTTATTTTCGTATTCTTTAATAAGATCTAGGTATACGTTTTTTAATAGTTCCTAAGTATTTTCCGAATTATTATAATTTTTCTATTTGATAAGGTATTATTTTCCGTATCTATATTTATATAAGTCGAGAATCTATTTAACTTTATATTATACTTATTCTAGTTCGATAATATCTATATTATACGAGAGTTTTATATCTATTAGTGCTAGTTTTAGGAGTAAAATATAGAAGACTAGGTATAAGCGTATATATAGGATTTCCAATTTATAGTTAACTAGTAAAATCTATCGTATAATTTTATAAAGTCCGAGTTTTTTATAATTAAGTTTATCGCTAAGTTTAATAGTTTTAATATTTTTACGGTTAAGGTAGACTTTATCTCCCTTTTATAGGATTAATCCCTTAATCCTTTTCTAATTAGCGTATTTCGTTATTTATTCTTTAATATCCTAAAGTATATATCGAGTATCTTTATATAATTATTTAATTCTTCTAGTATATTAGTCTGCCGTTTCTGCGTTTCTACCTAGTAGTATTTCGTAGTATACCGTAGGGTTATGTTTATAGAGTAGGCAGGGTTAGTAAAAAAGTTATTAGTTAAGTTAATTTACTAACTTTAACTTTTTTAAAAAAGTTAAGTTAATTTAGTAACTTTAACTTTTATTTTTTCTATTAACTTTATTTAGTTAAAGTTAATTATTAACTAAATAAAGTTAATTTTATTAACTAAAGTTAGTTAAAGTTAATTATTAACTAAATAAAGTTAAAATTAAAAATCTTTTTTAAAAAAGAAATAATATTAAGCTATATATATATAAAGAAAACTAACTATAATTCTTATCCTTCTATTAAATATTCGTTAGATTCGCCTTTATTTAATTTATCTTTAAATTCATTTAAAGAAGAAATCTTCCAATTCTTTAAAAGAATTAGCTTTTTAATTGTTTCTGGATTTAAACGATTTCTAGATTTAGTAATAATATTATTACTAATCGAGAATATTCGTTTAATAGAAGCAGAAGTAGCTGGAATAGCTAAATATCGTTTAGCAATTATAGCTAAAATAGGATATTTTAAATTATTATTCTTCTAAAACTTTAAAATATCAACCTATATAATATATTTAAATTAGTATTAGAATAATAAAAATATAAATTAATAAAGAAATACGTACTGCTTCGTGTTCTTCTATATCGAGGAAATAATTCTGAATTTCGTCGTTATTTTGGGTTTTACCCTTTTTATTAAATAATTCCGTATCGGAATCGTAATCGGAATCAATATTTATATTAGATTCAGAATCTGACGATACTCTATATATATCGTCGATTTGATTATCTAATATAGGCTTTAATCTAATAATAAATTAGTAAATATATTTTAAAAACTTTATATTTATTAAAACTTACTCGAGATATTCTTTTCGTAAAAGATTAATTATATCTTTATCTATTAAAGAATAATGATATAATAATCTATTAGGCTTAAAATAGCTTAATTTTAGCCTAGGATCGAGAATATAGCTAAAGATATAAGCCTTATATTTTTCCAAATTCTCTTTAGTTAATTCTCTTGGAAAGTTTTTCTCTAATTTTAAAATTCTAGCTGTTATAGAATTTGAAAACGATTCGAGAAGAGGTTTCTATATATATTAATATTAATATAGGGCCAGGGATAGGGATAGGGCTAGGGATAGGGATAGGGCTAGGGCTAGGGATAGGAATAGGGCTAGGGCTAGGGATAGGGCTAGGGATAGGGATAGGGCTAGGGATAGGAATAGGGCTAGGGATAGGGATAAGGATAGGGATAGGGATAAGGATAGGGATAGGGATAAGGATAGGGCTAGGGTTAAGATTAGGGTTAAACTTACGAAAGCTTCTATTCTTTCTATTTTTCGATTAAATTCGTTATAAATATCTTCGAGTTTAGAGAATATTTTATATATATAAAATAACCCCCTAGATATCGTAGTTGAAACTTCGGCTTAAAGCTTAATAATAGGCTTATAAAATATTTCAAATGTTTTTTTAATTTGAGATATTATAAACTATTCAGTTGAATTAAAGAATATAGCTTTATATTCTTTATTTTTCGTAACCTAATTTATAAAAGTTAAAGGATCTTTTAATTCTAAAAGAACTTTAAGCATTTTATAAGTCGAATTCCATCGAATAGCGTTATCTATTTAAATAATTAGCTTTATAAATAATTAATATAATAAAGAAATAATATATACCTAAAGGAATTCGAGAAATATTATATTCTTTAATTAATTTGCCTTCTTTTTTATTTCTTGAAATACCTTCTAATAAAAGGTTTCGAATTTCGGTGGTATATTTTGTTAAAACAGCTATTCGACGAACTCGAGTAATAAAGCCTATATATATATATATATATTAGTTTAATAATATAAGAATAATATAGATTTTTACTTACTTTTAGGAATTGGAGGCGATTCGAAAGTTATATTCTCTCTTTCTAATCGTTAAATTTGATTATTTGTATAAAATAATATATATTCTTCGGTATTAGAATTCGATATAAATTCTTTAAGAATATCTTACGTTATAAGGTTAATTATATGCGCTAAGTATCGAATATCGTTAGTAAATTCGTATTTATTAATCGATTTAAAATTACTTTTAAACGATTAAATAAATATAGTATTATTTAATACGTTATCTCTAGTAATACTATAATATTATATTAGTATAAAAAAGTAAAATAAATAAATAAAATAGAATATTTAAATATCTAAAGATATTATCCGTTTAAAGAGCGGAATAAGAGCTTATAGCTTTAATAAATTCGTCGTATATATAAATACCCGTATACTATTCAATAAGCTCTTCGAAAGCAATTAACTTATAAATTAATTCGAAATTCGAATTAATATAAGTAATTATAATTCCAATATACGAATTCTGGGCATTAGAAGTCCAAATATCGAATATAAAGGAGAATTTTCCGTATAGAAGGCTATGCGAATTTAATTCGTTATTTAAGTTAATTAACGAATTTTCGTAATAAGTATCGAGGATAGATTGAATCTTTCGTCGATTGATAATAGGGTGGGATCTATATATATTTATTAATATATTAAAGTTAATATTAATATAAATATTAGAAACCTTACCGATTATAATAAGATAATAAATCTTGAAAAGATTGTGAATCGATAATATTAAAAGAAAGGTTATTTTCGATAATAAAATTAAGAATCTTTTTATAAGCTTCTTCGTCTTGAAAATAATTATTTTCGGTATTATTTCGAGGGCGTTTATTCGACGAAAAGAATTCTTGAATAGAGGGAATATTATTTTCTAAAATAGGTTAATATATTATACTTTCTCTTTATTTCTATAATAAAACGGGCTATAGAGAAGCGAAGTATATATATAAAAGAGTTAAGGCCCTTAAAGGTATTTTAAAAAGAAGTAAAGTTAAAAAAGAATAAAAAGAAATATAATATATTAAGTAAATGCGTCCACTTACTTTTTTGGCGAGTTTTTTCACTAGCTTTATTATAAGCTATATTTAAGTGTTTATATTGATAATAACGAGCGAAATTCGACGATTGGAAAGTGATTATTTTTTCGATTTTCGTATAACCGCAGCTAGAAGAAATATTAATAAAAGAATAATAAATAATAGAAATATAAACTTACGTAGTATAGGTTATTTGCATTTTTCGATCTTCTCCAAGGGTAAGGGGTAAAAGCTTCCGTATAAATAACCTATTTTTAAATATATAAATAGGAGATTCGTTATCTAATTTAAAAGCGAATTTAGGGGAGTTATAAGAGAGTTTTTTAGTTTTTTTAAAAGATATTTGAGAATTTATAGTTTCTTCAGAAAACGAAAGATTCTCCGAAGAAAGAGGGTTAGGGATAGGGATAGGGCTAGGGCTAGGGTTAAGGTTAGGGCTAGGGTTAAAAGGGGGAAGTAAAGAGGATAAAGAAGGGGAAATAGAGCGACAAGATAGCGAAGAATGGATAGAAGACGATATTTTATAAATATAAATATTTATAAGGAGCAGGGTTAGGGTTATAGAGTAATAGTATAGATAGTTAGATAAGATATCTTAATAATAAAAAAAGGAAGAAAGAAAGAAAAATAAAGAAAGAAAGAAAGCAATATATATAATTAAAGAAATTCGGAAATTCGGATTCTTTTCTTTCTATTCGGAGTTTTATTATTTACCGAATTTATAAGCCTATAGTATATACGTAAGCCTATTCGTAGGCCCTCGGATCTTTAATATTTACCGAGTTTATAAGCCTATAATATATACGTAAGCCTATTTGTAAGCCTTCGGGTTTTTAATATTTCCCGGATTTATAAGCTTATAGATTATAGTATATACGTAAGCCTATTCGTAAGCTTTCGGGTTTTTAATATTTCCCGGATTTATAAGCCTATAGATTATAGTATATACGTAAGCCTATTCGTAAGCTTTCGGATTTTTAATATTTACCGAATTTATAAGCCTATAGTATATACGTAAACCTATTCGTAAGCTTTCGGGTTTTTAATATTTCCCGGATTTATAAGCCTATTATAATAATCCTTACCTGAATCCCGGATTCTAGAAGTACCTATAAGTTATATATTAGCAGGTAGGGGAGTATTACCTTTAAGTCTTCGTACGTTATCGAGTAATATTAAGTATTATAAGTAATTAAGAGGGATTACCCTATTATATAAAATAATACTTAGATTTATAACTAAAGACTATAAGGAAACCTATTTAGTAGCTAGGAAATCTATTATCCTTATATCCTTCTATTATCCTATTTATTAATATATAGCCTATCTAAGCTTATTAATACCTATAATTACCTATTAACTATCCGATAGGTAATAGTAATCTTTTATAAGCTCTACCCTAACCCTAATTATATTATCTATATTCCTTATATAAGAAATCCCTATCGGTCCGTTAAGGTTCCGATTTATTAATATATAATTACGCTAACCTATTCCTATAACCTATATATTTATAGGTTATAATATTATCTCCCTTCTATAGATTTTTATCCCTAAAGATCGTTCCTTATTCCTATAAGTAATCCTACCTAATATTCTTACTTCGGATTATATTTCCCTAATTCGTTATATCTTCTAGAATTATAAAATCGTATACTACGAATCCGTCCTTATCTTTATCTAAAAAGCATATTACTACTTTAAATCGTTTTATATATATCGAAACCTAAGGTTATAAAGTTATACCTTATTCGTTATACCTAAAGGAGGGGTTAGTATATAAGATAGTTAATAGTATAAAAGGTTATATATAATATATTAAATAAAATCGTTCTTATAATATATTATAAGTACTAATATCTTCGTATAAAGAGTTTTTCTTAGTAGTTCTTACTATATTTAGTATTAATTCTTTCCTTAATATCTAAGATTAACGATAAGTTAATATATTTAGATAATTATAAATTAGAGAAGGAGGAGTATCTATTTAAGTATTAGAGGGAACTTACCGATATATAAGCTTATCTAATAAAGACCTTAGCTAGATTATCTTGTTTAAAGAAATAATAATAGTTTCTTTAGGAGAAGGGTATAAAGTTAATAAACGCTAGTTTAGAAGAGGAGGAGTATAAACGAGTTACTAAGGCTATTTAAACCGTAGCTATTAAGGAAGCCGTTTTATCTATATAGGATCCTTTATTTAAGGGTACGGATTAGAATATATTAATAGCGCCTAACGCTACGATTAATTAATCCGGATTCGATTTAGGGAGTCTAAGTATAGGTAGCTCTTAATAAGGGGTCTAGTTATTCCTATAGGTAGCTATTATAGTTAAAGATACGAATAATCTTATAGCTTAATAGTTAGAGCTCCTAATTTCTTACTAGGAGGTCCGGGGTTCGATTCCTTATAATATCTTTTCTATCTAAGGCTATAATAGCTTTTTATTTTCGTATTCTTTAATAAGATCTAGGTATACGTTTTTTAATAATTCTTAAGTATTTTCCGAATTATTATAATTTTTCTACTTAATAAGGTATTATTTTCCGTATCCGCGTTTATATAAGTCGAGAATCTATTCGACTTTATATTATACTTATTCTAGTTCGATAATATCTATATTATACGAAAGTTCTACGTCTATTAGTACTAGTTTTAGAAGTAAAATATAGAAGATTAGGTATAGATATATATATAGGATTTCGAGTTTATAGTTAACTAGTAAAATCTATCGTATAATTTTATAAGGTCCGAGTTTCTTATAATCGAGTTTATTGCTAGGTCTAATAGTTTTAATATTTTTATAATTAAGGTAGACTTTATCTCCCTTTTATAGGATTAATCCCTTAATCCTTTTCTAATTAATATATTTCGTTATTTATTCTTTAATATTCTAAAATATATATCGAATATCTTCGTATAATTATTTAATTCTTCTAGCGTATTAATCTACTATTTCTACATTTCCACCTAGTAGTATTTCGTAGTATATTATAGGGTTATATCCGTAGAGTAGGAAGAATAGTAATTTTCCTATACTCGTTATATCTATACTATTATAAATAAACTATACGATTAATAAAAGTTCGATCTAATTATCTTATTCGTAGTTAATATAGTATCGTAGATATTATTCTATAATCTAATTAGTATATTCTATTTATCCGTCTATCTAAGGATAAAATATTATAGATATACGTTATATTATTCCGAGGTATTTAGTAAGTAAGATCTAGAATTTTAATACGAATTTTCTATCCCTATCTAATATAATTTCCTAAAGTATTCTATAATTAGCGATAATAATATAGAGCAATATATATATAAGTTCTTCTATAATATTACTTTCTTTATATAATAGGAAGTATATATACTTACTTAATCTATAAATTACTACTAAAATACTATTATACTATACTTTAGTTAAGGGTTCTTATAAGAGAGGTAGCTTATTAATAAAGTCTAGACTAATAGATAACTAAATAGTTATAGGTATTAGTAGAGGTTATAATAATCCGTAAGGTTTATATCGTTCTATCTTATTCCGTTTATATATATCGTAGTTACTAACGATATCTATAACTTGTTTTTTAAGGTTTAATAGATTCTAATAATATTAGATCCTTTTATAAGTTACTCTAATTCCTTAGTATTTATATACTAATATACTATAGGTACTTTTAATATAATCGTTTTATTCTAATATTATTATACTATCGAGGTTAAGTATTTCTCCTTCGATATATAGTATTATATTAAATTCCTTAATAATAGATAGTATAGTAAGGTTACCTTCCGAATCTTCCTTAGAGATTATTATAATATCTTAGTCTTTATTATTATTATCCTTATAGTTTAACCGTTTATTAAGAGTATTTACTTATTCGTTTTCTTTACCTTTATAATAGATAATCTTAAAGTCGAATTCTAATAGAAATTTATATTATCTAACTTATCGTTTATTAAGCTATTTTATCGAGGTAAATACCTAGAGATTCTTATAATCCGTATATATAAGAATTTATTATTTCGTACCGATAAGATAATATCGCTATTCCCTAAAGGCTTCTATTATTATTATAAGCTCCTATCGGGTATTCTATAATTAAGTTCTAATCCGTTTAGCTTCTTACTAAAGTTACTAATTATCTATAATCGTCCTTTATTATCTCGTTATCCGAATTATCTACTAAGTATATAATCTAATATATCTATCTCGATCTCGAAAACTTTATCTTAATCTACTTCGATTAGGATTAGTTCTAATATAATTATATCCTTAATTATATTAAAGGCTTTCTATACTTATTTATTTTAGTTAAAGGTAATATCCTTTTTTATAAATTCTATAAGTAGTATTATAATACTATTATAGTTTTTAATAAATTATTAGTAGAAGTTAATATAGCTTAAGAAGGCTTTAATATCTTTAACGTTCTAAGGTATAAGCTAATCCCTAATTACTTATACTTTATCTTTCTATATTCGTATATACCCTAATATAATAATATATCCGAGGTAGTTAACTTCTTAAGTATTCTAATTATATTTAATAGGTTTTACTAAAATCTTATTATCTTAAAGGATTTATAAGATTATTATAATATACTTCTAATATACTTCGAATATCTTTAAGTAAATAAGGATATCGTTTAGGTAAGCGATTATAAAATAATCGAGGTATTTATATAAAATAAAGTTTATTATTTCCTAGAATAATATAGGGGCGTTAGTAAGTCCGAATAGTATAATAAGATATTCGAAATATTTATAATATATTCTAAACGCTATTTTCTATTCTTCTCTAGGTTTAATATAAATATATATATATCCTTCTTTAAGGTTAAGGGCTATAAACTATTAAGCTCTTCTAAATCTATCTCTAAATTCTTTAAAGAGAGGTAAGGGATACCGATTCTTAATTATAATATTATTAAGTTACCGATAATTAATATATAATCGTAATTTACCGTTTTTCTTTAGTATAAATAGGATTAGGTACCTTACTAATAAATATAAAGGTCTAATATAGCTTTTCTTAAGATTTTCGTCGATATATTCTCTAAATACTTTAAGTTTATCCTTATCTAATCTATAGATAAGAAAGAACTTTAGTTATTCTCCTTCTTTTAGTAGGATTTTATAATTATATAAGCCGTATTCTAATAGGCCGTTGTCGAATTTTCCTTAAAATAGTTTTATAAACTTCCGATACTCTTTTAGTATACCGGAGAGGTCTCTAAATATATCTTCCTCTTATATAATTACTATTATAAGGAGATATTATTATATATACTTAGTTCCTTCTTAAACTTATCGCGATAATATATCCTATTATCTATAAAATCCTATTATATTATATCCTAATCTATTATATCCCTTCTTCTATTAGATACTAATTATTACTAGATCCTTCTTTATAAGCTATTAAGGTTTATTATATCTTAAGGTAGTTATCGTTTTAGCTCTTCTCGATTTAGAGGTATATATAAATTCGTTTAAGCCCCTATTATCTAAATATCGCTTAATAACTAAATCCGATCCTATACTTTTAATTATAACCGTTTCTTAGGTATCCGCTTTATCCTATAAAATATAGCTATTAATCTAATCGATTCGAGGATTTTCCTTTCTTAACTATAATATATCTAAAATTAGCTTATATTATATAGTATCCGTAATATCGAAGTTTATTAGTATTATATATCTATAGATCGTAACTAATAATTAATTAGATTTTATATCGATAATACCTTAACTATAAGCGACTTTTATACTTTCTATAATACTAAGTTTATAAGGTTCTATCTTTTTCTTCTAAGGTATCCGTTCTTTATTAATAATGCTTAGGGAAATAAAGTTTTCTTATACTCCGCTATCTAGGAGTATTATATAGTTTTTACCGTTAATTCGTACTACGATTTTTAAATATTCGTACGTTAAGCTATCTATCGTATAAAGGGACTTTACCGTAAGTCCTAATCGCTTATTATCCCTTATAAATAATCCTTACCTTTTAGATTCTACTATTCTTACCGTATTCTAAGGGCTATTATCTATACTAAGTTCTTAGCTTATTATATTCCGTATTATATATATACTACGGCTTATTACTATAAGCGCGCTTAATTTTCTTCTTCGGTATATAGAATCTATACTCCGGGCTAATTATCCTTAAGGTTATAGTAAGTATACGCTTTATCCGCTAGGTATTCTATATAATCGGCGTATTTATAAAAGTTATAATACGTAGGTTCTATATATACGGGCTTTATAAGCTTTTCCCTTTATTTCTATTCGTATATTCTATACTAATCGAGCGCTTTTTCTTATATATAAGGTACGTATCAGGGTATTATATATTAGTATTATTTTACTTAACGTATAGTATATTCGTAGGGGGTATTATATATAAGGCTAATACTAGTATAGTTTCCCCTTATTCTAAATACTTTATAATAATCGCTATTATCGTTGTTATAAGCGATAATACTATATCCTATCTCGTATATAGAGAACTATCCGTTAGTTACTTTATATTTAAAGTATTATCTATAATTATATATAATATAGGTAAATTATATAATCTAATAATACTTTTCGTAGAGATAATTAATTCGTACGTCTTCCTATATAAAGGGGGTTTCGTTTTAATAGATTATTATCCTAAATAATTCTCTAAATATAATATTATAAATAAGGTAATATATATCTCCTCTATCGGTATCTTCGTTTATAAAGCTTTCTAATTCTAAGCTTATTTCTTTATTAACGGTTTAGGTACTAGTATTCTAACCGATACTAAGCGTTTCCTATTATTCCGTAATTTCCGTAATATTACTTTATAAAATATCCGTTAGGAGAGGCGTCCTTTAGGTAACTACGATTTATCGTTCCTTATAAGGTTTCTAAGGGAATTATCCTAAGCCTTACTTTACCGAGAGGTATATTATATAATTATCCTTATAATAGAAAGTCTAGTTAAGGAGTTTATAATCGGAGTTATCCGATATTTACTTTAAAAGCTAATTTTAGCTAGGAGTAGAATCTATAGTTTTACGTATTATAATATTAGCTTATCGTCCTTCGGGGACTTTCTTAAATTCTCTAGGTTTCTTAGGTTATCGGTATTCTTATATAAAGTAGCTTATTTTACTATAATTAAAGCATTCCTTACTTATAGGTTTATACTAAGCTATATCGAGCTTTATAAGGCCTAAGTATATTATACCGCTAATTACTATACCTTATTATTAGAAGCTATAGTTAGTTATCTATTAAATCCGCCGTTCTATATTAATATAATTCCTTTATATAATATAGCTTCCTCCTTTCTTACTTTTCTCTATATATTTTTTATAAAAACGGTTATTAATATAGATAATATTATTACTAAATATCGTAAAATCTTTAGGCTAATCCTACTTAGAGATTTCGTCCTTAACCTTATCCTTAAATCCTTTATAATAATATTCTATAAGGTTCTTATCTTCCTAAAGGAAGTATACTAAGAGTTATTTAAAGCGGATTATATAAGCTAAGGTAGATTTATTCTATTTAAGTTCTATAAGTTATTATATTATAATCCGTTCTTCGTTAGGATCGCCGAATATTTCCTTAAGGATATATTCGAATCTTATAAATAAATCGAATATATTCTTAATAATCGTTTTATATTAATCGAAGTTACTTAGGTATTCGATATAATTATAAAGTAAGGGTTTATATTAGATAAGTATATCCTTTTCGAGTTATATACCGGCTAGGATAATTTTATCGGGTTTAATAGTAAACTAAGCTATATTTTATAGGAAGTATACCTTATAATAGGTAAGGAACCCTTAAAGCGTTTTTTAATTACCGTTATATATAATAGGTTTATCTATCTTATAGCTATTATTAGTATTTTAAATAATAGGCGCTAGGGGCGTAGCGATTATAGCTTAATATTATTCGAGCTATTAGGCTTACCTACGGATAATATAATTCTATTACTCCTAATTCTACTAGAGTATAATAAGTTATTAGATAAGTTCGATTAATTAGTATATTATATCTTCCTAAGTTATAACCTAATAACGTCCTTCTCCTAAGGTAAACGGGGTAGAGGTTTAAGGAGCTATTATTATACTTAATATTACCTAAGAGGTATATATAGACTATCCTAAATAAGAGTTATAAAAATATAATAATCCTTACCTAAATCCCGGATTCTAGAAGTACCTATAAGTTATATATTAGTAGGTATAGAAGTATTACCTTTAAATCTTCGTACGTTATCGAGTAATATTAAGTATTATAAGTAATTAAAAGGGATTACCCTATTATATAAAATAATACTTAGATTTATAACTAAAGATTATAAGGAAAACTATTTAGTAGCTAGGAAATCTATTATCCTTATATCCTTCTATTATCCTATTTATTAATATATAGCCTATCTAAGCTTATTAATACCTATAATTACCTATTAACTATCCGATAAGTAATAGTAATCTCTTATAAGCTCTACCCTAACCCTGATTATATTATCCGTATTCCTTATATAAGAAATCCCTATCGGTCCGTTAAGGTTCCGATTTGCTAGTATATAGTTACGCTAGCCTATTCCTATAACCTATATGTTCATAGGTTATAACACCTATAGATTATAGTATATACGTAAGCCTATTCGTAACCTTTCGGATTTTTAATATTTACCGAATTTATAAGCCTATAATATATATATAAGCCTATTTATAAGCCTTCGGGTTTTTAATATTTCCCGGATTTATAAGCCTATAGATTATAGTATATACGTAAACCTATTCGTAAGCCTTCGGATTTTTAATATTTACCGAATTTATAACCCTATAGTATATATATAAGCCTATTTATAAGCCCTCGGGTTCTTAATATTTCCCGAATTTATTAATAAAATTAATTAAAATTAATTTTATTTAAAGTTAGTTAAAGTTAATAATTAACTAAATAAAGTTAATTCTATTAACTAAAGTTAATTAAAGTTAATTAACTAAATAAAGTTAATTTTAAAAAGTTAATAATTAATAGTAACTTTAACTAACTTTTAAAAATTAACTTTTAACTAACTAAAGTTAATTAAAAGTTAATAATTTTTAACTTTAGTTAACTAAAGTTAGTTAAAGTTAAAATTAACTTTTAGTCTTTAACTTTTTTTACTAACCCTAAGAATAGGAAGAATAGTAATTTTCCTATACTCGTTATATCTATACTATTATAAGTAAACTACGCGGTTAGTAAAAGTTCGACCTAATTATTTTATTCGTAGTTAATATAGTATTATAGATATTATTCTATAATCTAGTTAGTATATTTAATTTATCCGTCTATCTAAGGATATAATACCGTAGATATATATTATATTATTCCGAGGTATTTAATAAGTAAGATCTAGAATTTTAATATAAATTTTCTATCTCTATCTAATATAATTTCCTAAGGTATTCCGTAATTAGCGATAATAATACGGAGGAATATATATATAAGTTCTTCTATAATATTACTTTCTTTATATAATAGGAAGTATATATACTTACTTAGTCTATAAACTACTACTAGGATACTATTATACTATACCTAAGTTAAGGGTTTTTATAAAAGGGGTAGCTTAGTAATAAAGTCTAGACTAATAAATAACTAAATAATTATAGATATTAGTAGAGGTTATAATAGTTTATAAGGTTTATATTATTCTATCTTATTCCGTTTATATATATCGTAGTTATTAATAATATCTATAACTTATTTCTTAAGGTTTAATAGGTTCTAATAGCGTTAGATCCTTTTATAGGTTACTCTAATTCCTTAGTATCTATATACTAGTACGCTATAAATACTTCTAATATAATCGTTTTATTCTAATATTATTATACTATCGAGGTTAAATATTTCTCCTTCGATATATAGTATTATATTAAGTTCCTTAGTAATAAATAGTATAATAAGGTTACCTTCCGAATCTTCTTTAAAGATTACTATAATATCTTAGTCTTTACTATTACTATCCTTATAATCTAATTATCTACTAAAAGCGTTTACTCGCTCGTTTTCTTTGCCTTTATAGTAGATAATCTTAAAGTCGAATTCTAATAGAAATTCGTACTATCTAACTTATCGTTTATTAAGCTACTTTATTAAGGTAAATACCTAAAGATTCTTATAATCCGTATATATAAGAATTTATTATTTTACGCCGATAAGGTAGTATTACTATTCCCTAAAGGCTTTTACTATTATTATAAGTTCCTAATCGGGCGTTCTATAATTAAATTCTAATCTATTTAGTTTTTTATTAAAGTTATTAACTATCCGTAATCGTCCTTTATTATCTTATTATCCGAATTATCTACCGAATATATAATCTAATATATCTATCTCGATCTTAAAAACTTTATCTTAGTTTACTTCGATTAGGATTAATTCTAATATAACTATATCCTTAATTATACTAAAGGCTTTCTATACCTATTTATTCTAATTAAAGGTAATATCCTTTTTCGTAAGTTCTATAAGTAATATTATAATACTATTATAATTCTTAATAAATTATCGGTAGAAGTTAATATAGCCTAAGAAGGCTTTAATATCCTTAATATTCTAAGGTATAAGCTAATCCCTAACTACCTATACTTTATCTTTCTATATTCGTATATACCCTAGTATAATAGTATATTCGAAGTAGTTAACTTCTTAAGTATTCTAGTTATATTTAATAGATTCTATTAAAATCTTATTATCTTAAAGGATTTATAGAATTATTATAATATATTTTTAATATTCTTCGAATATCTTTAAATAAATAAGGATATCGTCTAAATAGGTAATTATAAAATAATTAAGGTATTTATATAAGATAAAGTTTATTATTTCCTAGAATAATATAGGGGCGTTAGTAAATCCGAATAGTATAATAAGATATTCGAAATATCCGTAGTATATTTTAAATACTATTTTCTATTCTTCTCCAGGTTTAATACGAATATATATATATCTTTCCTTAAGATCGAGGGCTATAAATTATTAGGCTCCTCTAAGTTTATCTCTAAGTTCTTTAAAAAGAGGTAAGGGGTACCGATTCTTAATTATAATATTATTAAATTACCGATAGTTAATATATAATTATAATTTGCCGTTTTTCTTTAATATATATAGGATTAAGTATCCTATTAGTAAATATAAGGGCTTAATATAGCCTTTCTTAAGGTTATCGTTAATATATTCTCTAAATACTTTAAGTTTATCCTTATCTAATCTATAGATAGGAAAGAACTTTAGTTATTCTCCTTCTTTAAGTAGAATCTTATAATTATATAGGCTATACTCTAATAGGCTATTATCGAACTTTCCTTAAAATAATTTTATAAACTTCCGATACTCTTCTAATATACTAAAGAGGTTTTTAAATATATCTTCGTCTTATATAGTTATTATTATAAGGAGATATTATTATATATACTTAGTTCCTTCTTAAACTTATCGTAATAATATATCCTATTATCTATAGAATCCTATTATATTATATCCTAATCTATTATATCCCTTCTTCTATTAGGTACTAATTATTATTAGATCCTTCTCTATAAGCTATCGAGGTTTATCGTATCCTAGGGTAACTATTATCTTAGCTCTTCTCGATTTAGAGGTATATATAAATTTATTTAAGCCCCTATTATTTAAGTATCGCTTAATAATTAAATCCGATCCTATACCTTTAATTATAATAGCTTCTTAAGTATCCGCTTTATCTTATAAAATATAGCTATTAATCTAATCGATTCGAGGATTTTCCTTTCTTAACTATAATATACTTAAAATTAACTCGTATTATATAATATCCGTAATATCGAAGTTTATTAGTATCGTATATCTATAGATCGTAACTAATAATTAATTAGATTTTATATCGATAATACCTTAGCTATAAGCGATTTCTATACCTTCTACGGTATTAAGTTTATAAAGTTCTATTTTCTTCTCTATTAATAACGCTTAGGGATATAAAGTTTCCTTATACTCCGCTATCTAGGAGTATTATATAATATTTATTATTAATTTATATTACGATTTTCAAATATTCGTATATCGAGCTATCTATCGTATAAAGGGACTTTACCGTAAATCCTAATCGCTTATTATCCCTTATAGGCGATCTTTACCTTTTAGGTTTTATTATTCTTATTATACTTTAAGGGCTATTATTTATACTAGGTTCTTAGCTTATTATATTCCGTATTATATATATACTACGGCCTATCGCTATAAGCGCGCTTAATTTTCTTCTTCGGTATATAGAGTCTATACTCCGGGTTCGCTATTTTTAATAATATAATAGATTTATACTTTTTCTACTATATATTCTATATAGTCTACGCTCTTATAGAAGCTATAGTATATAGGTTCCGTATATATAAGCTTTACGAGTTTTTCCCTTTATTTCTATTCGCGTATTTTATACTAATCGAGCGCTTTTTCTTATACGTAAGGTACGTACTAGGGTATTATATATTAGTATTATTTTACTTATCGCGTAGTATATTCGTAGGGGATATTATATATAAGATTAATACTAGCGTAGTTTCCCCTTATTCTAAATACTTTATAATAGTTACTATTATTATCGTTATAAGCGATAATATTATACCCTATCTCGCGTATAGGGAACTATTCGTTAGTTACCTTATATTTAAAGTATTATCTATAATTATATATAATATAGGTAAACTATATAATTTAATAATATCTTTTATAAAGATAATTAATTCGCGCGTCTTCTTATATAACGGGGATTTTATTTTAATAGGTTATTATTCGGAATAGTTCTCTAAATATAATACTATAAATAAAGTAATATATATCTCCTTTATCGATATCTTCGTTTATAAAGCTTTCTAATTCTAAGCTTGTTTCTTCGTTAATAGTTTAGGTATTAGTACTCTAACCGATACTAAGCGTTTCCTATTATTTAATAATTTCCGTAATATTACTTTATAAAATATCCGTTTCGTTAGGTAATTCGTACCCTTCTATATCGCGCTAATAGGGGTATTCCCTAATAAGCTAGGCTTATTATTCTATTATTAGTCTTTTAAATAGACCGTTATCCGTTAAGAGAGGTATCCTCTAGGTAATTATAATTTATCGTTCCTTATAAGGTTTCTAAGGGAATTATCCTAAGCCTTACTTTACCGAGAGATATATTATATAATTATCCTTATAATAGAAGGTTTAATTAAGGAGTTTATAATCGGAGTTATCCGATACTTACTTTAAAAGCTAGTTTTAGCTAGGAGTAGAGTCTATAATCTTATATATTATAATATTAGCTTATTATCCTTCGGGGACTTTCTTAAATTCTCTAGGCTTCTTAGGTTATCGGTATTCTTATATAAAGTAGCTTATCTTACTATAATTAAAATATTCCTTATTTATAGGTTTACGCTAAGCTATATCGAGCTTTATAGGTCCTATATATATAATACCGCTAACTATTATACCTTATTACTAGAAGCTACGGTTAGTTATTTATTAAATCCGCTATTCTATATTAGTATAGTTCCTTTATATAATATAGCTTCCTCCTTTCTTACTTTTCTTTATATATCTTTTATAAAGACGGTTATCGATACGGATAATATTATTATTAAATATTATAAAATCTTTAAGCTAATCCTATTTAAAGATTTTATCCTTAACCTTATCTTTAAATCCTTTATAATAGTATTCTATAAGGTTCTTATCTTCCTAAGGGAGGTATACTAAGAGTTACTTAAAGCGGATTATATAGGCTAAAGCAGATTTATTCTACTTAAGTTCTATAAGTTATTATATTATAATCTATTCTTTATTAAGATTACTAAATATTTCCTTAAGGATATATTCGAATCCTATAAATAAATCGAATATATTCTTAATAATCGGTTTATATTAATCGAGGTTACCTAGGTATTTAATATAATTATAAAGTAAAGGTTTATATTAAATAAACGCGTTTTTTTCGAATCGTATACCGGCTAGGATAACTTTATCGGGTTTAATAGTAAATTACGCTATATTATATAGGAAGTATACCTTATAATAGGTAAGGAACCCTTAAAGCGTTTTTTAATTACTATTATATATAATAGGTTTATCTATCTTATAGCTATTACCGGTATTTTAAATAATAGGTATTAAGGGTATAACGGCTATAACTTAATATTATTTAAGCTATTAGGCCTACTTATAAATAGTACGATTCTATTACTCCTAATTCTACTAGAGTATAACGAGTTATTAGGTAAGTTCGATTAATTAGTATATTATATCTTCCTAAGTTATAACCTAATAATATCCTTCTCCTAAGGTAGATAGGGTAGGAGTTTAAAGAGCTATTATTATACTTAATATTATCTAAAAGGTATATATAAACCGTCCTAAATAAGAGTTATAAAAATATAATAATCCTTACCTAAATCCCTAATTCTAGAAGTATCTATAAGTTATATATTAGTAGGCGGGGAAGTATTACCTTTAAGTCTTCGTATATTATCGAGCAATATTAAGTATTATAAGTAATTAAGAGGGATTACTCTATTATATAAAATAATACTTAGATTTATAACTAAAGACTATAAGGAAACTATCTAATATTAAGCTATAAACTCCTATCCTTATATCCTTCTATTATCTTAGTAAGTCGATATAGTCGATATCGATCCTATCGATCTATAGTATACTAGTCGATATAGTCGATATCGATTCTATCGATCGTATAACTATCAGGACCCTAACCCTGATTATATTATTATAAGTATCCCGATGTCCTTATATAAGAGATCCTTATCGGTCCGTTAAGGTTCCGATTTGCTAGCATATAGTTGCGCTGGCCTGTTCCTGTGACCTGCATGTTTATAAGTTATAATATTCTTACTATTCCCTAAATAGTATTTTTAGACCGACGAAGTCGCTTATCGACTATTACGATTTAAGTCGATAGAGTTGTAATACGGTCCTTACGGTCTACCCTTATCCTATATAACCCTAACCCTGTTTATATTATCCTATATAACCTTATATAAGAGATCCTATTAGTCCGTTATAGTTCCGATATCTATGCCTTGTTGTATTGGCCTATACTTGTGACCTGCATAAGACTGGGTTATAATAGATAGCAGCAGCAGCAGCAGCAGCAGTGACGATGATGATGTCGGCATCGCCCGCACTGCTGCCGCGGGTAGCGGTAATAAACGGAGTAATATTAATATTATCCTTAGTATTATTATTATCGTTATTTTCTTTAACTAAAGGCTTAGGCTAAGCTTAAGGTAAAGGTTTCCGGGGATATAATTAAATAAGCCTAAAAGCGTTAATAGTTTAAAAATTAATCCTCTTAGCGAGAATATAAAGAAAACTATTAAATAAACGCTTTTATAAGGAGTTAATATAAGAAATTATATTATTATTAATAAATTCGTAGATATTATTTATAGCTTTAAAATTAATCGGACGATTTATATAAGATAAGCCTAAAAAAAAAGACTTATTAAAAGATCGATTAATATAAGGCGGATAAAAAGAGGTATTATTACCGGTACTAGTATTAGCAATAGTAATACTAATCGAATAAGCTAAGTTGCTAGATTTAGCTATTATATTATCGTTATCTCTTATCGTATTAATAATCTATTAAGGAGGGTAGATATTATTTATTAAATTAGCGAAATCGAAGTTAGTTATCTTTTAGATCTAGTTAGAGGTAGTAATAGTATTATAACCGTTAGGATTAATAAATAACGAAAAAGGCCGAATAGGATTATTATTATCGTTATTCGTAGAGTAATTAGCGCTTAATATTACTAGATTTATAGATTAAAATATCGAATTAGTATATAATTAGGTAGTTAAATAATAGTTTTACTTAATTTATAGTTTATATATTTAAGTTAGTTTAAAGGATAAGGAGGAGGAATTTTAAACTAGTAAAACGCGACGAATATATATTAAAAATATATATTAGGCTACTACTAGTATAACTAGCGATATCTTTACTAGTTAAGGGGTATATAAGAATAGCATTTAACCCTAACCCGAAAGCTATTATATTAGCCTAATAATAAGCTTTATATAAGTAGAATAATAGCTTCGGCGATACTTAAATATTCGTATAATAGCTCTTTTTTATAGTTAGATATATAGAATAATATACTCTTTTAACCTCTCTTTTGTTTCGCCTGTTTCAGCTGATGACTAAGCTGTGTGCACACTCTATTTTCTTTGGGATGCATCTAGAAGGACTTTTCGTAGAGTCCCAAAGATTTTTTGATATATGCGTATCTTGATAGCATCATGTCTCTCTCTCTGTGTGGGTGTGTACCCGCGCAAGTCACCGAGTATATCGAGATTCGTACAGTAACTTGGGGCCCTCTATCTGGAATTAAATTATATAATAAGTACTTCTAAACCACGCGTAATGCTCCCAAAATCTACACTGGTATAGGGAACCACTGGTTGAACCGACCCTTTGGGTCGTACTTCTTCTTGAGCGTTTCAAGCCGCGCCAGGTTGCTGCCGTAGATAGTGGCGAGTGGATCATCGCCAAAGGCATTGTTGATGTAGCTAAAGGTTGCAGAAGTGTTAGAAAGGTTTTTTTTCTTTCTTTCTTTCTTTCTTTCTTCAAAAAAGCAGATTATCAATGGCCCCAGCGAGAAGACCAAAGACCAAGAAAAGAGAGACAAGCGAAGAGGGACAAGAACAACAAAACAACGGGCAGAAAAGAGGGGAGAACTCACGTGAGATTCTGCGAGGGCAGCCCGTCAGCCGCTTGCCAGGCAGCCCGTGCCTGTTCTCCGTACTGCACGGCTATCGAATCGAACGAGGGGTCGGTATACGCCACGGTCATGCTCGGAAACAGGCTCACGCTGTCGCGAAAGGCGACGGCGGCCGTGCTGGCGGCAATCGACCGGGCATAGTCCATGGGATACCAGTTCAGAATCACATCGCTGGCCGCTGCCGCAGGATACGTCTGGACCAGGTCGTTCCAGATGCCAAACACGGCACTGAACGCAGACGCGCTGAACTCGGCCAGCCCGGCCGCCCACGTCGGCTTGTAGCCGCCCTTGACGCACGCCGTGGCGGAGCCCGCGTTCCACGAGGGCCATGCGTTGATGCTCGACGAGTTGGAGACGGGCCCGACGGCAAAGACGGACGCAAAGGCCGCGGCGCCCTCAGCGGCCGTGCCGTGGTAGAAGAGCTCGACGACAATGGCCGGCGTGCCGTCTTCGGAGACGTAGAGCAGCGTGAGCGACGACGGCGCGGGCAGCGTCAGGTTGGCCAGAGCGTCGTGCAGGGCGTCGAGCTGGTACTCGAGGAAGACGAGGGTGGCCTGCCACGCAGTCAGAGCCTCGCTCGGGTATGCCTGCACCTCGACCTCGACCACGATGCCAAAGTTGGGGCCGGCGCCGCGCAGCGCCCACCACAGGTCCGGGTTCGAAGCCGCCGTCACCGTCTCCAACGCGCCATCGGCCAGGACAACCTGCATGGACAGCACGGTGTCGACCAAGAGGCCGTGCTCGCCGGTGAGATAGCCAATGCCGCCGCCGAGCAGCGCGCCCAGGAAGCCGACACAGTCGCAGGTGCCCGTCGCCACCAGGGTGCCGGCTGCATAGCCAGCCGCGCTGACAGCCGAGGTCAGGGCGCCACCGCCAATCGTGGCGGCCGTCTTGGCCCTGTTGAAGGTGACGGAGTCGAGGAGGTCCAGGGCAATGTAGATGCCACGGTCGCTGAGCGTGAAGTCTGTCGCCCAGCCGTTGCCGCCATTGTAGGTCAGGAACGGCACGTTGTTCTGGTTGGCCCACTTGACCTGCCGCGCGCACGAATGCCGCGTTAGCAAGCAACATTGAACCTTGGAGAGAGAACAAACAAATACAAGACACGTACAGTGGTTGCCACATCCGCGGCCGTGGCCGGGTGGACGACGCCAGTGGGCGACGGCGCATCGTACTCGCTCCACCGCGCAAGGGCCGTGGCATTGGCCGCCTCGACAATGGCACCGGGCGACAAGAGACCCTTGAGACAGGACAGGTTCTGGGCGTGTGCACGCACAGTCAGCGCCGCCAGAGATGCGAGTCCCAGGCAGAGCCAGCGTGTGACACCAGAGGGCGGCAGCATGGTTGCAGCGGTCGAGTCGAGCAAGGGCTGACGTGGGCAGGGCGCGAGCACGTCTAGAAGCACGGGAGGCCACGTGGGAGTGAGGCCAATGTGCCACTGCAGCAGCCCGAGATCAGATCGCGGGTGCGGGTGCAGGTTTATATCCCATCTCGCCCGTCTCCTGGATGCAGGGCGGCGGCGGAGATTGCTGCAGCGGCGACACACCACGGGCACCGTTGTCAGCCTGTCTTTCTCGCCGCGCTAGCCGTCTTGGTGCCATGGCTGCAAGCATGGTGAGCCACACCCTGAGCCTTCTGCAGCTACCCTGGGCGGCGTGTGATGCGAGTGAGCTGAGCGGCGGCGAGCATCCGCGGGCGGACCGTGCAAAGGCAGTAAGCAGCAGCAGAGCAGGGCGGTGGACAACCGCAGACGTCAGAAGGATCAATAGTTCCCAGCGTTGGATCCTCCTGGGTCTTCCATATCTCCGGATAGCAGAGGCGTCGCCCGTCTGCTCGTGGTCAGCCAGCCAGGCCAGGCCTTATTCTGTGCTGTATCATCTCGCTTGGCGGGGAGAGAAGGGTGTATATCGCTGCTGTCATGCATGAATGAGCAAAGCCTGCAAGACTATGGAGCTGCTATAGTATAACCAAAGGCCGTCTGATCAAGTATCCCAAGCAGTCTCAAGTGCTGGCTGCTACTTGGCCAGGTAAAACGCCAAATCGGCACCAGGCGTATACTCCCGCCTGGCCCTCCCATTGCCCATGAACCTGAACCTGTTCTTGGACCGGTACACGATCTCAAAGTCTTCAGGACGCACATCTTTGATCATCTCGTAGTATGAAATGCCACTGCCAGGCCAGACAGCCGTCACCCGCCCGTCCACGCGCTGGTTCTTGTACCACGATCGGCACCCGCCCGACCAGACAAGTGTCTGCATGATCTCGTCACCGTACGCATTCAGCTCCTCGACGGCCTCTGGCTTGGGGTCCACGAATCTGGCCACCTTGTCAGCTCATGCAGGTGGACGACACGATACGATACGATACGATACGATGGACGGGGGCGCTGGTCAGGCGTGCTGGACAGGCTAACACTCACTTGATATCCTCCTCGGCCATCTTCCTGATCCACTTGCACATCCACTCGGCGCTCCATTGCAACATGGACATCAGGCTGCCATGGCCAATGGGGCTGTTGGGCCCTGCAAACATGAAGAGGTTGGGGAAGCCCGCCGCCATCAGGCCCAAGTATGCGTACGGCTCCTCCTTCCAGTGCTCCCTGAGCTCCAGCCCGCCGCGCCCAACGACCGGCCACCAAGGCCGATAGCTCACGTCAAAGCCCGTGCCGCACACGATGGCATCGAGCGCAAACTCGCGGCCGTCCACCGTGCGAAGGCCCGATGGCGTCGCCCGCTCGATCGCCTGCATCGTCAACGACACATTGTCGCGCTGCAGGGCCTCCAGATAGCCCGGCCCCGGCGAGGCGCGGCGGCAGCCAATGTCCCACGCGGGGATGAGCTGGCGCGCCAGCTCGTGGTCGCCGCCCAGGCGCGCCAGCATCAGGTCGGCCGCTGCTTGTCGGGCATCCCTCTGCGCCTGGCTACCCTTGTCAAAGAGCCCAAAGGCGGCGTTGGCGCCCGCCTGGATCGCCTTGCGGTACTGCTTCAGCTTCTCCGGGTCCTGGGCAAACTCGCGCTTCTCCTCGGCGGTGTAAACGTAGTTCTCGGCGTGCTGTATGACAACCGAGCCGAACCCCGGCGTGATCCACGTGGGGTTGCGGATGAAGTTGACCAGGTGCGCGGCATCCGGCGCCAGCTGCGGCAGGACCTGGATGGCCGAGCTGCCGTTTCCGATCACGCCGATGCGCTTGCCCCGGTAGTCGAACGCGCCCTTTGCATTCCACGCGGCCGTGTGCACCAGGTGGCCCTGGAACACGTCGAGGTCTGGGATCGACGGCCAGCGCCACTGCGAGAGAAAGCCAGTCGCCGAGACGAGAACATCGCAGACATCGTCCACGACGTCGCCTTCTCGCGCGCGGCGCACCTTGAGATGCCACCGCCCTTGGCCTGCGTCGAAGCGCGCGTGCTCTACCCGGTGCTGCAGCTTGACGTCGCGGTCCAGCTCGTACTTTGCCACCGTTCGCTTGATGTATGCCTGGATCTCGGCGCCAGAAGCATAGTACGAGCTCCAATCCGGGTTGGGCTGTTTCCCCCAGAAACGTCGTCCATTAGCATGCAATTCTCCCGACTCTCCTTCCCAGAACCACCTTTGAGCAGTTGTAGCATCCCTCGTCACATCACCACACACACACCCAGGCTTACCTCAAACGGAAAGGCATACACATGTGCCGGAAAGTCGCACGCCACGCCCGGATACGTGTTCACCAGCCACGTCCCGCCCACGTCCTCGTTGGCCTCGTATATGCAATGCTCCGCGACGGCCTCGACGCGTCCACACTCGCCCTCCGTCAGCCGATGCGCATGCTGCAGCTGGTACGCGAACCCCAGCGCCGACACGCCTGCGCCAATGGTCACGATGCGCAGCCGCCTGGTGGGTGTGCCCTGGGGCTTGTCATAGAGCGGGATCCAGGAGGGGGGCAGAGGCCGTCCGTGGCGCACACCGGGTGGTGTGTCAGTCATGGTGGTGTGCTGGGAAATGTTGTAGGACGCTGGAAGCATAAGAGACGCACTCTTATGGTTGTTTATAGGAAAAAAGGTGGACTATCAGGCAATAAAAGGCGAGATTCGGGACACTACAGGTAAGCTTGGAACGACGGAAAGGATTCTTCGTTATCAGAGTGGTAGTAGGAGCTTTCCTTTCCAAAAGAGGCAGAACAGGCCGAGGTAGAAATGCAAATGCAGAATCGGCGCGCACATGAAATAGCGGGGGGTGGAATATAGAATCAACGGCTTTTTAAGCTACGAGGCATATATCAACATGGCCATTGTCACGGCACCATCTGCCTCAACTGGCATCTTCAAGATTCATGTATCAAGTGGCATTCACAACCGTTGGTTCGATTCTAGGTGCCCATGAACGGGAATTTCGGAAACTTCAACACCAGCAACCTGTCTCGAGTCTCGACCCAGGAAGATAAAAGAGAGAAACAGAGAGGAAAGTCGCGAGGATGAACCCCAACCGAACATGCAGAATACTGGAGTAATACTACCCGACTACTTATGTACTATGCATGCAGGATTCAGCGCACCGCAGCATCACCTCAGCCGTAATATAGCGAGCGGGGACTGCATGAGTCTCGGTCTCAAGATCCCATGTTGATGTGTCAAAATCCCTTCTAAACGGCTGCAATGTTGGGACCGGTTGTGAAAGCAATCTTCTTCCGGACCATCATCTCTCGTCACTGTGGTAATTTTGTTTTGTTTTTGTCCCCTTCTCTCATGTCTTTCTTCTATGCAGTCTGCTACTGCGGGCGTTATCCGCCAGCTTGCCGCATACGCATATGTCTAGCAGCGGGGCCTGCGGTGATGATAAAGGACACCCACCTCCCACATGTTTGTATCAAAAGGTGTGAATCGTATTTCACTCTTTATATTTAATGAGACTGATTATGTTGACCCCCCTTCACATTCTGAGACGACTGTCAGTAACAGTTAAACTCTATCAATAATCATCTAGAAACGGGTAAATCAGACGTATCCGTGGGAACTCACAAAGTGGTATCACGGTTTTGGAAATAGACTTTTATTCTGCCTCCCCGGTTTAGTGCTATGGATACCATGTATATCCCGTTCTTTTCCCATTACTACCAAGCATAAAAATCAGACGACCGCCCTATAATCCTGTCTCGTGTCACTGTCGGCCGCGACGGTAATCCTGCCCTTGGTAGCCGTGCTCTCACGAGGGACATGGTCAGCATGGAGCGGAACGATCCCTTTCGTGCTGTTCTCGCCGTCCATGGTCTTTGAGCTAATCGTTCCTGTTGCTCACCTACATAAGTCAGCATATTGGCCACAATGTAAGCAACGTGTTGTGGAAAGGAAAGGCAAGGGGTGTAGCAGAAAACAAGGCAGAACAAACGTTTCACGTACCATGCTTTGCCTTTGAACTTGTCAGGATCTGAATGTTGATGTACTGTACAAGTGGTCCCGCCAGGTGGTGCGACCAAGTCACATCTTTGCCCAACCTTTCGAGGAGGCCTCCTGGTGCAGTGGTGATTGACGGGCGCTGCATCGTGACAGAAGGCCTTGGGATATGGAAAGGATGTACTTCAAAAGCTTGGGTCTATAAAGTTGGCCTTGCGTTTTCTTGGGGCTAATTGGTTGTCACCGACTGACTGATCTGATCGACTGAAGAGGCCTTGTCACCGAATGATTGGTCGACTGGAGGCTGCTGCTTGGTGCTGATAGAGGACTGGTCGACTAAGGGGAGCTGTTTGGTGCCAACGGAGGACTGCTCGACAGTGGAGGGCCCGGTGTCACTCAGATTCCAACAAAACAACGCAAACTCCAACAGCGGGATCTGTAGTACCTTGAAGTCCGCGATTGGCAACCTGCCACTGAAGGACTGCTCAACTCGAGAGGGCTGCTGTCGCTGACTTGCGGCATGTCGCTGCGCCATTTATTTACTATGCTCTGGAAGAAGTCCCTCACGGACTTGTGCATTGTAGAAACGTCGAATTCCGAAAAGCATCTGTCCAGAGCGACAAGATCTGCGCACTCTGTCCACTTTTGCCAATCCCTATAGAGTATGATCCAGTCAGTTTGAGACAAGTCTTCAAAAACCATTCATATCCACAGGGGAAAAAAAGGGGGGGGGGGGGGGAACCCAAGTGCTAATTTCAAATCAAAGGCAAACACCACCAACGCAATGCCCAACGCAACTCGAAGATTGCATAGACAGGGAGGGGGCAGTCATTCAGCATCACCATCAACCACCATCCCAGGTAAGCCAGGCCCACGAGAAGATAGGATAGTGCACCGACCTACGGCTGCTTTATAACCTTGAACAAACAAAGGAGATGGCGCACTTACTCTTGTTTTATACTGCTTTTGATCTGGTCAACAGCCTTCTGTATTCTGCCGATCACTGCGTTCGCGTTCAAGACAAAGCTCCTTATGTGTGAAGTTTCGCCAGACGGAGTCGCACCCTCTAGCATATTATACTGCACGATCTGCGTTAGCAGGTCGGCAGCATGCTCGGTGATCACGCGTTGGGAGGCCTCTTTCATTGGATTGTATCTAGGCGCAGCATGCCATGGTGGTGGTGTGGGAAGGCGAAAGTCGAGGAAACAAGGCGGAGAGGAAGTTGCACGGAGAGGACACAACAAAGAGAGGAAATTGGACCTCCTCGCCTCTTGAATATCTTCTGATCAGAAGAATCAGCAGCACGTGGGCGCGTGAATGGAAATAGATGGAGTGTGCAGGAAAAACGTAGGTTCCGCGGCGTGTAGTGGGCAAAAGAGCCGAGTTCAGCAGGGCCAAAAAGAAAGAGGAAAACCCACCCATTGAACCCCTTCAGAAGCCGAATGGCTACGGAAAGGATCCTCTAGGGGTCAGATTAGAAGGAGAAGAGAGTATGATTTTCGAAGAACTTATTCCAAGAGTTCTGGCTCAATAAATATATCCGTTGGCTGGGTGGCCATAGCGGAAAGGGGAAAGAAGTGCCCCTTCTGCACCAAGCCCTGGAACAAGAGGAGAATGGCAGGCTCTCATGTTTATTTGATCCTTCCCTCGATACAGCTTCAGCTTCGAGACCTGCTTGAAGCTAGCAGTTGCATTGCAGTAGCGAATCGGATCCTACCTTCTGTTTATAACGGACTTTGAAGGAAGGCATGACTCTTGAGTGCCAACATTGTCAAGTACGTAGTGTGGGGTGGCCATCATCCCCCGGCTCTTGCCGTTGTAGCTTCCGCAGCCGGTGCTTCTGCATCACTCTTGCTCTCGCAGGCACTAGTGCCAGGCAGCCCTCGTGCTTTTGAAGTGACTGTGGCAGTACCTACCCTTGGACCATTGAGAACACAACGCGCATGGAAGCTTCTTGTTTGGGCATTCCCTTGCCTTGTGTGACGTAAGGAAATCGGCATGGAAAAGATGACGCTGTTTTGTGTCTGGAACTGGGCTGTACAACAGTGCAGTGCCAATCGAGTTGCCTTTGGTTCGAGCGGGTTGATGAGGGGGTCAATGTCATCAAGTCCAGGTATCGAACGCGTCAAGTCGGGATACTTGTCACGGAGCGCGATAGATTGATAGAAATTTACTACAGTCTATGGCAAGGCTTCAGGAATCCTTGCTTACGATCACTTGGTAGTCGGCCAATAAAACGACGTTCAAATGTCAGATGGAAGTGGTCCTATGAATGTGTGCGGTCCTCTTATTGTCTATTAGGACACCTGATTCTCGAGGGCTGCAGCTCTATCAATAGAACAAGAGAGGCCTATCGCACCCCTTTCAACTCTCGGTATATCCGAGATCGATGTCTCAAAAAGAAAATGCTATTGGACTGGCTCTGTACGTCTGTACGTGTGGGTTTGATGGGTTCTGTATTGCTTGTTTGATTGATTGAAGTTAAGCAAAGGGAGAGCACTTTGTACGATTCCCTTCTAGCCAGATCCACAGGCTAATAGTCATAAGCCTGCTTACGTACGATCATCACCAGTCTTGTTGGTGGTTCGGATGTTAGCATCTATCTAGACTATAGGATAGTTCCTCGTTATATATAATATAACCAATTTTAAGAATTCCCTACTTGCTTTATTAAAGACTATTCTCGATTAAATTGGGTGGCTCGAGTGATTCCGAGTATATTCCTGGTATCCGCCCTGTCGCCGCCAAGGAATCCGACATCCGCAGTTGGGAAGATATGGAATTTATAGACGAGCCAATGCAGCCCGCTACGCGCACCAAGTACCTAGAGTCTACCGTAATGGAGTGTAAGAGTAAATACGGCTATGTTGGCGGAGGCTGGATAAGGATCCTTGGGCACCTGTTGGACAGACACAGTTACTTCGCAAGTTGTATTATTACTCGAGAGATTCTCTACTATCTGCTCTACTATCCAGCTCTTTGTAAGTCCTTGGCTATTTTCTGTAATGAATTATTGGTGCACGAGTCCGGAATAACGTAATCTCTTCTTTTTGGGGCGTATAGCGTGGTATAAAAAGGTACCAGCTTTTCCCAAAGTCGAGAGGGAACTGAGGCAAATCTGTGGGAGTGATGACGATATTTACAACGCTATTATAAAGTGTTTATATGAACTGAGGGCAGCTGGCACGCCGTCTGGAAGATAGCATGGGATACGGCGTGAGTTTTGGTCGCGAATAACATTCTTATCGGGATATTGAACTGGCTTGTTTTGTTACGTCTCTCTTTCCATACTTTTCTTCTTTGTTGATGGGTTTCTGCTCTTATTGATCTCTTATATCATACCAAGTTTAACAAGACCGAGCATATACCAATAATGATTGTTATGAAACACAACTACGGGTTTCTTTTTACGTGATATGGAGCGAGGCTTACTACTACCATTATGACTGACCGCTCCAACAGAAATTCTGTGATCTGACCTCGCAGCATGAACCAATGGAATGGCAGTGAATAATCATGCGGGGTCGAGCACTCTATTGGTCTTGGCCGTGGGCCAGCCATCCCTTTGTTCTTCACGGCACAATAGTATACAAGCATATATTGGAAATGCAACTACGCTACGCTTACCCATACTGTAACACTCTGTTCACGGTGCCCATTGATTCAACAGAGGAGTCCTCTGATTAACTCTCCAACTCTACCTCTACTGGCACAAATTGCACAATGGAACCCGTTTTGCGAATGCCATTTCGTCTCAATGGGGACAACATGTTAGGCATGGGCGCTGGAGGCTTCGTTTGCTTCATTAGCAGACGGGTGGTGTTCAAATTCCCATATGAGTTCGACAATGCCCAGCTCAAGACCTTCGAAGAAAGCCCCGCAAGAATGGCGAATGAAAAGGCAGTGCATAGTCTACTTATGAAACACCCACACCCAACATCATCCGATGCATCCTCTACATCCCCAAAGGTTTCTTCATGGAGCGCATGGAAATGACACTTCGAGACCGCCTCTGCGCCGCTCGCTCAGGAAACAACGCTCCGAGCAATGACACCCAGCTGCGCTGGATCACGCAGCTCGCGAGCGCCCTTGCGTGGATCGAAGGGCTTGGGCTTGTTCATGGCGACCTGCGGCCAGCCAACATCCTCGTCACAGCAGACGACGACATCCGTCTTGCCGACTTTGACGCCTCTGTCCCTATCGGCGAAGAACTCGTTGTGGCGAGCGAGCCATTTTGTAAAATGAATGCGAATTCCGAGTTCTCTGACGCCGGACCGATCAGTGAGCAGTTTGCGTTGGGGTCGTGTATTTACACAATTCGTTATGGTCATATCCCTCTCCACGAGGTTGATCCTCCTGAGAGGGTTATAAAATTGAAGAACAACGAGTTTCCTTCCACAGCGGACGACGCAGAATTTGGGACTATGATTATGGATTGTTGGCAGGGAAAGTACGCCTCCATCGCTGCCGTCTACAATGACATCAAAGAGCGATCTGGTGCCGTGGTTGTTGAGGAAATCGCCCAAGACTCGTCCGATCACATGGCGAGTCTGCTTGCTGAGTGTGAAGATTTCCTAGCACGCGGGAAAGCAGATGGAACGCCACAGTCTAGGCTACATTGATTCTCCTTTTTTCTTTCTTTTTCCCCTTCTTCTTCTTGTAATCAGAACCCCTACAGGTTCTGCTGGTCGATAGAGTTCTGCTTGGGGTTCTAGAGGGCAGTGTTCGTCAGTTTCGCTCTTTGTCTCTCACACACTCTACAGAAACCGTTTCTCCTCTTATTATTGGTATATTTTATGAATACAAATCTAGCAGCCAGCCACTATTCAGGGCTCGAATAAAAGCTTTCCCAATGCTCGAGAGGACCAATGGGGCGTGCTTATAGTTACAACTCGCCTTACCACCCATCATTTCCGCCGTATAGGAGATGCATCCCCTTCAACGTACGGTAGTAGCTTGGCCGGTGATTAAAGATAATTTAGGAAAAGAAGAATGTAAGATATGACTGCCAAGTAGACACCTACTTCAATGATATAAAGGTTGCCTTTCTATCAGTTGAAACCATAATACTAGATATATGTTTGTTTTCTAACTTGTTTGATGATTATCCTTTCATTGCTAAGCTACAGAAACAACAATATACTATTCATCATTGAATAAGTGGTCTGGATCTATGAATCTCAACAAGTATCATTCATCATCTTACTACCCCCGATTCTCGCTTTCCGCTTCCTACTCTCCACATCAGATTCTCTTGTTCTCTTTCGATTTATATTTACACATATTCTCTGCTTCATTCACACAAATACTGCCCGTCTACACCAAGGATATACCGTCTATCTCGCCCCTTCGAACCTCTCCTCTACAATCGGTTTCAGCTTGCCTGATTCCAGCCGCACGAGGTCCTCAACAGCCACCCATTCGACTCGGATGGGCGCGATGCGCCCTTCATCCCGTCGCTTCCGCCACGCCGGGCTCGCCTCCATGAAGCCCTCCTCAATCTCCGCCTGGACCTGCTCCGCATTCTCAGGCTCCTGCGCCGCGACCCGGATCGTCACCACGTTCCTGCGATCCGAGCGGCTCACCACCAGCTGGTAGACACTCCCGCCCTGGCCCAGCACGCGCGACATGATGCCGCGGATGGAATGGAGCCCAATCTGCGCATTCGTGATCTTGAGCCCCACCGACTCGCGCCCGCGGAAGCGGAACAGGCCCGCCTCGTAGTCCACCCACTCGGCCAGGTCCCCCAGCGGATACCGGATCTTGGGCTGCAGGCGCATGAGGAGGCTCGTGCCCACGACGCGCCCGCGCCTGCCGTTCTCCCGGATGACCGCGCCGTCGCCGTCGATGAGCTCCATGAGGACCGAGCTGCGGTTGACCTTGTAGAGCGGGTTCACGTCCGCATCGGCCTCGTCCTCGGCGCGGCTCTCGTGGAAGGCAAAGAACTTGAGCTCCACGCTCCCGTACGCCAGCGGCCGGATCTGGGCGTTGGGGAACACGGCGCCCGTGAGCTCGCGCAGGTCCGCGTAGAAGGCCTCGCCCGAGTACAGGATGCGGCGGATCCCCGGCAGGACGAGCTGCTGGCGCTGCAGGTGCTCGGCGAGGCGCGTGGCGTTGTACACGGTGCAGATGACGACGGTGGCCTGGTAGTCGACCAGGGCGCGGGTGATGGACTCGAGCGTCTCGTTGCCGCTGACGGGGAGGTTGACGAGCGGGAGCGGGCAGGCCATGAGGGTCGCGTGGTACGAGACGAAGCCCGAGTAGAGGCCGCCGTGCACGGCGAGGTTGGCGACGCGGTCGCCGGGCAGCAGGCCGTTGGTCTCGGCCATGAGGACGCCGTTCATCTGCACGATGGTCTGGAACTCGCCGCGCGTCATGACGGCGGTCTTGGGCACGTTGCTGGTGCCGCCGCTGCGCAGGACGATGCCGTCGACGAGCGGGGTGGTGAGCACGCGGTTGGTTGCGCCGTTGGAGGCCTTCCAGTACTCGTCGTTGTCGGTGACGGGGACATCTTCCAGGCGGGTCAGCTGCGCGGGCAGATCTTTGTAGAGGTCGCGGTAGAACGGGGAGTGTGTCCGAACAAATTGCAGCAGTTCACTGACGGCTGTTCTGGGAGCCGAGTCCGTGTCTGTCTCGGCTTCTAGACCCATGATGGAGGGCAGGTAGGCGGCTTTTCTCTCAAAGAAAGGGGAAGACGAGGGGCCTCTTCTTGCGCAGGCCAGTTGTTGTGGTGAGTGATCATGTGTGTGCAGCCGGGACTCTTTTTGCTTGCCATTGGAAAACACATTGCTCGATAAATAAGAAAAGATAGACGACTTTACTGCTCGGCTAGATTCTCTTGGTATAGCAATTGCTATTGCTGATCGGAGGCTTCAGATGTCCCTTCTTGTCTAATCACGACAACAACATGCCTCGGTCAGCGCTACGAGCTGATCATAACCAGAACGGTACGGAACTTGGTTATGTGCGGAGGCTTCCGAGGACACAACTACGGAGCTGCTTGGGTGGGATCGGAAGCCTCCAGTGCCGCCGCAATAATGCAGGTGTGTTATGCAGTGTAGTCAGTATCAAGCAGCCGAGTTAGACAATATACCGGCGAGTGACGCCGGAGGACGCTGCGATAGAGGGCTCGGATCTCAACCAGTTCTTCTCTGAAAAGTATCAACGTGCCACTTTCTCGATTTCTGTGCATTCACTCGCTCAGGGCCCAAGTTTGTTGAATGGATATGCGTATGCACAAAGGGTCAAGCGATATGCTCGAAGAAGTCAATGCTAAAAGCCAGTAATGCGTTGCGAATATACAACCCCTTTATTGTCGTGGCATTTCCGGTAATCTATATATTTCGAGGTTTCTTGTCTGTAGGTGTCCCGCCTCCGTGCAACGGGCAGCACATCATATTCGCAATCCTATCGCTGAATGTCGTAAAATGTGATAGGAATCACTGCGACGTTTTGCGATTCCACACGCAAAGTTACTCTCCATCTTCAGTCCCATAGCTCTCAACAGTGCCGCTGAAAGGCACAAATAGTCCACACAATATCACCCCTCTCATCCGATTGAGGTTGAAAATGCCGTCTCATCCACCTGAAAGCCCTAGTGTTAATTCAATGGCCCAACATTCGCTTAAAGACGACTGGAGCGGGCACCGCGCTGGCCTTGCAGCGTCGTCTCGGCACTCGAGTAGGGACTTATCCTCCTCAAGTGAGCGCCGTATTTCCACAGCAGGCCGAGGACTGGGAATCCGATGCCCATGGCGATGAGGCCGAGAACAGTGGCAGCCCAGCCATAGCCGAGTGTGGTGTACCTAGAGAGAAACAAACAAGTCAGCCCTGACCGCGATCCATCACGAATTTTGCACACTGGGGGGCTAGAGGACGACGAACATGTACGGGGCAAACATGGGAAAAGAGAACCCAGCGAGGCACCGCAGAATGGAGATGGCCGCAATGGCACTGGCAGAGTACTGGCCATACGTGTCGACAATGTACGCGTTGACTGAACTTGTGCAGACCGTGGCTCCCGCGATGTACAACGCACAGCCAATGTTGGGCATGACCCACTGGAGGGTGGCCTCGGCGGACCAGCCATACCAGAGCAGGCCCACGCCCGTCAGAAGCGTGCAGGGCACCATGACGGGGATTCGGAACTCGGGCTTGCCCTGGCCGTTGTTGCGCTCCGACATGAACCGGTAGATGCGGTCAATGGTGATGCTGTAGAGTATGGTCGACAGGCCCGAGGCGATGGCGATGGAGACGTAGTTCACGCCGGCAATCTGCACGCTCTCGTGGTAGCGATCCGTCCAGAGCGTGACAAAGTCGGCCATGAAGATGTACGTGTTGCCGTACAGGAAGCCGTTGTACAAGGCCATGACCTGCACTATGGGCTGTGTTGCCAGGAGCTTGAAGGGCCGGATGAGGTTTCGAGAGAGTACCTGCCACGTGATATGGTCGAGATGGTCGTAGTGTGTCCAGTACCGGCTGTCGCCAGTTTCCTTGATGATGGCCATCTTCCTTCTCCGGAGCAGGAGGGGAGGGTACGTTTCCTCGAGCATGAAGAGGCCGCACAGCTGGATGCAGCCACTCAGGATCGAGGTCGAGAAGAAGGTCCAGCGCCACGTCGTGTACTTGGCGATGAAGCCCCCCAGGATGACACCGAACAATGGGCCGAGTACGGAGCACCAGCTGTAGATGGCGACACCCGTGCCACGGTTCTTGGACCGGAACAGGTCGCTGATGGTGCCTCCGCCAATCTGGGACCATCAGTACGTGTCGCATCTTGTTTGTCATGGGGTGCGATTGTCGCAACGACTCACCCCCAGCGTAGCACTCGCAAACACTCCCGAGAGAAAGCGCAGCACGATGAGTGCTTCCTTGGACTGGGCTGCGCCGCACACAGCGTTAAAGATGGTATATGTCAAGTTCCAGGCCTGAATCACCCTCACGCGCCCGTAGGTTTCCGACAGCGGGCTAGCAACGAGAGGGCCACAGGCAAAGCCCAGCAGGAAGATGGAGAGCACCATTTCTTCCACAGCAGGCTCGCCAATGTGGAGCTCCGAGGATATGGCGGGTAGCGTGGGCGCAACCAGACTGACGGCGCAGACACTGACGAATACGAAGAGGGACATGCCCACGAGGGCTCGCGCCCTCCTCCCCAAGGCCCAGTTCTTGGGGTTCCCTGGATCAGTTGCTTCGTCTTGCCAAGTCACCTGAGCCAATCAGTCGATGAATACTCTCACAAAGACTAGTAATCATGATAGCATACCAGAAAATCCTCATCCCTTATTGCTGCTGCATCACTTCCATCATCTGTTGACGGGACCGCGGATGCAGGAGAGATGCTCTTTTCATCGTGCGATGGAGCCTCTGCGTCCTTTGGCACTCGTGCTGGCTTCTCAACCAACATTGTCGGCGCGTCGAGAGTTTCGGAGACAACCACAGCATTGGTTGGACTAGCGGCATTACGAGTGTCGTCCATGGTGAAGCTATCGCAAGGTTCTCACGAGCAGCAGCGCACGTTGGAACAAACTGGACTTGAGTTTGATTCAGATTTCGCTCATGAAATTATTTGGAGGCAAAGCACATCTTGACAGTCAAACTACTATTGACAACTGCGTCAAAGGCCGCAGCGGAGTTGATCGACGGAGTACTTTGTTCGGAGTAACAGGGGGAATGTTGCCACGGTTGGCCCGTGTCCAAGGAACTTGTGTTACAACGTACATTACAAGCAATTGAGAGACTATAGGTAGGCAAGAGAATGATGACATCAATGCTAATTAATCGCCTTGTTTATTCATTCAAGGGTATATACGTATCAAAGTTTACTATTCAGCAGGTGTAGATGAGAGCCGAAACCAGTATATCCTTTTTGGGACATATAGAAAAAAGAGAATCACTACTTGACAATGAATCCAAAACCATACCATGTCTGATAAAATACATACTCCGTTCTAGCCTGGCTGCTTGCTTGCGTGGATAAGAGAATGCAAGGGGGGACCTGACAATACTGTGTACCCAATAGTAACGATGCCGATAGGTACTCACGGAAGCCTCCGGCGGGATCCGCACCGAGTGGCGGATGAGACTTGTCGATATGCATACTTGTATGCAATGCTACTTGGACCCACTCCGCTCATTCCGAGACCCACTCCGCTCCCGCCTCCCGAGGCCCCTCTTGGCCCTGTTTCTTGGCCTCTCAATCCCGCCCGGCCCGTTCAATTGAGCCGGCCCCAGGAGAATGCCGGACTTGGGGCCACATACTGAAGACAAGCGCAGGGTCTGGAAGATAGCAGTGCAGGGTTGGGGTTTATTTTTCCTTCTTGCGGGTTAATCCCCATTTGGCCGTTGGTGGCCTGTTCATCACTCCTACAAGCCTTGCGCCGTTCTACATCAAGGTTCTCAGACCAGAGTTTTATAAACCAAGTTTCCTCGGGGAGCAGAAAGTGAGCGCCGCCGAAGCACCAAGTAATAATAGTACCATTGGTCGGGAGGAAAACGAATCTCTGGATATAAAAGGTACAGCAGGCATTCTGCCCTATCTGCATCCTAATCGGCATGCTTACTGCCGCAATGGCAGTATTCTCGTGCTACAGAAGACATTCCAAAGCCACTGGACGCTGCTGAGATGGCGGAACCTGGCACGTCTCCCACATGAAGGATGCCTGCATCAGTTCGCGAAACCAGATCACCAGCTGACAAGTACCGTGGGCCGCCGCCGGCGTCACCTGCGCCTGTGGTCGAAGCGTGCAGGCTCTCTAGGCTGTTGCTGCTGCCATCCCAGGTCCCCATGCCTGCTGCTGTGGCTGTGGGCCTGCTTCGTGGCATCGCTTGGTCAGACAAGAAATCATAATCATGGAATATGGCAGTCGAGCTTGCGGCCAGGTGGGATGCGGGCATCTGATTCTGATTCTGATTCGCCGCACCCGGTTCAGAGGGTCCCGAAGCCAGACTCGCCAAGCGCATGTTCTCCCGACCCAACGAAGGCATGGCAGCGCCTCTGTGGTCCATGTCCCCCTTGCACAGAGGGGAGAAGTCGCACTCGTTCAGCAAGGCGGACACGCCCGGCACGGGCAGGTCAAAGGAGTCGACAACCATGGCATTGAGATCAGCGAGCGTGCCTTGGGTGGTTGGATGGGGAGTCGCCTGTTTCGGACGCGCACTGGGCGGGACTGCCATGGGGAGGCCTGCACAGGTCGTGGGGGCGTGGAAATGCCTCGCCAGGAAGCTGCGCCTGCGCGTATCGGCGTGGCGCTCTGCAGCATCGATAGGGGCAGTCGCGGTCTGACCGCTGTCATGTTGTGTCAGAGCTGCGGTTGGGTAGGGAAAGGAATGGACGAGTCCGCCTTTGTGAACAGGAGAGCCATGGGTCGCGGCGGGAGCGGAGATTTCCGGTGGCCATGGACTGCTGCTCTCTGCCATGGAAGAAGGGTGGCCGCGGATGGCTAGAATGTTGTGCAGAAGCCGATTCTCCAGCCTCAGCAGCTGAAGGTGAGTCTGGGTCTCCGACTCCTTGACTAGTTGGATTATCTTGGCAAGACTATCCTCCATGGAGCACAGGCGACGGTCCAAGTCTTTTTGTCCCTCCACACTGCGCACATATAGGAGATTCACGGTTTATTAGCAGACTGCTTATTACTTTTCTCGATTCTAAGCAAAGCGCACACGAAAGAGCAGAAGCAAACGATGCTTTCTTTCCCCCCTTTGCTTAAACAGTAATGGAAAAGCTAGTTACCTGTCTTGATCAAACTTGAGTTCCTTGTCCGAGAACTTACATTGAATCTCATCCCGTTTGCACGTGTTACACCGTGGACGAGCTCGATCGCAACGGATCTTCTTGACTCGGCAACGGTCGCAAGCTGGATCGTGCGTAGTGAAAGTCATCCGAGTCGTCTGGTATTTTTTGGCTTTTCTGTTAGAACTGCTGGGAAGCAAAGTGCAGTGGTTTGTCAGGATGCAGCCCAAGGCTTACGCACCATTTTCGCGAGGGCCGTACGTGTTGCGTAACGGAGAAAGATGAACAGGACTTGTGGCGGCTTCCGAGGGCCAAGAAAGCCATATTGTGGGCTATCCGCAGAGCCTCAAGAAGGTATTTTGAGGATTGCAGAAGGCCGTTCTGGCGATTAATAATGTAAAAAGCACGCATGACCAACTTGGATTGCGACAATTCTACCTGTATGGTAGCAAACGCCTCAAGAGGATCTGCTATACGTCTTTACGCACCTGCACGAGCCCAAGTGTTGATTAGGAAGCGCCTTTCCTGGCGTTGCTATCCTGTATATCTCAAAGGATCTCGACTCACGTCACCCAGGCAGCAGGTCATTGGCTGCCTGCGGTCTGACAGCGCTGACAGTGCAGATAACCCCGCAATGCGCCAGTCTGGGTGACATCGCTGGCGTGGAAGCCTCCGTGAGGATCGAGGGATTGCAGGCGGTGTGTAGCCGTTGTGTCAGGGCTGCTCTGGCTCTTGCACGGCCTGGCTCTGCATAATACATAGTATCGCACTCGCCAGGGCGCGCCTGGATAGTTTCCCAGCCCAGACATAGCGGAACACACGGTCCACTGTTTGCAGCATCCAGATCCTCTTCCCGAATAAGCACCAATAACGACAATGTCTTTGGCCCGCCGGCAGTGTCGACTCGCCTCCACCAAGGTTGTCTCACCCTACCCTGAACTATCCACGGCGGCTGTAACATGCGGCAAGGATATACTTATCAGCTAACAAGTGCCGCTTCACACTTGCTTATTAGGCGTTCTTGAAATGTCGGACCGGGCCGTTTCTGGCCCAGCCCGTGTTCCTTCGAGGCTCGCATTCACAAGCGGCGACGTACAGCACGCCTGCTGCCGCCCAAGGCATCGTCAAGCCTGATGTCGCAGGGACAACTTTGCAACACACGGCTGGGGACGCAAAAAGGTTGGTTTCCTCGTCTTGGTGTCGATGACTGGAGGAGGCCGGGCGGGGCAAATGCATTGTTAATGGACTGTCCTCTCCCATAGACGCAGGATCTCATTCATAGACGCTCGGGGGAAGCGACATGTGTGCGAGGCTACCGATGGCCAGAGTATTCTACACGTTGCCCAGGCCTACAACCTGGAGATTGAAGGTCTGAGAGCAAATCTTCCGAGCACAACGCAGCCACAGAGCTGGGCCTGTGGATCTTGCCTATTAACACTTGGAAATGAAACCATACAGGATCTTGCCAAGGCGATTGCGCATGTTCCACTTGCCACATGATCATCGAGTCTAAACACCACTACGACTCCATGGCTCCGCCCACGGAGCGGGAAGAGGACATGTTGGATCTGGCCGCAGGCCTCACCGGGACCAGTAGGCTGGCATGCCAGGTTTGCCTCACAGCAGCTCTAGACGGCGTGGAAATCAAATTACCTGGAATTCTACAGGATGGCTAGGCGCCTTTTGTATAGAGACCGCCAGTCGTGAGACGGCGGATATGCAGAATCGGAGAATTATATCATGTTCTATTCCAGCTATCGTGCTTCACAACTAGTAACCACCCATGGTGATTCTTGATCATATGGCGAGATTCACCTCTCCATGACGTTTCCAAGGCCTATGCCCACATGAACAGACACGGGTCGGTCATCTCTCCATCACGTCAATGGCGAGAACCAGAGAAGAATGACAGGATTCGCCCTAGTTGCTTACCAGACAGCCGCATGGTCAGATCACTTTGCTGCTCCGACTTTCAGCACTGCGTCTACGTTACCATGGTAGTCACGCTCTTGTAGTATGCATACCTTACTGTGGACCTCGCCTGGCCCCGTTGCCTTGGAAGCTTCCGGTCTGACTGCTTGGTAGGCCCCGTCATAGCCTGGCATTGCCCGAAGATCACACACCCCATGTCAGGACCCAAGAGGGCAATTTGAAATGGGACGTTCATCACCATTCTACTCCCTTATCCACGGCAAAATTTCCGTGCCCCGGTGCACGCCGGGCAAGCCTTGCATTCTGTGATATACACCCCCGAGAACCTAGCGGAATCTTTGCACCACAAAGACGTCTCACGTCGTCCATCAAATCACTCTGAGCAGTCCATTTTTGGCTTCCCATGATCGCCATGGCGTCCTTGTCGAAGCATGGCTATGATATGTTCACCAAAAGCGCTATTCCCGCGCTCTTTCAACGATATGGAGTACAGCTGGATCCCAGTCCGTATCTTGCAGCGGCTCAGGTATTCCCCATGCGGGTGAATAACCATGTCGCAGAAGACCTGATTGATTGGTAGAATCCCCCCAATTTACTACTGGGACATCTCTAACACCTTGCAGGAAAAACACACCTCACGATCCCATGTTTCAGCTGACGTTCCCTCAACCGGCCATGCTCACCGCCAGCGACCTGAGAAGAGTGCAAGAGGCTGTCCAGTTGAACGTCCCCAAGGTATCTCTGCAGCAGATAGCAGACGACATTCGCCAAAAGATGAACCCGCACCCAGCGAATCAGAAGACTGAAAATGTCCCGCGGGTCAATGGCCAAGATCTGCCGGGGATGCAACATAAATATCAAGAGACTGTTCTCTTCTTTCCTTCTGAGGTGAACTACCCTTTCTTTTCCTGTTGATATTGTTTTTCCTTCTATTCTTTTCACTTCCCTTCCCTTTTATCTTTAAATTGGGGGTGGCCACGTTCGATATCTGCGTACTTGAAACGTTAATCCTCTGCAAGAGAACAGGGCCAGTTCTGTCATGCATTCTGCACATACTGCTTCCGATGGGCGCAGTTCAGCTCGGTCGGGTCTGTCCAGGCTTTCAAGTCCAACAACGGCCAACAGCTGCGAGACTACATCTCGTCCATGCCCCAGGTCAGAGACGTCTTATTCACGGGCGGCGACCCCATGGTGATGCCCGCCCACATCCTCTCCTCGTACATCGACCCCCTCATCTCGGACAGCCACGCACCGCCGCACCTCGAGACAATACGCATCGGCTCCAAGTCGCTGGCCTGGTGGCCTTACCGCTACACCACCGACGCCGACGCAAAGGAGACTCTGGGCCTGTTTGAGCGCGTGGTCAAGTCGGGCCGCCAGCTCGCCTTCCAAGCGCACTTCAGCCATCCGCGCGAGCTCGAGCACCCCGCAGCCAGAGAGGCGGTGCGCCAGATCCGCATGACGGGTGCGCAGATCCGCGGCCAGGCGCCTCTGATCCGGCACGTCAACGATGCGCCTCTCGTGTGGAGAGACATGTGGAACTTGCAAACCAAGCTGGGCATCATTCCCTATTACATGTAAGCAAAAGCAAAAAGCAAAGCAAATTGAACTCTACCCCCCATAGTATAGCTTTATCCTTATCTTCTGTCCATCGTCTTTCTTTTTCCTATGCTAACCGGTGACAAAACCCGCCGCGGCCGTAGGTTCGTGGAAAGGGACACGGGCGCCTCGCACTACTGGAACGTCCCGCTGGCCCGCGCCCACCGCATCTTCAGCGAGGCCTACGCCGGGCTCGCCGGAACCGCGCGGACCGTGCGCGGGCCGTCCATGTCGGCCTCGCCGGGCAAAGTGGGCGTGCTCGGCGTGGAACGGGTCGGCGGGGAGCAGGTCTTTGTCTTGAAGTTTTGGCAGGCCCGCGATCCGTCCTGGGTGGGCCGCGTCTTCTTTGCCAAATACAACCCCGCGGCGACGTGGCTCAGCGACTTGGAGCCGGCGTTTGGGGAGAAGGAGTTTTTCTACGAGCCTCGCTACAGGGAGATTGTCGCCATGGCGCAGAATGGCTCTTCGGGACAGATTGGGAGTGGGAGCGTGCAGTTTGCCTGAATATAGATCCCGTGTCTGGCCAAGCAGGTCGATATCTCCGAATTCAAAAGAAGCCCCAGGAAAGAGTCACGCAGATACATACATCCAAACTTCTTTTTCACTTTGAAGGTTTCCAGTTCGGATGATTGCCTCAAGATCGTCACCTGGTTATCCAAAACGAGCTACAATTTGAAGGCTATCTTGTGTCCCAAAGAAGAACTTGTGCTCCGGGACCGACTCTTCTAACAAAACACACAACCCTGGAGCACATCCGGCTCTTCAGTTGATGCCTAAAGCATAGCGGCGACCAGATGAACGGGGATCAAGATACGGCTTCTCGCCACACCCGCAGATGCGATTGCCAACACGTTCAGCCGAGTAATCAAAGGTAGCACACTGGCTCAGGCAGTAACCATGTTAAAATCGGGCACTTTCTCTCGTGAAGGATGGGAGCGGGCAAGTGTGTAGTACTTACATGATAGACAGCTCGGTTGTCCCAGATGACCAGGTCGTCGGGAGTCCATTTGACCCGGACTTGGAGCTGATGGTTGTCCGTGATGAGACGCTGCAGCAGCTCTAGCACTAGCTTGTTTTCCAGCTCGCCCAGCCCTTCGATGGCTTCGAGATGGTGGCCCATCGCAAAGAGGCTCTTCCAGCCCGTGACGGGGTTCGTGCGAACACACGGGTGATGGGCGCGCAACTCGGGGCCGTGGTTCTCGGGCGCTCCACGGGTACCATGCCACATGTCGTCGATAATCTGCTCTGGACGGTGGTGAGGGGGCATGAAGACGGCGGTCTGCCCCTCCAGGAGCCGGGCCATGGGGGCAGACAGCAAGTCGTAAGCCTCGTAGGCCGACGCAAACAGCGTGTCGCCTCCCGACGGCGGCGTCACCTTCATGTGGAGCAGCGTGAAGTCAGCCGGCACGTTCTCGTAGGAGCAGTCGGTGTGCCAGCCGTCGGCGTGTGTCTGCTTGCGCTCCTTTCTCCCGAATCCAGCCTGCTTGACAAGCTTCTTTTTCGGATCGCGCGCCAGCATCATCAACTCTGCGTCGATGGTGCCATCGGGCAACTGGGTTTGGTTGAGCGGATGGATGCTCAACCCCGACGAGAACGGCCGTGTTGTCAACTGGCCCAGCTTGACGCATAGCAGCTTTTGTTCTGCCACGGTCAACTCCTTCTGATTCGGAAACACAACCACACCCCTCTGTGCGATAGTGATGGCGAGATCTCGCACAACAGCGTCGGCCTCTGCTGAACGCAGTATCTGGCTGAGGTTGATGTTTGGAAAGATACTACCAATAGCAGGCGTCAGCTCGTTCTGCTCCAACTCGGACAGAGCGCCAGAGAGCTGTAACGGGAGCTGAGAGCTGGCCTCGGCGTCGGTCATTTTCAATGCTGGCATGTTGGGAACATGTGGAGTCTGATAATGCTTGTGGTTCTGAAAGGTAATGCTTCGTGCTTCCACTTGGACATACTCCTTGATGCCTGCGCCCACTTAAATAGACGATCAGAGTTGCAGATACCCTGAACACTGTGGGCAAGTGATAGACAAACACCATCGAGTGTTATCATGGTCCACTGTCCTTGACGCGGGGTTCGAGCCACGTGGGAGTGAACTGGGTGGCCTGACCGGTGAGTTGCGTATCGTTCACAAGGGGTCAAAGCCTTCGGAAGCTTCCTTGACTGCCTCCGAGTCTCTCACGTCATTTAATGTGACTGGTCTCACGTGCTTTTCGTTTCGTTTCCTCATTTGGCAAGTGTAGTGGGCTGGGAGACACATCCCTCTTGGATGGCGCGAGGTTCAGAAGACAAAGGTAGTCATCCAGAGAGGTGAGTATGGATTCTCTGGGTTTATACTCCTGAGGATACCTAACCTGATGGGGTTACTTTTTATGACTGAATGTTGTGTATCTTGATATATTAATACTGGATACGTACAATCAAAACTACTGCTTCAACTATTCCCTAGCGGTGAGCTGTTTGGTTCTTTTAGAGATAGTTTATGATGATAATAACTTCCTGTTCAGTCTGAATAACAAAGTCTCTAATGAGAAGCATTATATAAGAAATCAAGGGATTCCAATGCTCGATAGCATTAGACTTATAGCTCGACGCGATGGGGAAGACGCTACCGCAATGCGAAGTGGTGCCATGCAATCGCCTTTACAGTACTTGAAAGTATTAGCAATCATACAACAGGGCTTGCAAACATAATAAATACAAGTACATGGTTCTGACAGATGGTTGGCTGCCCTCCTGCCTAGTAATGCCGTTTTCATCTCTAGACTCCGATCAATATAAGTAATGTTATCCTACATCACACCGCCTCCCCGTTGCAAGACAAACATCATGAAAGCCCAAACATCACTGACGCTCGCACTATTATCATCAGCGTAACGGTGCTTTCGACTCCATTCTTAAGCCGGAACGCGGCTCGTTCGGACTTGCAGAGTGCCTCGCAAGGTTATTGAGAATCCATGCTAAGTGTCCCTCATTCTCACTGGGAGAAACAACTGCTTAACCTCTGCCTCTGTCCTCCCTTTTCTTTTATACTTCGCGTACCTTAAGCCAAGAAGTCTCCCATCAAGGTCTGTTATATGTCATCTCGGAGGTGGACAGGCCAAGCATACAGCAAGGCAGCTTCTCCAGCTCTCGAGTTTTCAGTCGTTACAGAATTTTATTCAGCCCTGGCACGAATCAGAACCGTTGGTAAAGTAGATTACACCCCCAAGCTATGTTGACTCGAAAATTCCGATGGATTCGGCCGACTTGAGCCTGATTATGCTTCACGAGCAAGTCGTCTTGCTGTCTCTCATTGCTACTTATATATGCTATCGATACTCGTGGCCTAACCGCAGGATCTTTGATCGTAAAGTCATCTCTTCTTCTTGGTCTCGTCATTATGCCCTGGTTTCGAGTTCCCTTTTTCTTACAAAAGGAAATCACAATTTCCATCATCAAAGAACGCCGCCCGCCGCCCCAACCGTCTTGATTGATGATCGCCGTGTGAGCTTGTGGAGTGCCACCGAAGCCTGAGCCTCTTCTGCAAGAAGTATGCTTGCATTTTCTCGACATCAGGCGGTTTAATGCGCTTCGATGACATTCGTGAGCTGAAGCATCCGTGCTCTAGCCCTGCATCAAAATGCTGTCTTCGGGGATTTGGTTCGTTGTCAGCGCCCTGGTCTGTCACGAGCGGGTCGCAAACGCACAATCCATCGCAGCACTTTGGCGGGTAAGGCTTGGTTGGGTACGCCTTCGCTCCACGCCTGCAAAGCTTCTGGTCAGTGATTTGGGAGCTCTGCGCGATGCTAATCACTTATTGGGCAGAAAATAGAAAGAAAAAGAAAGCCACGCTTTCTCGATGCATCGAAAAGCCGACCTTGACAGGCGCCAGTAGCTGCGCGATGTCACGATATTGGTCTCGGTAGCTGTAGGCTGTGCCTAATGATTTGGCACCAAACTCTACAAGTACCTGCCATGCCTGAGCTCGGCGCAGCGGGTGACATACACATAAGAATGGCAAAAGGATTGAGAGCGCAGACATTGGTTGATTGAGCTCACACTACATCGAACTAAACACAGAGTAACATACAACGTGCGAACTTCAACTGCATCCCTTCACTGTCTCTAGACATGATGATGTTTCCAATTAAACATTCACAGTGTCCAGTGCTTGTCCTATTGTCCTGTCTTCTTGAATCAGTCTTCAGGAAACTTCCTTGGGCCTTCCTGGGCCAGTCCGCAAGCCTCACTGAACCATTCAATCGGTAGTAGCGACGGGCGGTGTGTACAAAGGGCCGGGACGTAGTTGCTGATGTCTATGTTGGTGGGTTTAAAGGATGTGGGGGTCCCAAGTGATATCACGTAGAGGATTGCAGTACCCAAGTTCAGTTGTCAGGCACTCCTTGAACCGTTTCGCTGTGCATGTGCTGCTGATTGTGTTCGATGTCCGTGAAGCTGAGACCTGCCCTCGCTGTACATGTGTGACAGGACCTTGAGTGTTCTTGTTGCCCAAAAATCATGTCGACCATGGTGTTTCGAAACCCAATCTGTTTTCTTCTGTTGGAGTGGAGCGATCCAGAACGCACACACGCGTAGAACGACAGTCCGCGTTTCTGTACAATGCTGTCGGCATTCTTGGACGGTCGGTGGTCACACGTCGGTGCCATCAAGACGTCTGCGAGAGGTTCAGAGGTTGGTGAAGCCGCGAACGCAGTTGCTTTTCGGTCGACAGCGGAATACATGCTCTTTGACGTGCCCATGATCTCTAAGAAAATGTCAATCCAAGCGGGAAATCATTGCTGACACGAGTCCATTACTTACTGTTGTTCAAGTCCTCCTTGTTACCCCAATGGTCGGATTTAGACACCGCCGTCCTGGATTCGGTCTGCTGGTGGACGAAATTGACATTCCCAACTCTTGGCCGCTCCAATTGCGCCTGTTGGCACGCCCGCTCTCGCAGGGCCATCCTTAGGCTGGTTCAACCGGTTGGGCCGGGGCAGCTGGGTCCAGTCCACCGACAAACCTCCAAAGCACGCCCCAGAACACATGGCGACCTTCCTCCATGAGGCTCTTCACGCCTCTGCTTGCAGCTGCTAGCAAATTCTGGGCAAATTTGCTCAGAAAATGCCAGCATATCCAGTCTTTCTGTCATGCGTCCAAGGCAGCGTCTCCAACCGCACAACCAACGGCCTAAAGACATGTCAGCAAAGTTTCAGAGCGAAGTGCAGTGGAGAGCCGTCGAAGAGCAAGGGGAGTGCCGAACAAAGACGTGGGCAACTCAAAGCATTGGTCGAGACTTACTCGGACGACGGGGCTGGTAAAAATACTTTTAATTCTATTGTAAGCGCTATCCATCGTCGCTACAATCCAAAAAAAATCAAAAAAGAGGTAATGATGTTGATGGATGTGGTCGGAATGGGTTCTACTAGGTGGGTTGTGTGAGGAGGAAAGGAAGAAGAAAGCAAAAAGACCATTTGCGGATTTCGAAAACATAAGTGTTCATTCAGAAGAGAATAGTCAAGTCTAGAGGAAGGAGTGAACAAAACACGGCTACGTAGGACACTCTGCGCGCGTGTGCGGCTCCTGCCAGTGAACATCTCTGTTTTCCCTGGTTCAGCCATTCTTTCCAGCCTTGCATCTCGGCTGTTGTCAAGCTTACCTCGCCAGGATCAATAAGTGCTAGCCTTGGCAGGAACGGCGGCTGGCTCAAAGCAGACACTCAGGCTTGCTATGGTTCATAGCATAGCCGCTGACCGATGTTTGAAGTCGGGTGCGTACAGAAATTGGAAGACATGGAAGACTACCCAGGTACCTAATTAGTAGAGATGGGATAGAAATCTAACGTAGGACCTTGACTCTCTGGTTAAGGATCACACTATCTAAGGCCATTGATGATGACGATTTGCAGCTCCTTCATCTCACCTCAGTTGTTTTCTATCTACTGTCACTTCCGCAACATCTTCCTGTGCCATGTCTCTTTGTCAATACCGCCGTGCGCACCGCGGTTGAGAAAATACAAGTTTGGCGAATCTTAACGGATCTTTCCACGCATGGTAAGCCGTATAACCAATAGCAAACCCACAAAGACCCAAGAGAAGCACATGCGGGACAATTACCACAAGATTCTTCCATAGCGCTGGGTCATTTGCCAGCCAGTGCTCCAGATCTCGAAGATTCTTCTCATCTTGCTCCCTTCGCTGCTTGTCACGCTCTTTTTGCCATATAGCAAGCTCTTCTTCGCGTTTAGCACGCTCTACTGCGGATTCATGGCGACAACAGCAATTGTGTCTGTTGTGCCTGCCGAAAAGGTCTTCGCAGAGCATTGCACTACTCGGGCGAGTAGATTGATTTTCGTAAGGGCTCATCCGTGGCGATGGTGTTTGCACCCGTGTTCTTGTCGCTTCTTGTGTTGGGTTGGGGGCTGGAGCCGGAGCTGGAGCTGGAGCTGCTGTGGTTCGCGACGGCGATGGGTTTTGAGCTATCCCAGCTGCAGGCCTTGAAGTAACAGTTGTGGAGATGGACCTGCTTATGTCGTTGCCTTGGCTTGCCCAGAACCAGCCTTGTCCCCAAGCCGGGGCCGAAGTGACTGAGTTGCCATTACGGACTGTGATCACACGGGTCTGTGGTAGGTTATACCGTCCACGTATCGATTCGAGGCAGAAGGTGCAGTGCGTGGCCTCGTGTCGGCAATTTCTGCAGCGACCACCTTCTCTTAACAGATTGTGATTGTTGTTTGTACGACATTGGCAGCAAACCCAACCACTGTTTGCTTCAGCCATGTTTGTAGAAGAGGGAACGATGAGGTGTCAAGGACTCGATTAGTGTTGATGGTGTTGGACAAGATGAAGGTGTGCTGATGCATAGGAGGCCGTTTTCTGGGGCTGGGAGGCTACGTGCAATTATAAATTAGGCTCCTTAAAACTCTTCTCGTATACGTGTCTTTGTGATCGCAGGCTAATGCTTCCCTGAATGTCTGCAAGCGGTTTTCATTGATTCTCAAGCTATGTGATGGCTGCTGGCAGCTGACATTGACGACTATACATAGTATGGTCGTGGTCCATCCGTGTAAGACGATTGGCTCGTTTGGGCCGTCCCCGCCCCACTTTACTCGCCCTCTCTCCCGTACCTGCCAAGGACCAAGGCTGCCAAGTACCGAGCCAGGCCTATTCAGTACCTTGAGTACCGATCTACATGTCACTACTCTGAGTTGAGGCAGCTAATGCATAGTCCGGTGTGTTTCGTGCAGGTATCTTGGCGAGGTACATTCAGCAACAAAGTCACGCCCTTGGTCCATCCCCACCGTGGCTCTTTCTCGACGACCTCTTGCTCGAGACCCCGCTTCTGGAAAGACCACTTCCTTTGCTTGCTAGACTAATCCCTCAGTGTTGAATCAGCGAACCTGCCTGGCTCCTACGGCTGGAAAGAGGCTGGGAGCAGTTGCGACGCGCGTCACATGTACTGTGGAAAATCTGCTCGACTTGCGACAACTCTCACTTGCGGTAGGAGCTGGTTTGGAAGAAAGGAAAAAAGACAACCCGACTCTTACGGGCCTTTGAAAGACTTGCACTCAGGTGCCTTCCCATTCCCGGTAGTAGTATACCACGGCAGCATCTCCTTTCTAAAAGCAGGCTACGCCACAAAGTCAGCTAACTTTCCAGGCCCGCAAGCTAGGTGACCGTTTCTGGTAATTATTCGGGCCAAGGGCGATTCGAAGAAAAAGAACCGGCCCGAGCTTTATGCCCAGTGACGAGTGCAGTGGCGTGTCGGAAATTCTAAGGCTTGCCATGGTATCTCAAGTAAGATTCTCGCTCCGTGTTGAAGCAAGGTGCCTCTATCTGCCGAGGGTTCTGTTATCGGTGGGCTCTTGGGAAATACAAGCGTTGCTTTTGCTTGTGACATGTATATCAACTTCTCAATACAGAGTTTGATGGCAGGTTTGTCAGACCCTTGGTGCGGTGGGCGGTATGCGATGCTACAAGTTACACGTTAGAGCAGAAAGATTATCGTTATGCATATCCAAGTCAAGTCTGCCTCAATCCTCGACCGCTTAGCCCTGATATTTGGGTTGCACGCTCAAAAAGGACTCGAGGAGCGATGATCCCTTTCCAAAAGACCCGACAGCTTCCTTTAACGATGACTGCAAGGCTGCTAGCACCTTCTAAGCTGTCAGGGTATGGCCTTGTAGATATGTTGTTGCGTGATGTTCTTCGAGCTTGCTGTTATTGCTGCTCTCCATTTCACGGCTACTGCATAGCGGCTCTGAATCTCGGCCTCCTCTAATTCAAGAATTCATTAAGACAAATCGGGTTGCTCCATTCAGCGCGGCAGATTCGTTAATAATACAAATGGCAGTCCTACAAACAATGAAACGGACTTATGTTTTCTGTGGTTACAGAGGACTCCAAAATGGACAACCAAAAAGTCTGGTCTATGGAAAAGGTCAGAGAGAGCAGCATAACCGAGCAGAGTGCACCAAGACATGCATAATCCACTAGATGCATAAAGTCAACACAACCTCAATAAAAAATATGTTTGTTTATCAAGAAGTAGATCGACTCCACCGACTCTGATGGGAAACGATCCTGATCTGCCGATTTGCGTCTGACCACAGCCATCTGCTGACAGAAATCTGACAGCCTCACGCTACTGTGATTGGGCATTGTCGTTGGGGGAAGGCTCGCTGACCTCTAATTAGTTACAGCACCCAACACCAGCGTAGGGTATACTCTCGCGTAATCAGCTTCATTTGAAGCGAAGGAGCGAGAACTAAAATCTGTTGCTTCTGCATGCCCAGAAGCTGACATGCATGGGATTTCTCAAATCCTGATTGGTCTAGGAAAGATCGATTGGATCTTTTGGACAGGCATCAGAGTTGTACCTCATTTCCTTTCCCTCGTCACCACTAGGTCTATCTGGAATGCTGACTACTCTTACAGCTTCCAGTCAGGTCAGTTGCATGCTGCTTTCGTACAGCTTTCTGGTGCCTCTGTGCCCCAAACAAGCGAACCAGGCTCAAGCGACACTTGAGAACCTCACGGTCTCCCGCATCTTTGCATTTGGCATTCTACTGATTTCACTGGTCTTCAGCAGACGGCTGCCGCTTCTGCTTGATGCATCAGTATGACGCCGCCGCCGAGGCTTGAAGCAAAATCTGGAGGCAAAAGTAAAAGTTTCTGCAGTAATATTTCCCTGACGAGTCAAGGGGAAAAACTGACCGCATCACGGAGCAGAATACATTGAGAGAACCATTGAGATATTGAGCCCCGCATTCCGGGACGATCCGGTTTACACATGGATGTTGCACAACATCCCTATATCCAAACATGAGTCGGCGCTGCCCAAGCTCCTTCGTGCTTTCTTTCATCAGGGCGCCCTCAACAGGGCGATTTTCATAGAGGTGAATGACTTCAGCTGCTGCGGTATGTTCATGCCACCGGGGGCGCACGTCGACAACCCATGGACAATGCTACAGGCGGGCCTGCTCTCAGCGCTTCGCAATGTTGGCTTTGGACCCTTCAAAGTAAGATTCTTGTAACTATTTGTTTTGGTTCCAATCGTTTGAGATACTGCTTGTCTGACTGGTTTGATTACTCTTTTTTGCATTTGTAGCGCGCTGTACTTGAGTATGCTCGCGCTACTGAGGCCAAGATCAAAGAAATCTTCACCAGAGAAGAGCACAGGAAGCATTGGTATGTCTTCATGATGGGAACGGCAGTAGATCGGCGTCGCAGAGGCTACGCCAGTGCATTGCTCGTGCATCTGCAGGACCGAGCCCAAAGCGATGGGCACCCCATCTGGCTCGAAGCTACAACACCAAAATCCCGGGATCTGTACCTGAAGCATGGATTCACCGATGCTGGGGAGATTGTGCTAGGTGCGGGCAAGGTTGGCGCAGGCGGTTTGCCTAGGAAGGCTGGCGAAGGCATTACCGTCTGGTCGATGTTCTGGCGACCTGTCAGTGTAGGGGGATAGACCACACTCTGGTTGTTTGGAGAGTGATTCTGCGGCGCATGTAGCTCAGTCCGCCATTCGGTGAGCACAAGGCTAGTTAATCTTGCAACACTGGAAGAAATCGCCATGATGGTGAGGCAACAATAAAGATTGGCTCCTGTTCTCGCTGCACACGAGCTGGCGGTATGACGGAAGTTGTGGGTTCGTCAGGAAACCGCATCGAGATGAGCCCCCTTTTGAACTGGGCGACCCAGACCTTGGCCATTCTTTATCATTGGTTTGGGGTGGAAGCAGTAGATCCGCTCGCAGGTCAAATGCTGAAAATGACCCAACGGTAAAGATTTTAGAATTCACACGGCAGGAGATAGATAGTTGTTTGTGTGCATCACATCGCCACAGCACGTGACCGCGGCAGTGTTTCCCTTTTGTTCGAACGAAGCGTATCGTTTCTTCTTGTCTTCAGAGCTTATTTTGGTAACCCAGAATGACACTCATTCGGCACCAAGGTTCTAGGAACCTTTCGCATTTCACGGATTGTGTATGTATTCTGGGTTCCTCAGCAGCCATTGTCAAGGGATCCCTGAGCGGTCCTGTCCTGGCACGGTACCCGTCGCCGAGCGGACTTCTTCGGAAAGTCCGCTTCCCGCCCGGCGCCGTTTTAGTTCAATGTCCGCCACCGCGTTTTCCGCCTTGTCGCCCTCGTCAATCTCCGCTAATGAGCGGACTTTCAAACCACTTCACAATTCTAGCATCCCGTCTTCCACCCGATCAAAAGAGCAGACTAGCTTGTAGCCCCGACCTGACATTAGCCTGTAGTCTCGCATGCCCTTCTCGATGCAGACCTCGCGAAGGAACATGCCCTGAGCGCGAGGACCGAGGATGCAGGACCTGAAAATCTGAGCATCAGCGTAGGCTACCGCGCAGAGAAGATGTATAAATCCGACTTGTGCCTGCTGAGAAGAACTCGAGAGGAAAACGACAAGGTCGACACAGCCGTACTCGATCCATGCAAACCTCTCAAGAGACATAGACCTGTCACATAAGACAAAAAGAAATCAGAGATACTCGGGAGTCGTCTACCATGGCTGCCAGCAGCAACACTCTCTACAAGGTCGCCATCATCTGCGGCAGCACGCGCTCCCTCCGCGCCGGACCACAAATCACCGCCTTCGTCCACAGCGCAATCGAGCAGCACCTCGCGGCGACAAGAGGCACAACGACAAGCACACCACCGCCCCTTGCGCTCGAGCTCGAGCTCGTCGACATAGCAGCATTCCACCTCCCGCTCTTTGACGAGGCCGTCATCCCGCGAGCCGTCACGGACCCCAGCGGCTACGCGCACGAACACACGCGCGTCTGGGCGACCAAGATCGCGGCCTGCCACGCGTTTGTCCTTGTCACGCCCCAGTACAACTGGGGCATCCCCGCCGGTCTCAAGAACGCCATCGACTACCTGTTCAACGAGTGGACAGGCAAGCCCGCCATGGTCGTCGCGTACGGCGGCCACGGCGGGGGCAAGGCCGCCGAGGCGCTCCAGACGGTGTGTCGGGGCTTGCGGATGAAGGTCGTCGAGAGACCTGTCTGTTTGGCCTTTCCCGACGGCGACTTTGCGGCCAAGTGCCTTGTTGGTGGGGATCTGGCGCTGGGTGAGGGCGGCCGAAACGTCTGGGAGAGGGAAAAGCAGGAGCTTGTGGGTGTGTGGGAGGAAATGGTGGAGCTCCTGGGCTGAGGGGTGTGCAAGAAGGCAAGTCATGTTCACTCGTCCGTCTTACTCGCGCATCCGAAGACGGTGGCAGCATAGCATCACTTTTGATAAGGAAACACCGGTCTAGTACGGTGTTTTGACTTTGGTTTACATATCCATTTTTGCGTCTCACTGCCAAGGCGTGCTATGCAGAACAGTGAGCGATGTTGCGGGCGGCAAGCCACGGCAACTGAGCGTGCTCTCAGGGGTGCCTTGCGCCATCGACCCATATAAATGCACAATGTAACGCGCGAGGCATAGTGGCTCGCGAGCAAGAACGTGGAAAGAGAAAATTATGAATGTGTGATATAATCGCAGCAAGACGAGATAAAAGCTTGACGAGGATGATCAGATAGGCAATTTTCTTATTCTGCATTCTGCATGCAAGCTCTTCAGCCCAGCCCACTGCGATCATGTCGGACTTTGGCAGCGGACAAGCAAAGCCAGTCTCTCGCTTCACCAGGTGGTATCGGAGTCCTCTCTTCAATATCGTTCTGGTTGGCTTGATTTCCCTCACTCAGCCTGGAATATGGAATGCCCTGAACAGTATGTTGGCAGTGTACACATTCCGCCCACCTCAGTTCCCCCCCTCACGGCCTCTCGAGATACGCCTCGGAAACTAACAGAGCACAACTGGCAGGTGTGGGAGCGGGTGGACAAGAGAAGCCCTACCTGGTCAACGCCGCTAATGCCTTGACATACGGGTTCGTGTCCTGCAATATCTTGCCAGGAGATCGACGGGTGGATGTTTTGCTCACCGCTTGTCCAGGTTGATGGTCGTCCTCTGCTTCGTCTTCGGCGCGCTGTCCAACAAGATCGGCGTCAAGTGGGTTCTTGTCATTGGTACGCTCGGCTACGCACCATACTCGGCATCGCTGTACGTCAACAACCGCTACGGCACAGAGTGGTTCGTCATCTTTGGCGGCGCGACGTGTGGAATTGCGGCGGCAGCGCTTTGGAGTTCCGAAGCGGCCATTGCATTGGGCTACGGCAAAGTCGAGGATCGTGGAAAGTTTAGTGAGTCCTACAATTGATGCCTTATACAAACACCAGCATGTACGAACCAAAAGTATCCTCAAAGTACTGACGATCTGGTCGACAATATCCAGCCGGTATCTGGCTCGGCCTCCGTGAGTTTGGCCAGCTGATTGGCGCTGCCATGGAACTTGCGTACAACATCAACGACTCGGCGCGCGGCAAGATCTCGTACACGACGTACTTCATCCTCATCGCCATTCAATGCCTCGGCTTGCCGCTCGCTCTGATGGTCTCCCCGCCACAAAAGCTTATTCTCCCCAACGGAGCACGCATGCAAGACCCGACCGCGGCCAAGAGCGTCAAGAGCGAGCTGCGCAAGGTGTGGAAATTGCTGAAGCGCAAGGAGATCCTCCTCCTTCTCCCCGTCCTGATTGGCTTCGAGTGGAACACCGTCTACGTGAGCATCTACTTGACGGACTAGTGCGTGATATCCCACACCCCCCCCCCCCCTCTTCTTCTCTCTACCACACCCACCTTCCAGACATGGCGAGGCTCGCATACTGACAGGGAGTGTGTTATCTTTTCAATGTAGCTTTTCGGTCCGAGCCCGGTCTCTGGCGTCTTTGAGCACCAGCCTTGTGGCCACTGTTGCTGATGTCTGGTGGGGCTGGTTTTTGGATCGGAAGCGGTTCAGTCGGCCTACCTTGGCCAAGATCACTTGGTTCTTCTTCACGATTGCCATGCTTGCCCTCTTCTCATACCAAACTGCCAACGAGAAGCTCTATGAGAAGACACAGCCGACCCTAGACTGGGCACATCCAGGTTTCGGTCGAGGATTTGTCTCCATGATATTGTTCAGGTAAGTCGGCACACACACACACTTAAACACACACACAGGGGAAGAAATGGAGTCACCCTAGACGCCTTCCACCAATCTAAACAACTGCAGCTAAACAAGCAAGCTATGGCAGATTCTTCGACGAGTCCTACTACATGTTCACCTACTGGCTGATCGGCTCTCTCTTTGACGACCTCGAGACGCTCTCGCTCGTCGTCGGCATCATCCGCTCCTTTGAGTCCCTCGGCTTCTGCATCTCGTACGGCATCGGCGCGAGTGCCGCGTCGCCCATGGTCAACCTGGCCATTGCATTCGCCATGTTTGGCGTGTCGATCCCCACCACCACCTGGGTGGTCTACATGGTGCCCGAGCGGCCCATCAACGTCGACGCAGAGGGTGCGGGCCTCGCTGGTGGCAGTGGTCACAGCGAGGAGGAGGAGAAGGAGTCGTCGCCCGAGAAGGCCGGCGAGATCGAGCCTCGATACCTCAGTGCGGCCATTATAGCCTCCGATGCGCCGCATCCGTAGGGCTCGGCACTGCTGAGGTGTGTGAAGGGTTTGAACTTTAGCAGCGGCTATGTCCTGCAAGCTGAGAACTGGGTGCCGTGGCAAGAATCATTCTTCTGCTCGAGCGTGATTGTCGTTTCGAGATTGTGGGGAGAAAATCAAAAATGAATTAGGATGGCAAGAGGAGTACATGAAAGAGACAACCGGGCAACGTCAAGTTTTGCAAGCACAAGGTGTCAAGATTCCCAACACTGCCTATAGTACATGGGTTCGAAAGAACAGTTTAGTATTACCGCTCGCGGCCAAATGACTGAAAAACAAGTATGAATTCCACCGTGAATGTAACCATGTCTTGCCAATGCTAGACTCAAATCTTTTGTTGGCCGCTTTTATCCGCAACAAATTCCTCGAGAACGGGGCGAGGGTTCTATCCCGGTTCAATAGGCATAGAACTGGACACTCTAGGACTGGGAGTAACAATGGTTGCTGATCTCTTAGCCAGGAAAATGTATAGGCCCTTCACCTTCGCTTGCCCCCAGTGTGGGTAGTTGTACAACAAAAAGCATTTCCATGCTGTTGGTCGTGTCGCGTTACAGTGTCACAAATGGGAAGCAGGTAACGTTATAGCATCCTCGATGCCAAAATTCGCAGTGTCCAAGTGATCTGTATCCGAACACGGTGGAATGGTGGATAATGTTCCTCTCATTCATCTACTCCAGCCTCTCAACCAGATCTTGCGAGCATCATTCAGCTCCCGTACGCCAGCTCTGTGGTCCTGTTTTACATAACACTTCACCGCCTCGTCGGCAGAGTCATCATGGCTTTCTGCTTCTCCCGGATCTTGGCCCAGGCGTAGACAATGCCACTAATGAAGCCCAAAAAGATGGCCGTCACACTCCCAAACGTAATCGGGGCGTCGAAAAACACGAGTCCGCTGATGGCAATCGGGAGCTTGTTGAGCGCGCCCACCATTGAGTAAGTCGTGGACGAAGTCACACGCTGGCACCAGGTCGAGGCGTACGAGATGAAGATGGCGCCAGCACCCGAGTAAATCATGCCAATTATCAAGCTGCGGCGCGTGTCCTCGGGGAAGTTGCGGGCGAAGTTCTCGGCGGACCAGTCTTCCACGAGCAAGGAGCCGAGAATCAAGACTGGGATGCTGAGAAGGTTGCTGTAATATGTGGCTGTGGAAGCAAACAGGGAGCTTGGGGTTAGCCAATCACAGAACCTTGGATCAAGATCTTATTTGTAGTTATCACAGGGATAGTTCAGTGCGTCTTACCATCCCAATCTCTCGTCTGAAGCTTCTTCATGACTCTGCCTTTCCCCAGCACATAGGCAGCTGCGCAAAACACGTTGGCAAACATCCATGCGTATCCTGCGTTGAGCGTCTTGAGCGCGTTGGACGTGTCGTCCGGGTGGCTGTCTGCGCCAAGCGTGGCCTGGATGTCCGCCCAAGCGGCCACGACTGAGCTGAAGACCATGAGACCAAAGGACAGCAGTACCAGAGGCATGACGCGGCCACCGGACAGCAGCACCTCTCCGTAGGCGATGACGATGATGGTCAGGTTCTTGAAGATGGTGAAGACGGGCACAGATAGGAACTGCAGCGCCTTGCCACCTGTGTAGATTTGCGCCACGAGGAGGACAGCGATGGGAGACCCTGGACTGTAGGGTTAGCTGAGCTACTCGTCGATCGTATCCTTGACGAGCTTTGCACAAGGGGGCCATTCAAAACATACATTGCTTTGCATTGTCAACATTGAACTTCTCGAGACTGAGGAAGCCTAGCTGCTGGCAGATGAGGATTGCAATTATGCAGACAATTGACTGTCACACAACTTTAGCCTTGGGTTTTCCAGTTCTTTTTCACAATCTTCTGCCTCTCCACGGCGGGACACCTGGACGTGCACCGCGCTCGCCACCGCAAATAACTCACCTGGATGGCCAAGTAAAGGAACATCAGGTTCCAGTCCGAGCCTGACACAACAAACTTGTTGACGACAGTCATGGAGATGGAAGCCAAGCAGTACCCGAGGATCGAGGCAGTGGGATTATTGGCCAGCGCCGCCAACGCGCCGCCACCCGTCTGCTGCTGGTGCTGGTGGGCACCATGAGGCGCTCGTGGCTTGTGGTCGCCATTCAACTGCTCCAGCTCATGCTCCTCCCCGTCTGCCAGATCGACGACATAGTCGTCATCTTTCTTGCTCGGCATGGTCGACTCAACGGCACTACGCGTCACGTGCTTGGCTTTGCCAGACAAGCTACCGTAGCTGGTGCAGCGGAGCACGCGACACGACGATCCAATGGAGCTCTGGCCTGTTCTGGCGCTGTACTCTGCACTGGACAGAGAGACTCGTTCGGTGTGCGTGCTGTTGATGAAGCAGAGATGGGTCAGACCCTCAAGGAGCAGGATTGCAGTCCTTTACGCAGATGCAAACTCGACTTTGGCAAAGGAGAGGCGGAAAAAAAAAAAAAAGGGGGGGGGGTTCAGTTGATGATGGTCAAAATGAGCAGCGCGACTAATGCGACATGGGAATCAATTTGGGAGCATTACGTGTCGAGCTCATGCATGGTTTTGCAGCAGGGAGGATGGCTCGGGCGCCTTTTACTATGTATTTGTGGCACCCGAGCCACTATAAAAGGTACATAATGAGGCATAGAGCCGGTGCTGTGTGGAATGTAGATCTTCTGCACCACGGCCCCGTATTCTGGCAGGGCATCTGCCACTGCCGCTTACTTTACCATGTAAACAGCCCCCACAGCCAGACTGCCGCTGAGAGTGCTTTACATAGTGATGGCAAGCAAGCGGCTGGTGTTTGCTATAATATGCATGCTCGATTTGGACCCCTGCATAATACAAAAGCCTGTCCCTTTGCATTGCAAAGCCTCAATACTTTGAGTAGCGACCCGCAAGTGTTGCGCTTGGTATTAGCATACGCTGCTTAGTTGGAAGAGACAGCTCGGGACATGGACAGCCGGACGGAGGGGAAAAGAAGAAGAAAAGAAGATGATGACCAAAAGAGAGAACAACCGAAATCAAAACAAGAACTTCACGAACACTACCAACCTTTTGATCAACGCGCCGTCCACTTATAAAGCCCAAGTAGACAGTACTATGTATCCATCCCGCTTATATAATCCCAACTTCGCCTGCAGCCAACCGCCGGCTATCGCAGACGCACAGTATGAGCCGCGCAAATTGCCCAGACTGCCCTTTTTCTCAAGCCACAAGCCTTGGCAAACATCCAACACTTACCAAGAAAGGAAACAACCACCAATGCGTGTTACTGTGAAAGACAGCCTTTGGACAGATGCGGACTCCGTCCCGCGCGTAAGGACCATGTACAAAGTAAAGCGTGTCTGTGCTCAGCTGGTGGCGTGGATCAAAGCACGACAGCAATCATCTAGAACTTTTCAGCCGTCGTGTGAGGACTCGCCAGGTAGCAGGGGAAGAACTGGATGAGAGGGCGCAGCCCTTCCAGGTGTCCAGAGTTGATAGACCATAGGAGTAGAAGATCCTGTACACCCGCAAACAAGGGGCCAAGGCAGCTGGGAGCCATGGCTATAGCATCTCCTGCCCAGCGCCTGGGCAGCAATTCCACGTGGGAAGGTGGTCTCCCTCAGATGTTCAGCTGCCAGGTACTCGGCGGTCTAGACTCTTTTTGAAGGACCAGAAAATATGCATAAACGCAAAATACTAGGACTATACCATGCTAGGTCGCGTGCGACTACCAGATAGACGGTGCTAGGAATCTGTCACCTCGCTTTGGAGCCAATCAATCCCTTTCCCAGCGAGAAGGAATCAGCACCCTACCGGAGCAGAACCCGCCCGGGCCACTTTTGCAGAGCTTATAAGCGCCACCGGAAAAGGTTAACAAGAGATCGTGAGACCCCATTGTTCCAGGCCGGCAGACGACCAGGCCTAGGGAAGCAAGAAACAAAGAGACATGGGTGTGCCACACAACCAGCTCTGCCCAGGCCTTGGTGGCGTCTGCCATATCCTTCGGGTGCAGATTGCCCCGCTGCACATGGCGACAGACGTGGCTGGCGCATCTTGGTCCGCGATGGAGTCGCCTTCTCTAGCCTATTGCACGGTTTTGGGCCCAGATAGGGCTGGCCGGCAAGATATACAGACCCGATCAGTCCAATGGCCTCAGAGTCTCGAGTGTATCCACCCGTACTTGTGCTAGCTTCCTGGGGGCACGAGCGGACAGCCTAGACTGAATCTAACTGTATGCGTCGCCGACTTGGTGACATGCTTTCAGCTCGTCAACCATGGTGCGTTCGTGGCTTGCGCAGAATGGAGTTGAGAGGAGCCTTCTCCTCAAAAGTCCAGCGCACGAGACCTCCAGGCCTCCAGGTGTAACCAATGTCCAAGCGGTATAAGGACCAGGGCTCTTCGCCGCAGAGACGAACCTCTGGGTTGCGAGGAAGAACATCTGCCTCCCCTCTCCAAAGGTCAAACAGCCCCTCTGGCAGGTCTTCGGAAACGCTAACATCAAAACGAAAGAGGGAAGTCATGGCAGACCGAATCAGCATCGAGGGGGAAAAGACTTCGGCAGGTGTAACGACAGCCTCGGTCGACGACAACCCAAAGGACTTGGAGGAAAATGTGCCCCAGCCCAGCAGAGACCTCCTTGCCGCCATCTGGGCCATCATTTGCGGCGTGGCCCTGCCATGCATCCCCATTCTCGTCGTTTCGGGCGTCCTGATTGGCCTTATCTACCGCTACCGCGTCATTCCTCATCCTGGCTGGCCCGAATTCATAGTCGCCTCCGCCGCGCACGCCTCGCACAATGTCACCTCCTTGATCACTACGATCAAGAAGGACGGCGGCGATGCGGCATACTATGTCGACTTTCAACCCACGAGTATCACCACGATTGCGGGGTGGACAGGCCGCATCATCCCGTATTTGTCGAGTTCCATCATGGCCCTCGTTGCCTTTTATGCTGCCCGACACATTGTGCTCAAGTCAAAGGATGGCAACCATCAGGACCTTCCGACCCCCAAACAACTGTCCATCCTTATCACCATGCTCGGTGGCGGTGGCATAGGACCCCTCAAGGATACCGTCATGTATAGGTTCAAGAACAAGGAGAAACTCGTCGCGCCTCTGCCAGCTGTTCTCAGCGCACTGACCTTGATCACACTGACTGGGTAAGAGTCCACTGCGCAGGGAGAAAAGAAACAACATTTGGCTGTAATTGCTGACACACGCGTCTGAATCTCCCAGGCTGCTGATCCCACTGGTAGACACTTGGTTCGGCGTGAGCGTGCACAGCGCCACCATCACCCAGTTGTACAATGTGTCCACCAGCGATTACCATTCCTTTGGTGTCCAGCTGCAAACCAGCAACGACACTACACCCAACTGCCTCTTGGGACCCATGACGCCAGCTGAGACGGACGGAAACAATCAGCCATTCGCATGGCCTTGCAACATCGAAATGCCCATTCCCCATCCAGGTGACCTGTTTCTTTATGGTGGACAAGCAGCGGCGGCAGTACAGCTTGGCTTGGCCAGTAACTACACCTTTGTCAATTATACAGGAGCTGCCAACACATCGAGCGCCAAGACGCCCTCGTCCAATCACCCAATCTACTTTGTCGGTGACCAGCGGAGCAGTACGACCGAGGACTTCCGGACGCAGACCATGGGCATGGCGACCCAGTGCGAGATCATCACGTCCAAATGCTATGACGACAACAATGGGACAGCGTTCAGCTGTCCCGGGGGCTTCGAAGGCGACTTTACCATGTGCGAAGCAGGAGCATGGCCGCCCAACGGGAGTATCCTCGGGACCGGGCCCTGCAAGGTCGGCATTGGCTTCGCCGCTGACGCGCAGCTCTCTGAGCCCGCAGGCTTCACGGACATGATTGCCATCAGCGGCACCAGTGCTGGCGAGATTGTCAGGCTGCTACCGCAGAACCCTCAGTACTTTGGCGCATGGTCGATTGGTTTCCCTGCCTTTGGTGACATGTCCAACCCTCTGACGAGCGACAGTGTCGACATCTTCCCCAACAGCTCGACATATGCAAACTGGTTGTTGAACTGCAGCAGCACTATTTACGACGTCGAGTACTCTTGGGTGAACGGAGCACTGCACAACTTTTCGGCTGCGCCGGCCTCGGCAGATTGGGGTGCCTTTTACTCTGCACCTTTTGCCTGGATGTATGCGGCAGCAGGATTGCAGGCTGCGCAGGTGAATCTTGAACTAGCAGCCTTTGAAGCGTCGTACTCGGCGCAAAACGCCAGCGACATGGCGGACATTTGGGCTCGCAAATTCTCGTACTACGCCCTGTCGACCTCGCTCGGATCCTTTGAGCCACGCCGCAACAACCTGGAGCAGGCGCGCAACAACACCATCACAGTTGCCAGGGTGCCCATTGCGCCGCTATATCTCCTTCTGGGGCTCAAGTGGCTATATGTGGCGGTTGTCGTTTGCCTGGCTGTTGGCGTGTACTGCTTCACGCACCCGGCGGAAACAGAGGTGGTCAAGGCCCAGCTGAGTGTCAAGGGTCTTGTGGGCGCTCACTTTGACCAGCCCGACCTGATTCACAAGAATGTGCTGCAGGAAGTGCAGACGAGGCTGGTTCAGGCCAAAGAGCTGGACGCGAGCAGCGAAGCATCCTCGAAGGCCACGGAAGCCGCTGCTGCTGCATCTGCTGCAGCTACAGCAGGAGAAGTGTCGTCCGAAGATGCGGAGCACCATCCCAAAGTCGGACTCATCCCAACGCGCGAGGGCACGTGGAAATTTGCGCTTCTTGTCAACGGAGCATGGCAAAGTGTGAAGCCAATTGTCAAGGATACAGTGCTCCAGGAAGCCAAGGCAGGCAAGCTCGGCGGCCTGGGCAATGATTATGCAGCGTGGAAGTAGGTAGAGGTTCTGTGTAGTCGAATCAACGACGCAGATTGTCGATTTTGAGCGCTGCCGTGGCCTTCATCTAGTCCGCAATCACACTGTGCTATCAAGTAGGATCAGCTCAAGAATGCCTCGAAACTGCTTGCACCTTGAGTGCCAACCGCGAATTCAATTTTCATGCTGTATATCCTGTCTGTTGGTGGTTGTGATGGTAATGCCTCGTTGAGATCTTCAGGGCCAAGGCCGGGGGCGACACAGGGCTGTGCCTGACAACATACTTTGAGACAGGGACGAGTTTGTACCCAAAGTTCTGCATACTTTAGTAAGCGAAAGGCTCCTTCCGTATGCAAATATTAAGCTTCAGGTATGCCGTCATAGCTCCTAGAGCCGCAGCTCATCCCAGCAACTTCTGTCGTGCTCGCAAGTACTTCTTCCTTCTCTCGCAAAGCGCGATGTATACGTAAGTGATGAGCCACGGTGATCTCCAATAAACAATTTTTTTTCTTTTTGATCAGCAGTCTTGACCTATGCATCAAGTATCACGACATCCTGGCTATGGACTGATCACAAACTCTTTTATGACCCAAAAGATGGGGCCTCAGAGCGGAGTTGTGAATGGACTTGCTCCGTCAGCATCGACTGCTCGTGGTACAAACTACTTCTCGGTCCTTCTACCGCGGCCGCTGCCATTAATAACAGCCTTCCATTAATAACAGTCTTCCCCTCTCGCCAACCTCCTCTCTTTCCTCTTCCGTGTACCATCTGTCGTAGTCGGGATACCTCAAACTCACAATTGACCATCAGCCAACAAATACATCCAGCAGTCCAAGCATGAGCAAGCACGTCCTCATCCTCGGCGGCCATGGCAAGGTCAGCCAGCTCCTTACGCCCCTCCTGCTTCAGAAGTCCTGGTCCGTCACCAGCGTAATCCGCACCGAGGAGCAGGTCCCCGCCATCAAGAAATTGGGCGAGAGCCAGCAACAGGGCAAGCTCAACGTCTTGGTCCGCAGCATCGAAGAGGTCGAGTCCGAGTCCCAGGCCAAGAGCATCCTGGACGAGGTCAAGCCAGACTATGTTGTCTGGAGTGCCGGTGCTGGTGGTCGCGGTGGTCCGGAAAGGGTACGTCCACTCTTTGATCCGTTGTTGCTCCATCGACTCTTTTCAGAGTTTCCGCTGTTAGCCCTCCACAACAGCACATGTACAGCGACTGACGAACCTTTGACCATTGCAGACCTACAAAATTGACCGCGACGCTGCCATCCACTTTATCCGCGCCTCGGCCGCGACCCCATCCATTACCCGCTTCCTCATGGTCTCGTACATTGCCTCGCGCCGCAACAAGCCACGCTGGTGGGACGACGACGCATGGGCCGGCGCCCTCGAGGTCAATAACAAGATCCTGCCACACTACTACCAGGCCAAGATTGCTGCAGACGAGGTCCTGTACCAGGAGTCGGCGAAGAGAGGCAAGGAGTTTATCGGCATCAACCTGCGCCCGGGAACGCTGACAACAGACCCTGCGGGTGGCGTCGAGCTGGGCAAGACAAAATCAAGCAGAGGCAAGAGCAGTAGAGAGGGCGTTGCCCAGGTGGCTGCCAAATTGCTCGAGGTCGAGGGCATCAAGAACAGCTGGATTGACATGCTGGACGGCGAGGAGGAAGTGGGCGCTGCTGTGGAGAGGGTGGTCAGGGAGGGTGTAGATGCTGCTGAGGACGAGGATATCTACCAAAAGTGAGGGCAGTTGAACCCTAGGAACGTGTAGCTAGGGAGACAGTGCAGTATGCTACAACTACTTCGATTGGATTGTAGTTGAGTCATGCAACGTACCCAAACTGCGAGAAGTAACTACCTAGGTACGCTGAAACGTCATGATAAGACCAAAACAGCGGTTTTCGAAAGGGACCGTAAATATCAGTTTACCAGGATGCACCAGTATGAGCCTTCAATGCACAAACAGTCCTTTTCATATACAATTATTAAACAAGAGTTAAATTTGGGGGTATCACTAATGCTGTTTGACCATCTTTCTTTCGTCTTCCAAGCGCCAAGGTATATGTGTAACAAAGGTATCCTGGGTCCCATATTCTATGTGAATGGAAATAATTAAGCATTAAGGTTTGGCGACATGCTCGCCCGTGTGATCTCCAGCGCTGGCCGGTCCTTGCTCCGTTGCATGACCAGAGCCGGACGCGACGGGTTTCCCTCCTGTCTCATCGGCTCCAGCCGCTTCGCTTTCCTGCAAGGCGCGGGGCGGGAGAGGTAGAGCGCCTTGCTCGGGCGCCTTGCCCTTGTCGACGCTTGCAGCTGCTGCTGGCCCTGCCTCTGATGTTTCTGGAGCAGAAGAAGCTCCAGACATCTCAGGCGCAGCCGTCGGTGCCGAAGGCTCGCGAGCTGCCAGGACAGGCACATTAGCAGCTTCACCCTGGTCGTTGCTGGACTCGGACTTGGCAGCTCCCGGCGGCGCCGCCGCCGCCGCCGCAGCCGCAGCAGCCTGCTTCTTGGCGCGTCTTCTCCAAAAGAAGAAGGCGGTGAACCCGGTAATCAAGAACAAGGCAGCAATGCCGATACTCAGGCCGAGGATGGCGCCCAAGGACAAGACGCCCCCAAGGCCAGTGCTGCTGTTGTCGCCATCTCCTGACCCGGTAGATGCCAAGTTGGTCGTGCAGTATGAGTAGATACATTCCACCGAGGCCGACGGCACCGTGGCACCGTAGCTTGCGAACGGGACAATGGTGCTCGTGGCGGTGGCGTCAAAATTGACGGGAGCCACGGCGACTTCGTAGTTGGCGAGATCGAACACGCTGTACGTGCGACGCAGGAGAGAACTGCCTAGGTTGTAGTAATAGCCCTCATAGGTACTGTTCTGAATGCCGAAAAGGCACGTGCTGGAAAAGTCCGAGCTATTGTCGGTGCTTGATGATCCGTAATCATAGTGCTCGACGCTTGACAGATTCACCTCGCTGATGGGCAGGACAAGATCTGACATGTATACCGAGAGGATGGGGGCCAGAGAGTCTTGCGCGCCCAGTTGGAAGGTGAACACGGTCGTGTTGTCCGAAGCAGCACTGCAATCGATGACGGCGACGTCGTAGTAGCTACTGTAGGTGGCGTTGGCCAAGGACCAGATCTGGCTTGCCACATCGCTAGGCACGGTCGACACTGTCTCGGAAGGACTGTAAAGAGCTTCAAACAGATAGCCGTCAAAGCCTTCGGACGAGTAGTAGTCATCGTCATCATCTGTGGCTGTGATGGGGACGAGTCCATCGCTGGTGCTGGTCGAGCCATTGATGCTTGCCACGCGAACGGACGGCAGGTAGTATGAGTACTGGGCAGCAAGACGTGTGAGTCTGCCCTCAAACTTGGACGTGTCGATGGCGCCAAAGAGCAGACTTCCGGAACTCGCCGCTGCATCGTCAACCCACATGGAATATGCGGTGCTGTTAATAAGCCCCTGATCCAATAGACGGTTGGGCAGGTTGTCGTAGGTGCTGTCATTGTATCCAATGCCTAGGACACCCATATAAGTGGCGCCATAGGTATAGTAGCTGTCAGTGTCGTTGACGAGACCCATGGTGAGGTTCGTGACCGTCGAGCCCCCGATAGCGAGCACATCGCTCATGTAAGCGCCATATACAACGTCGCCGCCATTGGTAGTTCCGCTGAAAGAATAACTGTACTCGTACTCGTCCCCCTGATCGACCGGGACAAAGCTGCTCGAGTTACCGGGACTAACTGTACAACCTAGTTAGCAACCTACCACCAGTATGCGGCCCCCTATCGCAAAATGTACTCACATGTGCCCCACACGCAGTATTCTATGGTGGTGGTGACGTCGTCGTACTCGAGCTCCCCTTCTGCATTGTACGTGAAATTGTAAATCTCTTCAGTGCAATAGTCGGAGCGCGCATCGATGACCCATGTGTCGGAGGCCAGGGGCAAGATCTGGAGGGACATAGACTGTCCAGGTGTGCCAACGGTGACATTGGCGACATATGTAGCGTCCTGTAAGGAGAGACCAGAGGTGAGCGAGCGACGCTGCGAGCCAGCGGTGGCACTGCGGCTGGACACGGGGGTCTTTTGCTTGACGAAAGGAATGTGAACGGCAGCGCTGGCCAGCTGGACCAGAGCACCACCGAGCACCCAGCTGCTGGCAGGCTTCATGGCGTTGTCGAGGCTGGTGACGAGAAGGAGGAGGCACTCTGGGCCCAAATGGACAGCAGCAATAACAACAACAGCAACAACAACAACAATAGACAGAGATTATCTGTGCAGAAGATGCCAGGGCCGCCACGGCGTTGCTTTAAAAGACCCTGCTGCAGCCTCAGAGCCGGCGCCAAGCCATATCAGGGGCATCGTGGGGTGTGCCTTGGGGGCTGTGAGCGGCCTTTTGGGGAGAGGCAGGACCCCCGTCTCCATTGTGAGATTTTTGACGATATTTCCCACGCCAGGCAGAGTCATGCAATATAAGATGGCGTCTCTGGTGATTGCAGCAAAAGAACCCCGTGGATCAGGTGTGCCCCTCTTGGCGCTGACGCCAAGGAGCCCAATCTGGATTAAGCTTGATGGTGATAGGCTCAGGCTCAGGGCTTAGGCCTAGCGAGATGATGCTGCACCCTGCAGGCTCGAGGTTCTGCTGTTCCATTTTGGGATTCGGGACGACAGACCACGGCGAGGTTGATTTGCGCGAGGCAGAAGGGGCACCGCTAGCACCACGGCGGGCTTAGCGGGCTAGGCAGCGGCCCGCGACACGAGAATCCAAGGCAAGGGTGCACTTAGAGCAAAAGCAGTAGTGGGGCAAGTGTTGGATTATACAAGTAAGCGGTAGCCGATTCGGGCTGTTGAGTACGTACTGCCGAGTTCCAATCACCTGATTGGCTGGTCTAGCGTGGCATGACAGTCACAATCGACGCGTGACATAAAGTACCCAGGTACCGCATAGTTCACTGAAAAACACCAAATGGATTCGCCCAAAACAATGACTCTCTTGGACCGATCCGCCCACTTACTATGTCTTCATGCCAAGTCACCGCCGCGGTTTCACCATTCTGTCCTACTGCATGTCCATATCCATGATCAAAGCCTGGATATCCACGGCGTGCACTTCCCTGGGGCCTGTCTGCTCGGCCTGTTCGGCCAGGCTTGCTCTGTATCGCTCTGCTACCAGCAGGCGTCATGGCCACGCATGGCTCTCTGGGAGTCCTGGAGTACAGACAGTCAACCTATCACCGACACGCAACTCTTCTTGGTGCACGTGACTAGTGATGACCTCTTGCTCGACGGCTAACAAGGCTCGACGGCGTGGGCCGTGGCTATTGCGCTGGTCGGCTAAGGGTACATCCTCGGATGCAGCGCCACTACCAGACTATATTGTTGACATGCCCAAGTGCGCCAGGATGTAAGCGTGACTAGTTCTCGCTAACGGTAGTTGAAGATGATATGGTAATAGCTGATGGTCGAGCAGGTCTTTCTGCGCCGTTTGCGCCGTCTACCCCAGCCATATTCCGTATACTTCGACATTTCTTACTTCAATCCGTCATACAAGGACATTGTCGATATCATCAACCTCGTTTATGCCTTTCTCTTGACAACGTTTGTCATAGGACTTGCGAATTGGTTTGTGCTTGCGATGTAGTTGGCGCTGAAGCGGACGCGGCTGTGTCTATGCCACTCATTTGTCAGGCTCGGCCTATTTCAGCCAATCCGGACAGTTGCTACTTACGACATCGCGGGATTCCGCCGTCTCGCTTGGCGCGCGCGGCGTTATCCTGCTGCTTAGTCCGCTTATACCGGACATCTCAGTCAGAACACATCCCCTATCCTCGTGCTTGACCACATGGTCTCTTGCGTCGTCCGTTCTCAATGCAATTTGCAGATTACTCTCTCAGACGGCGCTAGACTTCTCAATCGCCGACATCATTACAAAAGAAAGAAAGAAGGACCGCAGCTATTGTTTGTCCGACAAAGCTTGACACTCGCGCGGCGCCGCGGATAAAGCATGTCAGCGCCCCAGCGTCGGCGCAACGGGTCAGAGGCTTCCTGTGAGCCCTGCCGCCAGCGCAAGATCAAGTGCGACCACGAAAAACCCGTGTGCGCATCTTGTCGGCGTCGGAAGCTGCAGTCTCGGTGCTGGTATCATCCCTCTCCCCTCTCCAAACCGCGGGGCCCTCCCTCACGGCGTCTGGGTCCCTTGAGACCCGTCTCCTCGCCTACACCTCCGACCAGTGGTGAGCCATTCGATTCGCTCACGGTCCCTTCTGGCAGCCGTCCCAGTGTATCAAGCGGCTCAGTCATCGAAGACACGCTGCGGGCTCACACATGGTTCTCGGTATTGAACGAATCCCACAAGCCAACGGCACCAAGCTTTCCGCGCCAAATTCATGCTCAGAAGACGTACAACATCAGCCCGGAACATGAGCGCGACGTCCAGCAGATTATATCCTTACTGCAAAATAATTTTACTCAAGTTGAAAGACTGATCGAAAACGGCTTCTCATTCACTCCTATATCCGTCATTCCCCCTCCGGTTATCTGGAAACTCTTAGCATCTGTCAAGTCTACACTAGTAGCCCCTGAGCACCTGTCAGACGAGAAAGCTAAGCATTCCCTAGACATATCTGAGCTGGCTAGAGTCGTGATAAGAACCTCATTGTCTCGCGTGAGCATCAGCCCCAACCTCGACCCCAAGGCATTTTGTGAGCTCTTCTGCGGAGGAAATCTACGTGTGGAAACGTTAGGGCTTCTCTGTTCTATGGCAGCACGTGTACACTTTGACTTTATTGCTGCTTGGTTTGGTGAAAAGCGTGATGATAGATTGGCCCACCAATTGTACCAGTGTGCCATCCTCAGCCTCCGATTAGCTCGTGAGCTTTCGCCCCAGGTCAACGATATCATGTTGTGGCTGGCCTATGAAAACACCCAAGTTGCATCAACTCTTGAAGCATGCGTCTGTAAGTTTATAGGGCCAGATTCCCTTGCTGAAACACTACAATATGAGCCGTTTTACTCACTCAAACCGCAGCCGTGGCTGTCTGGCGCTTGCTGGGTGACCTAGCCACCGATATATACAGCCTAGGCCTGCACCGCGAGAACCTGCAATCCGAAGAATCCGTACCCTTCTTCTTGTCTCAGTATCGAAAGCGAGTCTTTGCTATTATTTTCAATGTCGACAAAGGGTGGTCAGCTATATTGAATCAGCCTCCACAAATACCAAGTCAATATGTCGACCTCAAACCGCCGCTGGACATATCGGATGACGAGCTATTCTCACTGCAGTCAGAAGAGCTGAAACAGCTTGTTGCAAGGGCGTTAGATCAAGAAGGCTGGAAGAAGGTGGGCGAGCTCACGAGTTCCACCTGGGCGAGGCTTCGATTTCTGCTCGGCCAAGTACGCTCCGACCTTGTTGAGTACCAATTCCGGCTCAAAGAAAGGCCTGATGAGACTGAGCTTAGGTGAGTTCGATCAAAATCTTCGGGGGTGCTGAAGTGATTCATTGTGAGCGAGATTGAGAAGCGTACATGCGCAAAAAATACTGATTGGCCTCAGAAACATCTCGGCTAGATGCCACGAGGCTTGGAATTCCCTTCCCGAGCACTTGAGATATGATCTGCACTCTGCAGCAACAGCGGACCTTCGCAACGACACCCGCTTGAAGCTCGCGAGGGCACACCTATCGTTTGTCTATGTTGACTTTCACATTCACCGGATGATCAGCAGAGACAGAGGCGGGCCCCCCACCCCCGAACTGCTCCAAGTATCATCCAAGATGCTGCAAGGTGTCATGGCTGCTATCATAGACCGGGGCAGAACACCCTATGTCTGTGATTTGCCTGGGGATGTATGGCTTTCTGAAAAGAGCTTCACTCCGTTCAAGGCAATGCTGCATTACTGACTTCAAACTCGCACTCAGGTCTTGTTTTATGCTCTGCCCTGCGCCGTCATCTTGTAAGCACTGCTCGTAATGTGGAGCTTCCTATGTCGAACACTCAGCTCGGGGATGCTAGCTGGGCTCACGAGCTGTTTGGGAAGCAATTGGACAATCGGAAGGGGTACCATCGGGCTAATGGCATAACAACACAGAATCGCAGCCTTGCAAGACGCCATCCGAGACCCGGAACGCAGCCTTCCTCCGTCAATTCAAAAGGCCTTGATATTTCGACATCTGTCGGTGCTTGTATGCCAATTAGAGGGCCTCGCCAGCCCAGGCGACCCAACATACTCCTTCTGTATCCATGCCGCAAAAATCATATCGAGGAAACTCGACGATATTTTGGAGGAGAAATTGACTCGCTCGGTTCTCACGAGTGTGCAAGCACATGACGCAGCAGACAGTGTACGGGGGCGCGGCACTCCTGGTGGCCCGGAACCTCCTCAGCAGTGCACCAGTGACGACATTACAGGATCTATTCTGGGTGCCGAGTATGCTGCTGCTGCTACCACGGCCGACTTGGGTCACCTGGAGAGTGTGGACTTCGAAGCGTGGGCAACCAACTGGGGGTTCGATACGGGCATGACTGGCACCGAGTGGGGCATATTCTAACAGACAACAACGGCTCGCAGAGACAGCTGTTTGACTGGTCACATCCTGTGGCCGGTGATCAGCAGCTGCGCGGACCAGAGGCCTGCTAATACGGCAAGATTCAACCGACGCTGGTCTGCAATGTTTGTGGCTCTGCAAACACACATAGTCTTCCTGTTTATCTCCGTTCCAACCTCGGTCTCCACACTTTTGTTCGTCCATAGGAAGGCTTTGCGAACTGGCAGTATCGTTGAGCCTTTTGACCAAGAGCCAGCCAGTCGAGACACGTTATCGCGGGACCACGCGGCTTGTAGTATCGGATAGTCCATCGCTCAGCGCCTGTACCGACATACAGGCTCCGTCAAACAGATATCCCAGCCCTTCGATGGTGTTCCACGTCGACCTGGTCAGTCGTGGCTGGGCTGGGCTGGTCGCCACGAGCGCGTGCTCCATGGTGGGGCTCCAGCACGCCGAGGCCCGCAAAGAATGCGCCAGCTTCCAGAGCAACGATCAACAAGCATTGAAGGCCGAAAGCCCGCGCCCCAACGCATGGCTGCTCGCTTGATGAATCAGCCTGATGCAAGCAGACCCAAGTCTCTTCTTACTCCTTACAAAGGACCTCCATCCTGCAATATGGCTTGTTGGGCCTCCGTGCTAATTCTGGATCCTGGCCTGCGTGCGCGACTCCTCTCCACGTTGCCTTTTCAGGCTTGTGGATCCAGAGTGTGCGATATGATTTGGCCTCTGCATGTCGATGGGGCCACGCTTCGAGCAACCCGACAGCCGTTGATTGGCAGAGACCAGTTCATGCTGCTGCACCACCACGTCTCAGCCAGGAGGGACACAAGCTGCGCGCCTGCGTGTTGCTACCCCATGGACATTGCCATTTTGCCCGCGGTGAGCGCCCACCTTGTTCTCCCGAGCAATCGGGAAGCAGTGCTGGAGCCTGACTGAGTTGACAGCACATCGATGCTGACTCCACCCACCTTGCTAGCTGACGAGTCAGGCCACCCATCCGCTGCTGAGGCGCCTACGGCTCAACAGGCCACTACTATGTACAGCGCTGGCCCGCGGTGCACACTGAGGGTGAGATACACAGTATTTCACATCGCTGGGGTCCTGATACCGCTATCTCGGTGTCCGGCCGCATGACACTCGCAGCGCCAGTGAGGCCACCAAGGGATCGTGAAAAGGGCAGAGAACCCCATGCATAGGACCTGAGACGAGCGCGCCCACAGTACTATGAATAACGCTGCAGCTACGTTAGTACGCCAAAAGTGGCCCTGTGGAGCAAGCAGAGTGCACCCGATTTGGCCCTGCTCATCGAGCTGGCCCGAGACCGCTACTAGTAAAATGCCATGCTTGGTCCAGAGAAGGTGACTTGTGCCCAGCCAGCCTGTCACGCCAAGTCAGGACCACTATGAGGTGTCGGTGTCGTGAGAAAGCGGCCTGTTATATAGCTTCAGACCCGGAGCCCACAGTCTCGTGCGTTCCATTTCGTTTTGCCTTCGGCAAAGCTCACCTCGAAGTCGTGTTCCCTTTTGGGTTCTAACACGAAGCATACGCACTCGCACTCGCACATACATCTCACCCTCTCGTCCTCTCTGTCCAGCTCCAAAGATGCTTCGCGTGCCAGCAACATCAGCAGCAAGACCCGCCCTCGGCACCTGCAAAGATGTCCCGTCGCACTCGCCGGCTGCCCTGTCGAGCATGTCACCGTCCAGCCACCAGCTAGCATCAGCCGTTCTCATTGTCCCAATAATGGATGAGAAGCGTCACGGCGCTGATTTACTCATGATTCCCATTTCCAACACCAACAACAAGGCTTCACCTTCTATTCCCAACACCTCCACTACCAGCCGCCGCCGCCACCAGAACAACAATAACAACAACACCAACACCAACACCAACAACACCAAGAATAGCAACTGCAGCAGCAGCAGCCGCAGCAGCAGCAGCAATAACAGTGGTAGAAAGACCAAGGAACCCCACACTGGAGAATCCGCAAGTCGGACAGAGACACCGGCAGCGCCCACTCCGCCACCGAAGCCCGAACTGCCAGAGGACTGCCAGGACTGGGACGCCTACTTGGCCAAGAAGAAATCCACTGCGACTCTTCTGCCGCTCCTCTCTGTCGTAGACGATGAAGAAAGTCAGCAGCAGCAGCAGCAGCAGCAGCAGCAACCCTACATAACACCACCCACCCCCGAGACCATCCAGTCACCCGAATCTGGCTTCAAGCACTCCGTAGAAGATCTCGGCTGGCGCGACTGCCTCAACCAGCACCAACGGCATCCGGCCGCCCGGCCCTTACGCCGCCGGCCGTCCGCAGCAACGATCATCGGCATTACCACCAATCTTTGCCCTGCCGCTCCCCACACCAACAACAACAATAATAATAATAATAATAGCAGCAGCAGCAGCAGTTCAATCTCGCTCCGCAGCGCCAAACGCCTCAGCAACGCCTCAACCCTCACAGCCAACACCGTCAACACCGTCGCCACCGCACCCTGCTTGCTCAGCAGCCGCGCCTACAAGCGCCTCAGCAACGCCTCCACCCTCACCATGCTCACAACCTCCACAACCAGCAGTGCCAACGGCGGTAAGCCGCGCTCCATCCGCCGCATCAACCGCACGCGCCACCTGCGCGCCTACTACTCGGACGGGTCGCTCCTGCGGGGCGCCCAGCGCTTGAGCGTCGGCATCAGCAGCATGGCGGACATTGCGGAGCGGCGCGAGCTGCCCACTGCCGCCACGAGGCAGAAGCGCTTCTCGTCAGCATCGATGCCGCTCGCGAGGCTCAACGCCGAGTTTGCTGCCCCGCCGCCGTATCCGCCGCCTGAAAAGCCGCTGCCCAAGTTACCTGTGGTGGAGGTCCGCGAGCTGCAGACGCACGAGAGGACGCGGTGGAGGGAGCTGTTGTTGAAGAGTTTCCAGCAGGGGACGTGGAGGAGGGGAATGACTACAGGGCGCGTGGTCGTCTGATAACGAATGCTTTCTTGCTGTCGCTGTTGGCTATCTATATAAGACTCAGCGCCGTTGTAGGCTTAGCCTGGTTTCTGCTTCACCTCTGTATGATTTGGATGATACTTTGCTCTTGTTATCTGTCGGAACGCTGTCTTATTTGTACTGCTTGGTGTTCATGGCATGGGAAGAAGCGTCTGAATTTGTTTTCATTCTTATTTGGACTCTTTTTTTCAGTCATCTTTTCTTTTTCTTTTGTTCATATTCTCTTCTTCAACGTCGGCTTCTTTCTCATCTTACTGGGGACATGTAATATGCAACGCACTATGCTGCCAGATAGCAGGGTGTGCCATTTTCAATTCCATTCTTAAACTAGCCTTGTGCGCCAAGGCTTTCTCTTGCAATAGTCCAATCATCCTCAGACAACCTCATGCCATCGTCTTGGAAAAGGGCTATGCAGAGAGAACAGTTCAGCAGAAATATCTCGCTCCCTGGGTGGGTTGGGGGGTGAAATCAAAGAAAAGAAATCAAAACAGCCCCTGTCTTCCCGGCGACTCTTAGAAGGAAGAGACCGGTCAGGAAGACGTCTGAATTTCGCCCACCAACCAACCAACTACCGCCATACTCAGAAAACTCCCCGTCTTCCCTCGCCCGGAAAATCCTTCGTCGATGAACTGTTTGTAAAACCGTACGAGTCCGAACGGGTACAACCGGATCGTTTGTTTTTAACTTGCCGTAAGATCTAAGAGGTATTATCCTCGTCGTGGATGCAGGTGGATGTGGTGATGACGGTCTTGATCCACCTGATGTCTCTTGATCTATCTTACCTTCTTTCCCCGGGGGGGGACCCGCTCAACGCCAGAGAGGGCGCCAATTCTCACAAGAAAAAGAAAGAAATACAGGAAAAGAAGGCCAAACAAACACCGGATGTTTTGCTTTTAAAGCTACTCGACGTTGGCATGGCGGTCTTTGGCGGCGGTGCCCTTGGGCTCTTCAATAATGCTCTCAGAGGTCAAGGTCGCCTCCGAGTAATCAAAGCTTGAGGAGACGGGGCGATGGCCACCACCGCCAGTGGCAAGGACTTGCCACTCGCGCATCTGCGTGATGGGGAGGTCTATAAGAGGGCAAGAAGGCCAGTCAGTGTTAGAGTCAATGGATAGCTAAGAGTAGAGGAGACAGATGAAGAGAAAGCATTGTAGGCTATCCGATGCTCCTGGCAGCGGAGACGGGAAGGGCTCCGTTGTTGTGAAGCATCATAAACGATATCACGCGTGGGAAGAGATGGCTTAGAAAGCGAAGTCCAGAGTTCCAGTTGTACCCAGGAAGGCAACTCAGGTTTGACCACCAGAGACAGCAGACCAAAGGAAGACTAGAAAGGCAAGAGATGTTACATACCACCGCCAGTGTCACCGCGACGACGATGAAACAAGTTCCGAACCATCTTGAAGCGTTTGTGAACAACGCTGGTGATGACGCGGCCGGAAGCAGCCAGAACAGTGCCGGTGCTCTTGACGATCTCGACGACGTGAATGCCAGCAGACGAAATGCCAGTCTTGACCTTGTTCTTGATGCCTCCGCCGGTGGTGGTGGCGGCGGCGGCGTCGTCGCCGCCATGGCCATTGTCGTTGCGAGCAGTGGTTTCCTCGCCCTCATTGCCCTGCGCGGCAGCTCCGACCATGTTGGCCAGAGTCTGGCCCTCGGCGTTCTGACGTCCCTCGTGGGCATCCATGTCATGGATCTTGGAGCCGACGTACCGGTAGTAGTGGACCGAGGTGACGGAAGGGTAGTGATCCTGGTCGTTGAGGGTGTTCTGAGCCTCTTCAGCGACTACAGTACGTTGATCGTTAAATTAGCTTAGCACACGCCTAGTTCTTCGACCCTTCTTTTCAGGCCCAAGTCTAGGGATCGTCGTGGGTGTTAGCCCTTGCCTGACGAACGACCACAGACATCAGGTTTCCGGAAGTCAAAGAGCATGAGAGATGGCGCTTCAAGGCAGTACTTACGCTGGAGGGTCAGCTGGGAACCTCGCAGCTGAAGTTCGCGAGCCCGCGTAATGACAGCGTAAGAAGCACAGACAAGAGCAATGATGTTGAAGGCAGTCATGAACTTGAAGAAGATCATGGCCTTTTCCTCGTCCATGGCTGAGAAAATGACGGTGTACTGATTTTGAAAACCCGGTGGGTTACTTGGCTGAATTGAAAGTTGTATTAGGATCCGTAACGATCAATCGCGAGACGAGGTGTGAGATCTTGAGAAAGACACCTCGAGTTCAGGTTAGGTTGTTGGTCGTGTGAGATAGATCAGAGATTGAGCGAGACAACGCGCAACGGGGGTACAAGAGAGGAGAGAAAAGAGGCGCGAAAGGAAACGCGTCAGGGAACTGAGCCGGGATTTTATTGCCCATTTGTAGACCTGAATGGCAGCTTGGCCGAGTATAGCGAGGCAAGAGGTATGAGAACGACTGGCAAAAGGTTCTGTTATCGTCGGGTCTGTATATAAGGCGAGGACAGCGACGGGATGGAATTGATTGACCCTTGGCTTCACATCAGAGACAACCACTTCAACACACAATACAGGGTGGTGTGATTGTGCATATGTTGTAGGTGGCCTGATTTACACCAAATGATCTTTGTTTGGACCTTTGCCACGTTCTAAGGACGTTTATGGTTGAGTGTTGCTCGAGATCAGAGCCTTATAGCTTCATGTTTTGACTTCTCTGGAACTATTGTTTCTGGACTGAATAAACTCGGCCCAAAATGGTGCAGCAAGTAGAGAGAAAGGAATGGCATACCTAAAGGCAAGAAGACTGCAATTTCAGGATTCACTGTACCATTAGTATACAGTCAAGTATATCAAACTTCACAATGAATAGCGAATCTTTTGCTTTACTCCAACATGAATCTTGATTTTGCAATCAATCAGGAAAGGGTATATACCTGGCAAATCAGTAGCCAGCCCATAGTATCATACCAACCTGGGCTGTACAAGTTCATGTCAAGTGATATAATTTGTAAGATCATTCGATAGCAAAAACTTCTGGAGAAATATGATACAAGGCATTTGATGCAGTCTCTTGGTTCGAGCAGATGAGATCAACAATGAGAAATTGCTGCTTCAGCATAAGCACACCCATATCTCTCTCTGCTGATGTATGTTGTTGGTGATTTTAGTGATTATAGTGATTTCGAGTCTGTACCCTCTTCTTATAGGTCCCCACAGAACTAGTGTTTTATAATACAAACTGATTCAAATGCCTACCGAGGCGAAAGCAGTAGAACAGATTCATTATATTTCCAGAACTTTTAATGGGTTGCAAGCAATCACCTCATGATTGGATACAATGTATGAGCCAAGAGCCAAGTGTGTATACGCATTGTGATTTGATGACACCAAGAAAACCAGAATGCAAAAGCAGGAACAAACCCAAGAGAAGTTCTGGGATGGACGACGTACTATGAGGAAAGTACTCACCATCATCCCTAATACCAAACCTACAACCCATGACATGAAGAATTCATTAACAAGACTCTTCTCTTTCTGGATCAAGGAATGGCAGATATGTATTAAGAATGCTCGAACAACAACGAGCCAACCTATGGCTAGCGCTGACTTGTTCGTGGTCATTAACCTGAACTAGTGCGACTTTTGCATATTCCTGTTTTCAACTCCCATTTCCATATGTTTGTTTTCTAGGAATATCCCCATAGCCAAATCGAACGCTTCAAAGCAAAGGGCTGTTTCGGGTCAACAAGCTTGGCCCACCGAAAAACAATAACACAAGTATTCTCCAGAAACCAGCCGCACCATCTCTTCCTCCTTTCGTGCGTGGTCTTCATGCACTACGCAATGACGCATTGACCGCTGCCTCATCATCGATGGTCCGCGATGGAGGCGGAATGCCTTCGTCTTTCCACTTTTGATAATCCTCCTTTGCCTGTTGAACTTCTTCCTGGCCAAGGTTCTTCATCCAAGGGCTGTTCATAGCCATTTTCTCCACAAAACTCTGGTTCCGCATCTCTGTGATAGCCTTTAATCTCGTCTCTCGCTTGGCGAGTTCCTCCTTCGAGCCACTTGGGAGACGGAAAACATCGTAATTAGAGGTTCCTTCTTCGTAAATGATCGTGGAAGTGTTTAGACAGATCTTGAGGACCAGACCCTCGCGGTTAGAGAGAGCTTTGGATTGAGCATCACCATCAGAATCCGTATCGCCGGATGGAAGATTACGCGCCAAGACAACTTTCCGCATACGCGAACGTGAGACGCCTTCGGTAGGCTCTGATCGAGTGTAAGAGGAAATATAGTACTGCCAACGGTCTTCTGGCTTCAGTTCATCCATGTGGAATGTCATGCCATCTTTCTGCAGCCAGCGAACAGTCGCCTCGCTCTTTTCGGGATACTAGAGGCTGGATTAGTTCCCGAACCAGTGTGTATAGCAAGTGATACATACCCAGGACAATACAAACAACTCGCCGTCCTTGAGACATTTCTCGGCAAATCTGCGAGCGCTTATCTCGGCGTGATAGCTCGTTTCATCATTCTGTCGCGTGTCCCAAAATTGCTCGAGAAGATCGCTGGTTTTTTCCTTGGGATCACTGCTGGTGCAAGTCAACGCTAGACGAATCAAGCCTTTGAGGAGATCTTGAATGGTGTACAATGTCCAGCCATTTTTGAGATAGTACCGCCTCAAAATGTCTTGGTAAGAGTTCTCGTCCTCGTCTTGGTTGATGTAGTTTTCAATCAGTTCCACTGTGCGAGGCCAGAATTGGTGCTCCTCAAGTCCGGCAAAATACTTAGTTTCGTCGTGGATAAGTCGAAGCCTCTTGGCTGGTTTCTCCCACTGCTCACGTGCAATTTCTTCCTTGACACTGTCGACATTGTCCTTCACGCCCTTGAGGCGGGTGTACAGTGTGTTGAGGATGCTGAAGAAGACGTAGAGTGGCTGGTTGCAGTACAGATTGTACCAAGGCCGGCGGAAAGATGCGTCAGCTTTGAGGTCTGCGTTACCATCAAGAACATTTTCGCCAGTAGTGACAGTCGGCTCTGGAGCAGTTGCTAACCACCTATCATTGGCAACAGCTTCAGGCGCAGAGTTGTCATCAGGCGCGTCAGGCATCTCTTCCTCATTGCCAGAGGCAGCATCCGGGGTGGTTTCCTTGCTTCCTGAGCCATTGCTACCTTCCTTATGGGTGCGCGAATTGCTAGTGTTGCGGTCAGGATCAATGACAGTACGCAGTAAAGTCGTCTTGCCCTTGCGACGACCTCCTCGGCCGTTGGGTAGCTCAGTGGGCGGCACATCGTCGGCGTCCGAGTCGCCAGTGTCTCGATCGATCCCAGCAAGCTTCTGAGCGACCTTGTCTTCTGGAATGTCGAAGAACCTAGGAATGAAATCCTCGAAGAAGTTTTGGATGCGTACTCTCTCGTTGGAGCCATGTTGTCCACTGGCAGAGGCGTACAGGAACACGAATCTCAACACGTCAAGAAGCACGTCCTTGTCTGCAAAGTTCCACAATAGTTGATATCGTGGAACCTTTTTCTTGGCCTCTCTTGCGCGCTTCTGTTCTTCGTGCTTGGTCTTGATCATATCAACCAAGTACTTTTGCGACAAATGGCGCTTGTCGTTGGACTTGACTGAGAGTCCCATATGGTCAAGAGATTTGAGGAAAAGATTTTCTGTTTGCGTCTGCCATACTTTCTCCCACTCGCGCTGAGAAAATCGCCATTCCTCATCTTTCTGCTTCAGTCGAGCCAAGACCACCGGAACGACGCTGAAGGGGTTCGAAAACATGTCGTTAACAGCTGAAGGTCCATGTTCGGGTCCGTATACTTTCTTCAACACGCGTCGGTATATCGATTGGCTGTGTCCACCCAGGGCAGTGGGCATCCTGAAGTTGGCGCGCTCGTGTGAGGGTAGAGTCAGCATTTGTTGTGCAATCGGTTCCAACAACTGGATACACTTTTGGTTCGCCTCAATGTAGAAGTCGTAATCATGGCGCTCTTCCTCGATGCGATGAAGACCTTCTTCGAAAGCATTCTTCCTATGCGCAACAAACCCAGAGTCTTCCGAGGCCCATGTAGGGTGAGATGCCCACTCATCATTCAAGACAGAATTGCACAAATCGTCCCGCCCACTACAGGGCTTGAGCCGCTCTCTAGTAGGTAGAAGGCGATAACTAGGTCCATATGAGCGGCAGTTACTCAATGACACCCGGCCACGAGGTTGTTCAGGGCGATTGTTAACGATCTGGTCATCGCCGCTGTAAAGAATGAACGATTTGAACCAAGCATACAGTTCAGCATGGCCGCCAATGAATAGACCTGCCTTCGTCGCAAGGGTCTCTTTGTCAATCAGGTCCTGCGTGTACATGTTACAGAGTTTCAAGAACTCCGAATGCGCAGTCTTATTGTTGAGAAACTTCTTGACCTTATCGAAAAATCCTATCTCGTCTGCTGCAGCGACAGCGTATGGCATGGGTGCCAGCGGTTCTGGCATGACTGGCGTCAAATTTGGCTCGATTGCCATGCTGTCTGCAGCACCTGGCTTGGGGTGACTGGTCTTGAGCCTCTTGTTGCCAGCACCTGAAGCGCCGCGGACATTCGACACAGGAGGATCCGCTGCTGGCGCAACTGGTCCCGTCTGCTTGTCAGGTCTGGCACGCTTCTTGCTGTCCTTACTAGCGCTGGCCGGAGGCGCAAAGTTGCCGACAGGTGGGCCTTTGGGACCGTCACGCGTTGTGTGGCTTGCTTGGGGTGTTTGGCTCAGATGAGGAAGATTGAGAGCGTCTTCTGGTCGCGGGCCAGAGCCTCGTGTCTGCGCTGCTGACTCAGGCAAAAATTGTTTAAAGTCCTCGAGCAGATCCGGTGCTGCATTGAAAAGAGTTGTGACTTGTGCGTAGACATCTTGAATAGGCTTCTGTTCCCGTTGGTACGTTTGCAGTATTTCGAGAAATTGTTTGTAGATTTCAGGCTTGTCCTGGAAGCGGTTCTGCAATAGCAGGGGTTTCCAAATCAGTAAACCGTCATTTCTTTTAGTGTATTGTGCTGATAGGTATAGGGCTTAGGTAGCATTAATCTTAAGATACTCAAAGAAGTACTTTGAGAGGCAATCTGGATGGTTGGGTGTAGGAATTACTGGTACGCAACAACTCACTTTGATCTTATTGACATAACTGATCGCATGATTGAACTCGACCGGACCCCGCTTCTCCATGTTGCCTTGCTGCTGTGCTGCAGCTCCGTTCAAGGCCTGCACGGCTGCAGGTGTAGGTGTGTGGGCGTTCCGGGGAACTGGAGGATGAGACATTGCAGAGTTACCCTGTATGACTGGCTGACCTCGCTGTTGGACAGGACTGTGGACATCAAAAGGGGCAGCATGACCTGGACCCTGAGGTAGTGGGCCATGGCCAGCTTGTGCTGGTGTACTGAATTGTGCTTCTGGGCTTTCGATGCTGTGGTGCACAGGGCCCTGCCAATTACCTGGGCGTTGCTGCTCAACAAACCTCTGAGCCGGGGCAGAAGATGGAGCTGGCGCGGTCTCGACTTGGACTCTCGCGCCTGGACCAATAGAGTGAATTGTCGAGCCTGACGGCGTGGTTACGCGGATGCTGTTTGGATTGTTCTCAAGGCCGCATTCGATCCGGTAGCCTGGTGGTAGAAATGTGTTGAAACCCTGTATCAGGTTTGGGTGGCCAGCAAAAAGCTCCGAAACGCGAGCAATCACTCCAGGAGTATCAATCCTTATCGATGTCAGTATGCAGTGTCATCTGTCCAGAGGTGGTGGGCTTACGTCTGGCTTTTGAAATCTTTCATGATATCGAGGAATCTATTGTATACGTCGGGCTGCTCAGAAAACTGAACTTTGACTTGGTCTAGGTAGCTCAGAGCGTCCTGTATGAAGCCAATATTAGTGACGTGAAATTTGAGGTAGGATTTGGGGCGTGACAGCCGTGTGCTAAGCGTTCTGTTTTGGACTCACATTCAAGATCGGCTGTTGACCTTGGCTGATTGCACCCGGCGCTGGTCCCATCGCATTGCCCGCAGGCGGGGCGCTACCGGCGACGTATGTACCGCGGCCACCTTCAGCCTGCAGAGGCGGGCCAAACATGGCTGGAGGTGCACCGGACGCGCCAACGACACCATTTGGAGGCAGTGGGCCATGCGGTCCCGGGGCAAACACGGCATGTTGCGTTGGTGCAGTGCCGTTTTGTCCAAGGTGTGGGCCTTGCCTGCTGGGCTCACTGTGTATGGGAGCGACGGGGCCACCAGGTGCGGAAGGCGCGCCGAGCGGAATGTTCGATGAGGATGCGCCGTGGGTTGCAAGAAGACCGCCAGGACTATGTATCGCTCCGGCAAAGCGAGCGACTGGCTGATGCACAGTGAGGGATGCGGCGCTGCTGTGGTGAGGCGCATTGCCTTGGAACTCGCGAGAACGATCGCCAGCCGCCTCACGCTGGTCTCTGTCTCTGTCTCGTTCCATCTTGATCATATCATCGTGTGTGCGGAGCCGTTGGTCATCCATGGTGTCAAATAACGTCGGTGTGCGCGCCGCTTCTCGAAGTTTTCAGGGGCTTGTGAGGGTGGCAGTCTTGGGGGATTCTTCGACAGGCTCTAGCCTCAACGAGACTGTATCAAGTCAGTACATGCTTGAGCGAAAATCAGTCAAGCACTGATCGAAAGGTACGAAGAGGGCAAGCTGCGATCATAGGGAGCGTGCATCGCAGTGGTCAGGCTTAAACGCGAGCAGAAACGTGGTCGAGGGCGCTGGGCCTTGCGAGTAAAGAGCCAGCCGTGCGAGACAAAGAGACTGAATGCTGTACATACCGTCACTGGAGAAAGAAGTCTTTGAGATGGAGCACAATGCATTTGCGGCTGCTAGGACGAGGCTGGAATGGGTGTTGATCTTGTAAGAGCTACGCGAAGTGGCCTAGGTCCGACCGTCGCAAGTTGCTGAGCTGTGATGCAGAGGAGGAGAGAGGATGTTTGGATGGCGGAAGATCAACCGCGCAAGCAAGCATCGGCTTTGGCTTTGGGGGCGGGATAAGATAAGATCTCGGCCTGTACCCTTCAAACGCGGAGCCTGGGCTTAAGCGGCGATATCAGCGGAAACAGGCCAGAAAATGCTAGCGGGTACCTGTGGCTACCCTGCAGGGCCAATGACCTAACACCTGCCCGCTGCATCAGCCCTGACTGACTTGCCTGCCATCATGCGTTTTCGTGCTCGGCAAGCCCTGGGACCGTGTTTGGTTGCCCCAAAAGGATCTTTGCAGGGCAGTCGCATATTCTGTTACTACCTAGGTAGCAGATGTTCGTTTTATTATTTTTTTTATTTACAGTACAGATTCTTGGTTTCTAGCTGCCAAACCTCTCTCCAATGTGCCAGAGTATGTGCGTGCCAAGCATTCCAGGTACAAAGAATTTGTCCAAGGAGAAGCAAACACCGGCCACACTTGTTCAGCCCGCACGTTTCTGTCTAATTCTGACTGCCTAGGGTTTTGTATGATTTCTTCTGCATAATCTGTGATGCGTAGCATAACAGTCTCGAATGGCCAAAGATCAAAATTAGCAACTTGTACTAGAATGGACTCGGTCTTCAGTTTGCGATCAATTTACTCACTTGCTCCACCTGTAGAATCTTTCCCAAGAATCTACCAGGAACTTGGCTACAAGTGATATGCTCCTGTCGCGTGGTAATCAACGTTGCAATCCAATACTAACTGACCGGACATGATAATCAAGACATCGCGTGTACAGAGCTAAAGACGTGACTGTATGGGAGACTATCACGCTGTTTGTGGCTTGACAAATATGCATTCCTTTCAAGCGCTAGTTCATCAGCCGATCACGGAGCTTCCGTCCCGTGTTTATGCACCGGTACCAGAACTTCCTTTTGCTTGTGTACTGTGTATCGAAACCGGTGGTGAATGGTGCATCCTCCTGCTGAATTCTGATCATTACTACATGAATATCATACAAGGTCATATCTCTTCATTCAACCAACATCGGTATTGCATTACGAGGAATAGTTTCGGACGTTTTTCAATAACCACTGGAGAACCATGATAGTTAGTATTGGTGTGCGGTGTAATAGGCTGCAATGACGTCGTCTTGGGTTTTGCGATAGAAGTTGTCGAAGATTACTTACAACTTGGCCATTCTGCACTGGACTTCCAACACTATCCACTTCGATGTTGCCAGGGTGAATCTGTGGGTAAGTCAGCCACTTCCCCTTCTTCCTTCTTCGCTGTTGAATCAGGCTTGGAAGAATCACGTACCACTTTGGTTCCATTTGTATCCTCCCACCATATCTCGCTATCTCCGCCAATGGGTTTCACCTTCTTCCCTTCTTCCCATGGATGCACAGGTATCACATGAGCTTCAACAAAACGCCGTATATTCCTTTGTGCCCTTTCCCACCCTTCGCTCCCCTCGTATGCCTCAGCACCCAGCTTGTCATATTCTTGAGCGTCCTCCCATGCCTTACGAGGCATCTTGTCCATAGCGCTGTTCAGGGGCGCAAGGACAGTTGAATTTTGCTCTTCATCGTCCAGTCGTCGTGACACGCTCTCCACGTCTCGCACCAGCCCAGCAAAGATGTTAATAGCCCGGTCGCGGCCCATCACATCCGACAGAATTACAGCACCACCGGGACCTTTTGTATTGCTATCAGGGTTATTCGTGGAAGGAGGCATCACTGGGCCGGGAACGTCGAATATCGGGCGTTGGGCATGAGATTTGTCGATATCGAGGGCAGGGTATCGAGTTAATCGTTCCGGGAAGGCAGTGAGCGAATGTACGGAGAGAGCGGTGACGGCTACAACGGATAAATAAAGAACGTGCGATGCAAGTGGTTTCATGACTTCGTTTTATTGATGATGATAACATGGGGTAGAGCGCACATGGAAGTCGTGTAACTAGTGTTGGTGGTTGCTTGCGCGCCAGGTGACCACGCGATAAGAGGTTTGAATGACGTAGCTGAAGCGATAAGCATGTCAAACCCGAACCCTAGCAGCATCTGTGATGTCTTACAGATCGTTGGTAGACGTACAGCAAAATGTGTACTATGTACAGCAACACCTCGAAGTTCTGCGCAGCATTAGGAACGTTACAAAAGCTTGTCAATATGCTTTACGTGGCATAGAAGAAACTCAAAATAAAAAATTCCCAATGGTTCCCGCCTATCTGATATCCAATTCATATCTGCAGCTTGGTGTGTTTTGCGGCCGAAGTACATGACTGCGAAAGCAAGGCGGTTGGCTGGCTGGGAATCAATAATCGTCTCATTCGATGCATCTGTACAATTGCTGTTCTCACAAATTCAATATCCGGCTGTCAGTGACCGTTCAAATGCCACTACTCGAGTACATAGTATAATCAAGCGAATGGTGAGCCCTGCGCAGCGACTGCAGTGTTACTATTAACACTAGCCTGATTGCTGGTGAACGAAGGAACATTTGCATTCGACGAACTTATTATGGCATTTCATCGAGCATGCACATGAGACTTTCTGTGTAATTGTTTCGTGCGCATCTCGGAAGCCAAAAGCAGGCCCATAGCCGGGCGGCGCAATGGCTTCAGTAGCGTGCGAGGCCCATGATTCATCTCAATGGAGGCTGAAAACGCACTGCCTTTGATAGGCTTCGCCACCTGTGCATTGAAGAATGCCCTGAATAGGGAACGGAAAAGCTTAAAGGGACTAGGGCTCACACAGGCGCTGTTAGGCCACGGCCAGTAGGATCCCAGCGACATTCTTGGCACAACTGGTAACACTGTTTTGCGGCGAAGCGGTCTCATATTTTGGCATGTGAAAGCGGCCGCAGCGCAACCCATGACCCTCAGGGCGCCCGGAAGGTGGCCAGTGTGAGAAGAAACCTCGAATGGGATTTCTGAGAGGCAGCAACGTAAACAGGGCCATGCTAAGGTGTTGTATCGGGAAGTTGACGACTGAAGCCACGAATAATAGCGCAGTTGTCGCAGCAGAGCAATTCGCAAGAGCTTGCTCCTCCTGCGCACCTGAAAGACCCTCTCTTTTCCCCAGATTGAAGACTTGTTATAGCGGGGGGAAGACATGGATTGATATAGAGGTACAAGGCAGCATCGCCGTGCTGTGCTTCCGCTCGCCGAGTCAGAGACCAAAAGAGTGCAGAAGTGCGAAGTCTCCTTCCCCACGCCTTGGCAAGCCTCGGCAACTTTCCCCGGCCTCCTGTACCCACCTCCCACACCGGCCAACCTCGCCGTAATTTGCCCAAATCGTTGGTATCATCGACATTATTATCGTTAGCAGCTTGGTTGAAGTGAGTTGGCTGGTGCTCAACGTGAATGCAATGCAGATTGAAGGAGTGCAGATGATTGTTTAAATTGTACTATGTACAAGAGAATGCTTAAGCTTGAGTGGGAGCACTCTAAACAGTAGGGCAGCGGGCAGGTCTGGTATTCCAAACCTGAGAAGGGGTCCACCGGGACTCCCCATGGTCAGATGCCCGTGGGCCACAGATCCCTGCTGATCTAGCAACCTCGGCAAATCAGAGTGTCAGTAATGGCAATCGGTCCAGGCGCAAGTCTGGGGAAGCAGCAAAGCAACCCTAGCAACAGCCGAGAACGTCTGAGGACATGCCGTTCGGTGCCAACTGCCACGACGTACTTGTATTTGGACATATGACTTGCATTCCCTCCACGTCCCGACTGTTTCTTTCATCTTTTTACCTTTCTCCCCGCCTGTCATATCCTCACAGCGCAACATCTTCCCTTCCCTTTCTTTTGCAATCATTGTTTATTGCCGTTTCCCATTCGATCATAACCTACCATGGCTCCAAGAGTGATCGTTGTCGGCGGCGGCTGTAAGTCTGACCGATCTCTCCGCACGGCGACCTGCGGCATCACATGCCAAAGAAAAGAAGCATCGCCGCCCCTATCTTTCAAAATCCTGTGTATTGACCAACCGTAACTAGTGTCTGGACTGAGTGCTGCGCACACCATTTACCTGGCCGGTGGAAATGTTGTCGTCCTCGACAAGCAAGGTAAGGCGGTCTCCCAACCTTAAGTGGGGTCCGGACTGGGTTCTATCGCGTGATGCTAACCCGAGCTTCCGTGGGTTCACAGGCTTCTTTGGCGGAAACTCCACAAAAGCTACCTCTGGTATCAATGGTGCTTTGACGCGGACCCAAGTCGACTTGGGCATCCAAGACAGCGTTAAGCAATTCTACGATGACACATTCAAGTCCGCTCGCGACAAGGTTCGACCGGACCTCGTCAAGGTCTTGACGTACAAGTCTGCAGCTGCTGTCGAGTGGCTTCAAGACGTTTTCAACCTTGATCTTACTCTTGTTTCTCGGTTAGGGTGCGTGAACAACTTCTCTTTCTTTGCCGAGTCTTCACGTTGCTGACTTTCAGGATATTGCAGAGGTCACTCTCAACCACGAACCCACAGAGGCCATGACGCCAAGTTTCCTGGCATGGCCATAACCTATGCCCTTATGCAAAGGCTGGAAGAGCTAGCCGAAACCGAGCCCGACCGCGTTGAGATCATCAAGAAGGCCCGTGTCACAGGCTTGAACAAGGACGGAAACACCATCACCGGTGTGAAGTATGAATACAACGGCGAGGAACAGAGTCTTGACGGTCCTGTGGTCCTAGCCACGGGTGGCTATGCAGCAGACTTTAGCGATACTTCGCTCTTGAAGAAGCACAGGCCTGATACCTTCGGTCTTGCTACCACTAACGGTGCTCACGCTACTGGTGACGGTCAGAAGATGGTCATGGCCATTGGCGGAAATGGAATTGATATGGAATCAGTTCAGGTCCACCCTACTGGCCTCGTCGACCCTAAAGACCCTGGTTCGAAGTGGAAGTTCTTGGCCGCAGAGGCTCTTCGTGGTGAAGGTGGCCTGCTTATCAACAGCGATGGCGACCGATTCTGCGATGAACTGGGTCACCGAGACTACGTCTCTGGTATGATGTGGAAGGAGAAGGAGAAAGGCAAATGGCCCATCCGGCTTTGCCTTAACTCCAAGGCTTCCAACACCCTGGATTTCCACACTCGTCACTATTCCGGCCGTGGGCTCATGAAGAAGATGACTGGCAAGGAACTGGCCAAAGAGATTGGCTGCTCTCCAGACCATCTGCAGAAGACTTTCCACACCTACAATGACATTGCAGAAGGCAAGCAAAAGGACCCGTGGGGCAAAAAGTTCTTCCACAACATGCCTGTGGATGTTAATGATGACTTCCATGTTGCTCTTATGGAGCCTGTGTTGCACTTCACCATGGGTGGAATCGAGATCAACGACAAGGCTCAGGTTCTCAACAGCGAGAAGAAGCCATTTGAAGGACTCTTTGCTTGTGGTGAACTTGCTGGTGGAGTTCACGGTGCCAATCGTTTGGGCGGTTCTTCTCTACTTGGCTGTGTCGTGTATGGCCGTGTTGCCGGCGATACTTCCAGCAATTATTTGTTCCAACAAGCTCTTAAGGGTTCTGCCGGAACATCTGCCGCTCGCCTAGGCCAAATCTCGTTACACCTCGACCCCGCCGCTGGTCGTGTAACTCTGGACTGGGGCCAAAGTGGCTCTGGTGCTTCCAACAGTACCGGCTTGACATCCCAACCCAGCACATCTGCGGCAGGTCCGTCGCCCAAGGAGAACGGCAAGGATGCCTCGAAGCCTAACAACCCCAAGGACTTTCAAGTGCCAGAAAAGGAGTTCAGTTTAGAGGAAGTTGCTAAGCACAACAAGAAGGACGACCTGTGGGTCGTTGTCAAGGGCGTTGTCCTGGACCTCACCAACTGGCTTGACGAGCACCCTGGTGGACCTCAAGCCATCATGAACTTCATGGGCCGAGATGCCACAGAGGAGTTTGAGATGTTGCACGATGACGAAGTGATTCCTAAATATGCTCCACAACAGGTCATCGGCAGAGTGAAGGGCCAAACTCCAAGTCTCGAACTGTAAGTTGTGGCTCGGGTCAAGGCATGCTTCCATGACGCGGGAGCTTGTATTCGATATATACCGCCAGCTTTTGTGCGTGCGCAGATAGATTCATTTCTGAACGCACAGTATTCTGGGTACCGGTATGTGTTTGCTTGGAAAATTAACGAAGATTTATGGGATATGGGTTGAGATATGTATTCTTTTAAGCATGCGCAGACAAGTACAATCAACTAGATCAATGGCGCAACGTAATTGTTTTGAGGAACCAATCTCTGTCATGATGATCGTGCTCTGTTTGCATAACTAATGACATACCAAATGGTGCCACCATGCTTCGAGGATGGAAGCAATGTTATTCGTCTCATCCAAGGTAGAGCTTCTCGAAGAAGTTCCCATGTCAATAGCTGGAGTATTTTGCCTCTGGAAAACTCTCGATTGGCTTTCTATCTAATGAATTTTTGAAACACCGCTTCTCAAAGATAGTGGCTCCATGATGATCCTTTTCCCTTGAGGCCTTTTCGATATGCCGCACGTGTTCCACCGTGCAAAATAGCCAAACCTAAGTGCACCTATTCAAAATCCACTTCGCCTATGACTAGTCTTGTTTGATTGTAAACCAGGACAGTAGCAGTTTGCTCGATTCGACTTCCTCTCACTGACGAGTTAATTCACAATGGCATGCTTACAGCACTGCCAGTGATGTATTCCTTTTCACCTCTCTCCTTCGCCCGACTGTGTGCGTGTGGTCTGTTTCAAGCAGAGGCATCTTTGTTATTGGGTACACTTTTGTAGGTTGAGTGGTGAGGGGTGTTTGCATCTACAATGTCCGACCTGGTTAGTGATTTGTTATATATGCTAATCACCATGCTAGTTGGAGGACATGCTTTCTTGACATAACAGTTAGAATATTCATATAGAGTATATGCAACGTTGTCAACATGCACTATATGAGATATCCTGGAAAGGCACGATCCCATCATATCGTGCCAGCCAATGCAGGACGAGAATGATTCTTATCACCCTCACCAGACTATAGATATTTCCAAGGTCCCAATTCCATTTCCACAATCCTGTACCCGAGAAGAGCGCGGTCTCTTTTGAAAGTAATCTGGGACGCGGCTGACAGATAGATAACTGGAGACGAACACAGGCTTGAGACACATATGGTCGTGCATTTGTAGCTGACCGAGTTTCAGATCACACAATGGCAATGTCTGCATGTTTTCCGCCGCTCACCTTATAGCAGAAGACTGGAAGTGTTCCCAATACTTGTATATACTCCGCGAGGTGTAGTTGGCGACACTTCCTGGCGCGCTTCAGCAGCCGTGGTTTCAAAAGACTCCTGCACCCTGAACTTACAGCCGGACGTGGTAGATTGTGGCATTTCATTCCTAGAGGCATTCTTTACTATAATCGATCCCAGTCTCCCCTTTCCGCATTGTCCCGAAGACTCTTGGTTTCAACTGATCATCACAAGGTGCCCTCATTGTTAGTACAAATTGCCTCTTTCGTGTCTTGTCCAGCTCGGAGGGCCCGTAAAGGGAGAGACCGCTCACCTGCTCAGAAGTGACTTGCAAACAACACAGGCTTATTAGCATCAAACTCGACGCCGTTTCTGGCGTACCTTGTGCCGGTCAATAAGTGACCGGCAGCCACGCAGGATTGGTGGCGCTGAAAGATTGGTTGAGCGACAGGGAGAAGAAAAGGTGCGGAAGGATTTATGGCGTATTCATCTTCGGATGGTGCTCATATGGTGGGGAACACCGCATTGCATATTATGGATGTGCACCGCTGTTTTTGGCCTTTAGTTTGAACGGGTATTATGTGTATTGTTTACGTTTTAGGCAGCAGAATATGCTTAACGGTGGCTGCTCATGTTCACGGACAGGCTCTCGCTGGGAAAGGTTGGACGAGACGCAGCATCTCATGGAACCGAGGCTTTGGTGCCGAAGGACATTGAAATCTGGGGTAAACATATCCACACAGTTCAATGTGGCGCCGCAGATGCCATAGTGTGTACTGTATACTTCTTAGTATTCGCAAAGCACTCATGACTCCAAGTATACAATTTGCGATATGCACGGTCTGTTGTATGACCCACGTCAGCGCATATACATGGTATCATTGCGGTGTTGATGCGGAACGTCCGAGACCTGGATATGAAAACCCGCAATGCACCAGCTCTCCCGTCTGGCCACTTGTGTTTTCCAGTATGAAGTTTTCAACAAGAGTGAGGGTTCCCAGCATGGCACCCCGAATTAGCCATGTTTGCTGCTGACTCGTTGGTGGGAACACACCGGCAAGAGCGTCGCAAGGGACTGCAGAAGGTTTGAGGTACAGCCTCCAAGCCCAGAGACGAAACCGGGCGCAACGCCTTGCCTGGTTGGCTGTTCACCCCACATGTGGCCGCTGGTGAGCTGGCTTAGCAGCGACCGAATCCGTCGTTCAGAGACTCGGCGAGTCGAGCAAGCAGGTGCAGGCCCCTTGTGGCGCCCAGTCGATTAGTCTAAGTTGACTATTCACTGCGGCATCCTATCAAGTTCCCCGGAGAATTTGCACATACCGAATGCGAGAGTGATGTAGCATGGTGACTGCCAAAGGGCGTCCAGCCTGCTGTAATTGTACTGAGTGTCAGGACTTATGGACCAGAAGTACTTGGGTGCTAGGGTGCACCTCCGCTGAAAAAAGGAGAGACAGTTGGCTGTAGGAGGGTCAGCGCCTGAATTGCCGCTGGAGACAATACCTTAGACGGACGCACACCTGGCACAGTAGGAACAGCATGCACTACGTAGAGTTACAAGTGCTACTGCCCCCTCCCCCAGCCCAAGGGCCTAAACCTAGCCCACCCCCAAACTTTGCAGCTGGGCCCGGATTTGGATCCAATCAGAGCGCGATGCCCCAGGATGTGGCAGACTAATGGCCTCTCTTTTCCCCAAGGTCGAACCCCATGCCGCTCTTTCTTTTCGCGCCTTGGCAACCTGGCAACGCACCTGGGCCCTACTGGGACACCCTGCACATACTATGCGCCCCTTCCTGCCTTGTACCCGCCATTTTCGCACCGGATTCTCCATCTTTCCTTCCTCCATCGATTGCGACTCCTTCCGGTCTTTGCCTTTGAGCTAGCTAGCCTGCCAGCCCGCCCGCCCTGCCCGTGCGCCCACTTGCACCTCCACCGACTTGCTGCAGCACAGCACCGCACCCGCTGACTGACTATTCATCATTCAACACATCCCGTGCCATCTCTCCACCGACTCCATCCTTTCTTTTCACGACTGCACTCTGCACATCCACCCATCGCTTCGGTTTTCTTCCTCAAGCACGATCGCCTTCCGCGCAGATTCCGACTTCCATCCACCACCACCATCACCACCGACTTCTCTTCTTCCTACTCTGCGATTTCGACCACGGCCATTGCTTCTGCAAATGGTCGTCCACGAGACGACCCGTCGAACTTACCGTCGACTACCACGACCACGATATTTTGCGACGGAACATTGCTAGAACCAACCGTGGCCTGACGTCCTCGAAACTCGCACCATGGCTATTGCCATGGGCTGGCGAAAGCCAGACAATGTCGCCGGCTCCTCCGCCCCGGCCATCATGATCGGCATTTTTGTCGCTTCCGGAGGTCTCTTATTTGGATACGATACTGGGTGAGGCACACCCGGAATCCAAGCACGCCTGTAAATTTTAGAGGCAAAGGTCGTCGTTCATCGAAATGGGTGGCTAACTCGGGTTTTGGTACACACAGAACCATCAATGGAATACTCGCTATGCGGGCTTTCAAAGACCAGTTTTCAACGGGATACAAAGACGACCACGGACTTGCGCTGGCGCCAAGCCAGACCGCTATCGTTGTTGCGATTCTTAGCCTGGGTACGGTTATTGGCGCACTTCTTGCGGCTCCGGCCGGCGATCACTTTGGACGGCGCATATCACTGATCACGGCTGTCATGATCTTCAATTTTGGATGCATATTCCAGGTCTGTGCATCAGCAATACCGATGCTGCTCGCTGGAAGGTAAGGCTGCACCACATGGTGATAGACCCTGCTGCGGCTTGTCATGATCACTTTACTGATGTGTTTTTACAGATTCTTTGCTGGAGTTGGTGTCGGTGTCATCTCCGTGCTTGTTCCGATTTATCAAGCCGAAATGGCGCCCAAATGGATCCGAGGAACTCTTGTCTGCTTTTATCAACTCTCCATAACCGTGGGCCTACTAACAGCCGCAATTATCAACCTCATTACCAACAAAATGGACGGTGCTGCTGCCTATCGTATACCACTTGGCCTTCAATTCACTTGGGCTTGTGTCTTGTGCCTCGGTCTTCTTATTTTACCAGAAACTCCTCGTTATCTTATCAAACAGGGACAAAAAGATGCCGCCGCCATTTCGCTCAGCCGTTTACGACGCTTGGATCGGCTGCATCCGGCCCTCGTTGAGGAGCTGAGCGAGATCGAGGCGAACCACGAATACGAACTTGCTCTTGGACCCGCAACTTACAAGGACATGATCATGGGCGCACCGCATCTCGGGCGCCGTACCCTGACAGGCTGTGGCCTACAAATGCTGCAGCAATTGACCGGCGTCAACTTCATCATGTACTATGGGACCACCTTCTTCAATGCCGCCGGAATCTCCAACTCGTTCCTTATATCCATGATTATCAGCCTCGTCAACTTCTTGTCCACGTTCCCGGCCCTTTTCATCATTGAATCCTGGGGTCGTCGAAAGGTTCTCATTGTCGGAGCCATTGCCATGGCTGTCTGCCAATTACTCATTGCAGCGTTCACAATTGCAGCTGGCGACTCGATGAAAACCACCGCCCATCAGATACTCGTCGTATTCATCTGTGTCGACATTTTCTTTTTTGCGGCGTCGTGGGGTCCCGTTACTTGGGTCATCACGTCTGAAATCTATCCTCTCAAGGTCCGAGCAAAATCTACATCCGTGTCGACTGCCTCTAATTGGCTCCTGAATTTCGGAATATCCTACGGCACGCCATACATGGTCGAAGAAGGTGTCGGCTACGCCGATATGGGAACCCGGGTATTCTTTGTGTGGGGTGCGTTCTGCGTAGTTGCTGCCGTCTTCGCCTGGGCATTTGTCTATGAGACGAGCAAGCTCAGTCTTGAACAGATTGATGAGATGTATGAGCGTGTCTCCAAAGCATGGAAGAGCGAACAGTTCGAGCCGAGCTGGAGTTTCCAGCAAATGCGCGACTTGGGCTTCTCGGATTCAGGGATTCAACCACAGGAACCAGGACAAGAGTTGGAGCCAACTTCCTCACACTCATCTCAACCGTCCGAAATCGAGACCAACCAGTCTTTGTCAGCCGTCCAATCCACGACGGAAGCAGAAAACAAAATAATATCAACCTTGGGTCATGTCGACTTCAGCTATTAAGACGAGGGCGTCTCCTGGCTACTCTTCATTTATCACTTTATATCAGGCCGTCTACACGCGACGCAAATTCACAAATGGTCAGACGGACTATTCAGCAATTCTTCATATATTTTTATGTATTCTTATTGGAGGAATGAACGGGAATATGGACGTCAAAGCAATACATATTCAAGCAAAACAAGATACCAGCGTTGGAGTTTCTACTTGGGAGGCAGGATTCGGATAGCGGAGTTTTTGGACCAGGGTAAATAGGGATCAATGATATCAACTTTCCTCACATACGCCATGCGAATGTTTGCAAAATTTCTGGCACAGCGGCCATATCTTTTATATCATGTGATGTAGTATCCCTAATCCGCCGACTTTATTTATACTCGTTCGGATTCCTGGAACGGGAAGAAGTAGTAAGTACAACCATGTAACATGGTTATGTTGCACACAGCATCTATTTATATATGGCCTATACTATGTGACATCAAATAAGGTAGCATCCGGGACCATAGGTCTTGTCTTGGAAATCGCTGGAGGCAGCCCCTTGGTTGTTGAAGGGGGGCGGGGTGAAGCCAGATGCGTCCTCGCGCCTCCTATAGCCAGCTGGCTTAACCACAAATACCTCGCGAGGCAATGACTTATCTAGGCTATCGTGTTGTAGAAAGGTATATAAAGATATGTCTGTAATGTGGTATTGAGCTTGATCCTCCAAAAGAAAAAGTTCAATATGAAAGCGTCCATTCCCGTCCCATCACATCCTCTCCTACCCTATCGTCTCCATTCCGTCTCAAACAATCCAATAATCTGATGATCTGCCGGGGTGCGGGGACAGAGCACAAGACGAGGATCTGATTCCTCCTCGAGCACAATAGAAAGCTCTATCTAGCACTTACATAGTCCTAAACTTAGTAGGCTAGGGCATCTACACGACTGCACGGATGCATACACATTCGTTCAATGCCCTATAGCTTTGGGCACACGATTCTTCGCATTATGTACCTATGAGAACAGGTATGTCTATAGGAAGTACAGCGGCTTTGATGTGGAGGTCCCAGCAATTGTTCAAATACTCCGCACCCGAATGACTTCAATCCATTGCCTGTCTTGACCACGAGTCTTGTAAATGTGTCCGCCTCCATCTAGTAATAATCTAACTCTTCTAATTCTAGAGGGTATCTCATGTTTTATACGACGGTGAAAGGAGTGGAAGAATAAGGAAAAACTCTCAACAAAGGATAACCATTAAAAACCACCTGTGGGATGTGCTGTGCATCTTCCATCGTCTTCATCGAGAGCTAAATGACATACACATGCTTGAAATACAAAAACAAAGGACCCTTTCGCCGTGTGGGAGAGCCACTACAAGAAAAACACGCTCGCTGGCTCGCTTGTATCAAGTCTGTAAAGGGAAAGAAGAGACAGAACATAAAAAGGTGTGAAGAAAATTAGAAACTGAATAGCCCACTCCTCCTCTTCCCCAAAGGATAAACCAGCAACGCTGCGAGGCTCAGACCCACCGAGATGCTGATTGCGACCTGGATTACACTTCCCAGCACCGAGAAGGCACCGCTACTGAGATCCGACGAGCCACTCGCTGCTTCGGCAGTCGAATTCCCGGTGATGGCATTTGCAGACGTGACACCCGCCACGAGCGAACCTCCTGATGCAAGACCCGAGGGCACCTGCACAAAGATGGCGGGCAGCATAGCCGCAGCGGCGAGGCCGTAGCCGACTCGGCGGCCGTCGGGTGCTCCCGTGAGTTGCGGCTTCAGAGCTGCTTCAGGATCAGTTCTAGCTGGATTGCGCAGACGCATGAGGCGTGGCTGGAGCTGCTTCTCCCACATATCGAGCCAAATATTTTGGGTATGGCGGCTTAGGCGCGAGTAACTACAAGAAACGAAAGTCAGCATTGCGTCACATGGCTTGACTAGGAGGTGTTCATATGGTGGGGGACTTACAAGTTTGCCAGGACTCCAATGGTGAGGGCACCCAGCGTGTTGGACACAGTCGACGAAGAGGTGGCCTTGTTGGTGAAGCTGTTGACGACATAACCCGTAAACGAAATGCCAAGCATAACTGGCATTTGCTTCCACTTGGCATGATTGATTACGCACAAGCATATCGTGTAAAGTGGTACAAACAGCAAGTTCCAGTAGCTATTGAGAGGGTTGCTGCATGATGTCTCGCTGACCGCGTTCTTATCCATCAACCCATACAAGGTCGCACCAATAGTTATACCGTATGCGAGGAAAAGGGTGTAAATCATGGCATACACCATTCTTACAGAGCCAGCAATCATATTGTGGCTCTGTAGCTCCAGACTGCCGCACAAGACCATGTAGCCTGGCAGAATGAGAGCGATGGATGACTGAGTAAGGGCAGAGAAGCAAAAAAGCCGCTCGCCGCGATACATTATGGAGCCGAACATGCGGCCCAGAAAGGCCATCAAGAGTGAGGCAGAGATCTCAAAGACGTTGGAGTAAAGCTCGCTTGAGGGCGCTGCGAACAGCTGCATGACACCTAGGATACAACCCATGACAAAGGCAATGGGTAAGTCGATCCATCGCCCCTCGAAAGCGAAGGGTGCCACTGTGACGGCTGCGAATCCATAGAAGATGACTCGGATAAGCTTGCTGTATTTGACCCCCTTGTTGACGATGTTATCCAAGCGGAACATGGCTTCATCGACGGAGATGAGGTCGTGCACAACGAGTTTGTAAATGTCGTGGACATCGTGCAGCTTTCCAAGGTTTACACCTTGCGGTGCCCGCACAATCTTGACCTCTGTCGTATGGGTTTCGACGTCGTCAAAAGAGATGATCATACAGCCTGGCAAATACAAGAATTGACCTTGTATAGCTAGCACGCGGGCGGACATGGCCATGTATGCCTCTAGCCTGTGGGTGGGCGCGCCATATTCCATGAGCGCACGGCACAGCTTCACGAGATATCGGTGGCGTGAAATGATCTCCGCAATACTGGAGAATGGTCAGCATGAAGTGTCAGCAAGTGTATGCCGAGTGGTAAATCAAGCATAACTTGGAATGCCGAACTCAAGATTGGCTAGTAAGGGCCAGAGATGAAAACTTACTGCTTAGTGACCAGCAGCTGCTGGGCCTTGACCGATGACTTTGACAGCTTCCGCTTGTGCTCCTTCTTTGGCTTTTCCCTATCTTGTTTCACCTTGCTCGATACCAACTCCGAATAGTCCTTGCTAGCACCGGAGGTAGCAGGCGCAACAAGTGTCGACGTTGATCCGACAAGTTCAGCAAGCGTAGAAGCCGAGTGACGTGAGCCAAGCCCAAACAGTCCGCTACGAGGGCGAGATGGCGGATCCGGTACACGTGGCGTGCCGGGCATGGTGCTAGGGGGTGAGCTCCGCGGCGTTCGGTTCGGTGTGCGGTTGGGCGTCCGGCCATCGGGAGTCGATGAGTCGCCATCTTGCCTGTTCTCATCGCTGCTGTACAATTTGAGAAGGCTGCCGAGAATACCGCCATGGTACTTGGGAGGCGCCGCAGGGACGTATTCCAGGTCGTATGCCACAGGGGTGGCTGTTCCGGAGTGATTGCCTGCGTTGCTAGAGACCTGCGGCGTTGGGACAGACGGCGTGGCCTGGCCCCGATACCGCTGTGTATGCTTGCGGACCAGTCTGTCTGCTTCTGTCTCGACTTTCTTGCGGTAAGTAAGGCCGTCCACGTCAGCCTCTGCGGACGGAGCCACGCCTGATGCAGTGCCACTGGCCTCTGACCTGACACGTTGCCAGTCGTGAGTGCTGACTTCGTCGAGCAGACCATTTTGTGAGTAGTCATCCAAGTCTATTGACGTTCTCATGGACGCCAAGCCAGACACACTCTCTGCAAGCCGACCTGCTCGGTTCCTGGCCTCAATCTCAGAAGGATGGGCAAACCCCGCTATGGGCTCCGTTGGGCTGGCAGGTCTGCTAGACTTGCGCAAAGCCGGACGCGGACGTGGCAAACGGAGTTGGGCGGGGCTAGAGTGATCTTCGGGCTTGAGGATCTTTTCCAAGGCTTCGGTCAATTCGGCGCGGTCAAAGGAGTCTCGACGAGTCGCAGGTCCAGCACCGGGCGTATTGTTCGTCGAGTCTCCGCCAGCTGGCGCCAGTGAGAAGTAGTCATCTTCTTTCTCTTTTGGAGGAAAAGGGTTTTTGTCGAAGGCTGCGAATCCAACCTTCTTCTTCTTGGATGCTTTGTACTCCTCGCCGTCCTTGGGGGTTGTGATTGTTAGAATAGGATGAGGCGGACTTGGTGATTTGTTCTCTGGGCTGCCGGAGCGAGGAGCATCTGGTTGGGTGGAAGAGGAAGACGACATATTTGGATAAGAGGTCGCCTCGTCAACAATTGAATTGGGCTGCGGTTAAACGAGTGTCCTAGTGTTGACGATTTCCTAGTGGAAGCAAAGGGCCTTGTAGTTTAGGACATATGGAATTGCCTATCAATGGCCCTCGAGTCGTCGTGGTAGAGCGTTGGTGGTGTGGAGAAGAGTCCTTGCTTCCCCCGGGACTGCAAGTCGAATATGGTGTGCTTCTAGGTTATGTATCTGAGCAGATGAAGTAATCCGGGAATTGTTTCTTTCATAAAATTTGCCTTCCAAGACCCTTGATTGTATACCACTGCTGTATGCGGCGATGCGAATTCGGAAGGCAGAGAGGTGGTGGACAAGAGAGGTTAGCTGACGAGGGCTATGACGCCAGAATGAATACGCGGTCAAAAGTCTGAACCAGGTTGAGCAAGCGAGCAAGCAGGAGCAGTGATGTATTGGTGAGTTGAGGCGGAGCGGGAACGGTACAGTACGGTATGGGATGTCGCAGGGAACAGAGGGTTCAGTCAGTCAGTCAGTCAGTCAGTCGAGAGCAGCAGGCCCACTGGGTTTATCTGGGAGAAGAGCCGTCGTAAGTCGAGGTCTAGGTCTTGGAAAGATCGACAGATCCACAAAAGCCACGGGCCTTGGTGTGATTTGTTGTGGTATCGCGGAGGGCTCTGGCGCGGGTGACGTTGGTGGAGTGCCGAGTGGGAATGGGGGCCTCGACCATCCAGTTGTTTCTAGGCGGAATCAAGGCCACACTAGCCAGCGAGGGCGTACTATGTACTGTGTGCTATAGTCGTACTGGATCCTTGCTGCCAGTGCAACACGGCTCCGTCACAGTCGTGTCTCCCCACGGGCACACAAAGGAGCGTCTCCACAGACGGACAGAGGAGCGCGGTGCGTGGACGGGTGTGGGTTGGGATGGGAAGCGGATGCGCTCAACGGTTGGCTGGCAGACACTGTGCCATGGGTTGGTGATTGTGAAACCTGCAGTGTCGCCCAGAGCTGTGTTGGTCTTTTGCTGCTCAGATGGAACGGATGGGGGCAAAGGTCGAGCAAGCCTGGTTCAAGAGAAGGCCAAGAGGGAGAAAAATTCAGCGACGGCAAGACCGCCACAACCACCACACCACCACACCTTCCCTGCCATTGCGACGGCCGCTGCTTCCCAAGTCATATAGTTTGTTCTTGAATTAGAAGCCGCAATGACCAAAGCTTGCCATGTGCAAATCGTAGTGGCCGTCTCGGAAGGCGAGCCGGGTGGAGCACCGAAACAAAGAAGCCTCCGAAAAGGGCGCCTGTGTTTGGGTTGATAGCGAGACAAGATTATAGTATGGAACAGAGCCGCCTTGCGATACTGCTTGTACCATGTACTCCGTCCTGTGCGTAACGCCGAACCGCAAGGCCGCGCATAAGGCAGGGACCCCAGCTTGCCAGGCTTGAGCAGCAGGGAACAGGCGGTGCCAGGGTTTCGGGGAGTGGGGTGCACTGAAATCTAGCAGGGCTTGGGACTTGGCAGATTCTACTGGCACGGCAGGGTTGCTGATTGCGCGGCGCGGGATGCTGGCTGGTTGGCAGGTTGGGTACCCGGACGCAGCGATGGCGTTGACTGGCCTACCGCCTGGCGTCGGCCTACTGTACGATGTACCCTGCAAATGCACGCCATACTTATCGGCCCGGGCACGCTGCCCTGTGAATAGGTAGGTGGTGAGTAGCCAGATTCGCCCCTTCCAGGCGTGCTTTCCTTTGCACATAGTAGAGAGTAGAAGGGGGGACAAGCTACATCCACTCTTCCCTGTCGGCTCTCTAGGCCTGTGCGATATCTTTACGCTACTATGTACAATATCGCTTTACGAGCAGAAGGCGGCAATTGAAAACATGGCCAAGCGAGCACAGACCAGAGTACAATCATAACCCTGTCTGCATTGCAAATCTGAGCCTCATCAAGCGACGAGTTTGTGCAACCAGATGCGGGACCCTGGGCATCGTTCACTGATCGACAGCCAGCTCGAGTGACGCGGCTGCGCGGCAAATATCATGCAGATGGGCAGACATGAGATGCACTGTACGAAGCCTTTGGGAAGATACGTACTAAACAGAAGTACAATGGCACGATGTGACAAACGGAAACGTTGCTGAGCAGATCCAAAGTAAGTACTTCCGTGCTTTGGTCACACAACCATGGAGATCAAAGAAGAGAGGGCATCTCAATTCCACATCTCCTTCTTCCCTCTCTCCTGGCGATCACGTTTTCAGCCAGAACGGCAATGTCAGCCAGGGCGTGGGCGTAGGTTGATCTGACAACCAGCAGACTTCGTATACGATCATCTACTTGGCACTAGATTGCAGATTTCACATGCTTGCTGGCTTGTCACATCCTTCACAGCTTGTTACCAATGGCTCAGGCTCGGAATATCGGACAACGTTCACCCTAACAGTACAGTCACAGGTTGGATCTCCGCTGCCTCGTTGCACGCTGCAATAGCCCACTTAACCAATCTGTCAGATCTACTACCATAGCAGCGTAGTACCATCCTGGCCCTTGTACCAGATGAAACGCCCAATGCGGTATCCCGAGCCAGCGTGTGAGGGTTTCTCTGGAGAGTAATCCGAAGGTTTCCCACCATGCATCTTTCCATATGCGGAACAGGTGAATTCGTATCCATCACTTCTCTCCAAAGACCCCGTGCCTCCCTTCTCGTTTCGTTTTACTATGTACTTACAGCAAGAAGAAAGGAATCGTCGGTTGTCTTGACTAAACGTACTATGGCTGACACCACATATTGATCGCCAGATGACAGCTGATCGTCACCTCATCCCCTACTATGTACGTACATCATACAATGCGTCCCTGAAGATCCGTGGCGGTGTTCACCAAGTCACCAAAATAGCATCTCGACAAAGTTGACACACAGTAACCAAGTAAGCCTCGAGTTACTACATAGTATGTACCATGATACCGAATTGCTGTGTACAAGCAAGATCCACCGTGGGTCTTGTTGAGCCACAGTCCGCCTCGATTGTCTGTTCTCTTGCTTGTGCCCGCAAATCGAAAGTCTGCAGCACCCAAAGCCCAAGCGTTGACAGCCTGGAGCGCGACAAATGCCCGATTCCGAAACCGCATGTCTACAGCAAGCCGTCACAATACTTGATTGTATTTCATCTTGCATATTTCCTTGCTGCCCAATATCATGAAACAGTGTTCTTAGCGACAACGCCCCTGGCAAACTCGCCAAAAGTGATATGCTGAGTCCGATCCACCTCTTCATCCAGGTTGGGCTGCGTAAATACAGCAAGCGTGTTTCGTGCAATCTTCCTACCTCCTGCCCTGGCCCCGCGCACAAAGTGTGGCACCGCCTTGAACCTGCCATTTGTGATACGCTCCAATGCCTCACCTGTCTGGAATGCGATGCAGTCCCGCGGGATCTTGACTTGCACCGTCTCACCGGTACGGGACTTGATGTATAACCCGGCTGCTGGGTCTGGAGAGCTTGGCATTTCGCCGAGCAACTGCAGTCGCTTGTCCTGCGGTGAGTTTGGGTCTACTTTGTGGTCTGTCGGGTCGGAGATGCTCTCATCGACAAACATGGCGGACGTCAGCCCTGTTAGGCAACCGTGGTCTAGATGCGTAGCGCACCAGTCGTCTTCATCTCCATCATCGGCAGACTTTTCAGCGGCAGAGGCTCGGTCCGCTGGTTCCGGGTAATAGTGTAGCAGTCTGGCCTTGGTGGTCATGGAACCGGCCACCATGCGCTGTAGATATGCCACGGGATAATCTGAAATCTCTTGCTCGGCAAATTGATCACAAGCACGCGCAACCAAAACGGCGACGTCAATGATGAGTGTGCACAGCGCCTCGACAGACGATCGCATACCCGGGAGGATTGCGTCGTCAGGCCATATGTTCGGGCTCAAGTACTCTGGAAAGCTATCCTCATTGTACTGCTCTGTAGGCACTGCAGCTGATAGCTTGGGGTCGATGTAGAAGGCGCAGTTGGCGTAGAAAGAGCCCTTCAGGTCATCGACTTGACCGTTCTTGAGCGTCTCCTTGCCGAGTGACCATCCTGTGAGATACTTTGCCTTGTCGTTTTCCAGCTTGTCTGTTCGCCTTGAATCAGTGCCAGTTACAGGCGCTGGCTCTTCCTTGCTTTGTAGCAGATGCCGAGCAAACACAAGCACTCAATACGTACCCAGCTCAGACTTGGGTAAATTTCCAAGATAGGACGCGTACGACAGCGCACGGCGTCGCAGCTCAGCAAACTCGGTGGGTACACCACTTACGACGAGGATTCCCAACGACTCTGGGCCAAAGGCCTGCTGGAGGGTCGTCAAGGGCACGGAGCCTAGACCGCAAAGCCCCATGCATTAGTCGCTCTGATGAGACAATGTCAAGGAAACGTGGGTGAGTGTGGGCTTGTGGCGACATTTCGATGGAGTCGGGGGAAAAAGCATACCGTTCTTGAGCTCCTCAAGAGACACCGTGACTGCCTGAGCAACGGGTGCCATGGTGATGCTGTGTGTTAGTCCAAGCAAGAAAATCTCGGACGCCGTTAAGCGAATTTCGGCTCAACCACGATGCAAAGGAGATTGGATTATTGCTTGAATACAGTCTTTGTTAAAGGCCTTGTCGCTGTTGTATCGAGCCATATTCTTCACCTTAGAGCCTCAAGAAATGGAAGGTGCCGAGTGCAATAATCAATGTTCTTACCCATCGGCAACTGCCGACAGGCTCTAGGCCACTGGCAGGTGGGGGCGCGAAACCTCTTATCATTCCAAACGTAAATGTGCATTCCCATTTTAGCAGTGTCGGAGCTGTGCTTCCAGCGCTTCGGTACTATGTACTGCGGTTAGCCACCTCTTCCCGGCCCTTGCAGGCTCTAGAACACGGCGCATCTAGAAGCGAGGTTTGAGCTTCGACCACCTGCTCCTCTCCTCCTACGACGAACAACATCCCACGTTTCTTGCCCTTGAGCCTCTGCTGCCCAACGCCCCACCTCTATTGGACCTCATTTCACCATCCTAGGAACATCTGCCAAAAAAAAAAAAAAAAAAAAAAAAAAACCTTCCGCAATCCCACTCCCTCCATCCTACCGGACTCTGGCCGTGACCCCCGGCTAGCACCCAGACACCTGCTGCCCAACAAACGACGGCCTCCCATCTGTGCTGACCCTCAACAACCAAGCATGGTCAAACCGCTCAGCTTCAAGGGCGACAAGAAAGCGAAGAAGCGCAAGCGGGAAGCCCGAAATGACGAGGACGCCGCAGCTTCTGGTGCCAGGGAGGCCAAGCTCACAAAGAGGGCGGCAGCTGCAGCGGCGCATGACGAGGACGACAACGTTGAGAACGACGACAGCTGGGTTTCAGCTGATACCGTTTCCGATGTGTCGGGCCCGATTGTCTTTGTCCTGCCGACAGAGCCCGTGACGGCACTGGCTTGTGATGCCAATGGTAAGGTTTTTACTCTGCCGGTTGAGAATCTAGTAGATGACAACCCGGCTACCGCGGAGCCGCATGATGTGCGCATGGTATGGGTTGCGAATCGTATTGTTGGCACTGAGCACTACCGCTTCAAGGGCCATCATGGAAAGTCAGTTGGCACAACAGAATCACCCTTCTAGGCCCTACCAAGTAACAAGACCAGCTGACGAATGACTTGGATTTGGATCAGGTTCCTGAGTTGCGACAAGTACGGCATTTTCACTGCGACCACTGAAGCTGTCTCTCCTCTCGAGTCGTTTACGCTGGTCGCCACGGCCGACACGCCGGGCACTTTTCAGGTTCAAACGCTGCGCGACACCTACCTTACAGTCAAAGCGTCGACCTCCTCGCGCGCTAATGCGCTGCCAGAGATTAGGGGAGATGCGACCGATATGACGTTCGACACAACATTGCGAATACGTATGCAGGCGAGGTTCAAGCCGCGCATTAGAGCGACTAAAGAGGAGAAGGCAAGGGAAAAGATCAGCAGGAAAGAGCTGGAAGAAGCCGTGGGCCGGAGGTTGGACGAGGACGAGGTGAAGCTATTGAAGAAGGCGAGACGGGAGGGCGATTACCACGAGAAGCTGCTGGATCTGAAGGTCAAGAATAAGCACGACAAGTACGGTTGAGAGATCGAGAGTCAACACTCAACGCGTATCACAAGGCTGCAGCGTCAGATCTGTGCTCCGGTCGGGAGTGAGAATTATTCACATCCCACCAGACATTAGGTCTTCGAGCCCATTGCCAGCTCCGTGAGCATCTTGCTCAGAATCTGTGGGGTTACACCGCTCTGCTTACACAAGCCTGAAGCCTGACTACTCCTGCCTCGCAAGGCTGAGAGGAACTTGCCCATACAGCCTTGCGCTTGACATGGTATCTATTCTGCCCACTACTCAGAATTCACAGTCACCTGAGATCAATTCTCGCTTCTAGTTTCAGGGGGCCTTGACCCAGACGCTCTTCTAGCTTCCGCTGTGGAGTTACTCGAGGTTGATCACTTCTCGTTACCCAATCGGCTTGCCATGGAGCGAAGCGACTACGCGCATACAGGCCACCCGATCGGCTTGCTCCGTGATAAAGACGGAAGTTTCTGACCACGTTGGCACGGTGCTTTGGATATCTCGGCTCATTGGGATGAGCACACCTCAATCGCATCATTCATCCTTGAGGACATTAATCAGAAGCCTTGGTACTACCGCGAGAAGACCTTTCTAGGCTAAGTGACTGTCAAACTTTCAAAGCTGCGAAAAAGAAGCTTCTTTAAAAGCATGTCTATTGCCTTTACTCGGGACGAGATGAAAGCCCCAATAAATGGGCCTTATCGTATGTCAAAGTGGCCCAGATCAGAAACGAGCCTGTCGGTCATGGTCAGATCAGTAAAGCTTCAAGCCAGCTGGCCTTGTGGTTGACGCCAACTGACCCGCCGAGCCTGCTATCACGCAGGTTCAAAACCTGATATGCTTTGTTTTATTGTCTTCAATTCCCGCCAGTCCTGCAACTTGAATCATCTGTTTGACCCAGACAGGAGGAGTCGTCTGAATAAAGTGATCCTTTCTCCTGCCGACGGGATCGCAGGGGTCTCCGCACCCCTCGCTGTCCTTGATTTCTGGGCTTGGAATGACGTGCGGAAAGGCAGCCCGCAGGGACCTGGGCTTGGCATGACGTGAAGGTCGCACTGGGGGAGATGAGACAGTATTCTGGTTGTCAATATTGATATTGGACTATTTCCCCAGATTTCGTTATTCAGTCGAAGCGACTTGGCAGACTCTTGACATTTACGCTTAAAAGTGTTCCATTGCACATTGGCTATTCTGCTATCCGCTTCAGGTTAAATTTTGTCAGTCAGCAACGGTGAAACTACAATGTTTGGCAGGTCAAAGCAAAGCCAAGGCGAGAAGCCACGCAACAGCTCGCAAGGGATTAGTTGGGTAATACCGTGTGTTGTCCCCCAAAAAATATTACATTTTCTCCGCGCGCGCGCTCTCCTATCCCCCCAAAGGCATTGGCATGAAATCAAGACTAACAACATTTGGAGCAAACTATATTAGGGTTCTGTTCGGCATCATTTTCACTCTTGCAGTAGCCGAATTCTGCTTCACTATTGATGCATTTGTGTACTTGGAGAAATTGCACAAATGGTGGTCATCAACAGAGAGGGCCCGGATGGCCTTCTTGATCTTCAGCTGCGCCAGAACTGTCTTCCTGTCGGCAATATACACCGTCAGCCACTGTAAAAGGTGAGTGCCAGAGGCCTTGATTACGAGTGATGACACCTCGGAAATTGTACACGTGAACATGGGGACTGATGGTACGTGCTTATCCACAATAGAGTCAAAAACTTGATGAACACGATGCACACGGTGAGTTAACCAACTCTTTTCTACCTCAACCATTTCGCCATCTGCCCAGAAACAAACAAACTGATTCGGAAAACCCACGTTAGATCTTCCTGGTCATCTCGACGATCCTCTGGGTCGTCTCAGGCGTGCTCATCCACCAAATCTGGGGCTACGTCGAGTGCGCCAACGCAGGAATCCCCGACAACTTTGACGAGTTTAAGAGCCAGGTTGAGGGCGGCCTGAGCCTGTGCCATGAGATCAAGATTATCGAGATTATTGCGTGGACGATTGCGGCTGTTAGCGTACTGGCGACAATTCCCGTTGTAAAGACATATCTAGAGCGGAGGCGGTCCAAGGCTGAGGCCAAGAAGCACGAGGCGATGGGCAACAAAGAGTCGGTATGAAAGGAATGCGCAGCCCCATGCTTTTTGGGAGGTATGATTTCGATTTAGTGTAACGAGGGCATTGATCTGGTTTCATTGTTATATTTGTGTTAGTGTTAAGGTATTTAATCAATTCACTGATACTCGTTTGTTGGGTAATACTGGATATCCAGGTGGCTGCTTCATCGTGACACGCATGTGCGAATTGCATGCGGCGTTCGCTAAGCTCCGTAGTCAAAGTCTTTGGGACAATGTGACCGCAGCGAGTGGACGAGAACATCCCAGGCGTCGTCTTTGTATCCCACGATATATCTGCCAAATCCGGATGGCATTGGCAGCATCGCAGCACGCAAAAGTGACGAACTCGTCCGTAGTATGTAGCTTGCCCATTTGAATGAGTGTTTCATTAGTATATACATTGGCAATGCTCAGTCTTTAATTGGGTCGCCATGCTATGATCTTGCCATCTTCTCCAGCAGTGAAAACAACCTGTTCCTGATCAAAGAACCGGAAGCTCCGCACCAGCTCTGACCCGTGAGCTCCTGGCAGTCCGACACTCGTCTCGGCACTGAAAGACCAAGAGGGAAGTTTCGACATGTGGATCAACTGAAAAAGCTGTTGGCTATTCATGCAGGCTAGTTAGTGTCTTGTTCACAAACAAACCTGCTTTTTTTTTCTTTCTCGCAAAGGCGTCTCGGACTTACTCTTGCGAACCGGCACCAATCACAGCACCGTTGTCGCCCAACTTGGGAGTTACGTTGGCCACGTACTGGCACTTGAGCACCTCACGGATATCGCCAAAGTCGATCGTGGCGGAGCCTTTTTCCTGTGTCTCGGCCATATCATACAGTGCAAACTTCTCGTCGTGGCTTGTGGCATACACCTCAGTGTCGTTGAGAAATCCTGCATGGTGGACTGAGCCGTGGTTGAATGTCTGAATAACGACTTCGTCCTCGTCTGTGATTGTAGTGTCGCAGATGTTGACAAGGCCGTCTGTTGAGCCTGACAGCAGAATGTTTGAGGATGCTGGGTGGAAGTTGAGCTAGGGGCAAAGATTTAGATTTCGATTGGTCTGGTTGACTAGCAAAAAGGAGAGGAAATTACCTCTGTTACGTCGTCGCTGTGGACTTCGTTGTACCGTATACTTGGTGCTGAGCCGGCACGTGCATCCCAGATGAGGATGGAGGCTTGGTGGTTTGCAAATTCTGTACCAGCCGCGATGGCGTTTCCTGCTGCAGAACAAGCGAGGGATACCAGCGGCGCATCACTTCCTACAAAATACAAAATTCTTAGCATTGGCAGTTTTGGGAACCAGAGTCATAGTTCAACATACCGCCGGGGGTCGCTATTTGTGCCTTTGCTCCATCGAGGCGGAGATCCCACAGCGAGACAGTCCCGTTCTCACCAGCCGTGCAGATGATCGAATTAGATGCATCATATGCCCTGGCGCAGCTAATGTTGCCGTGCGTTGTCCGTATCGTCTTCAATGGGCCTTTGCTTAGACTCAAGGGATCGAATAGGGCGAGGTTCTGGTCAGAGGAGATGGCGGCAAGACCTTGAGCAAGAGGAACTATTTCCAGCATATAGGCTGGATCTCGCCCTGGATTCTGGAAGGCATCGACTGGACTGAGATTATACATTTTCGCTGACGTTGCTTGGTCGCTCTTTTGCTATGTGGATGAGCAAATTCACGTCGTTGATTGACCTGCACAGAACCCTTTGATTCACTTTGGAAAAATACCCAGGACACCGGCGGCTGCGCATGGGTCCAATGAAGATTCTAACACGCATTAGTACAACAAGTCGTGTAAGAGTGCAGTGGCCTGTTTGTACCTGGGTTGATGGCAATGGACATGGAAATTTAGCGCTACAACTTCTTAGGCCCTCCAGACGAGGCTGTCTTCATTGAGCCAATCAGCATAAAGTAGGGACTGCGGCAAGCAGGGCCTCCTGGTACTCTAGCGTCATCAGTGGTACCTAGTGTGGATCCAGGCATGCAGTACAGTGGTACCAAAGTACAATGGCAGGAGCGATATGGCCAGCTTGTACTTGCAATTCCACATCCAACATCCAACACGACCAAAGCGTTTCCCATCCTGCGCCAACGGCTATTATCGTTCTGCCTCCTCAGCAGCACGACGTGCACAGTGGCGATGTTTTAGCCCTTTGCTATGTGCTCCTTTGATTTCCACGCATTATGAGACTTCTCTGGTCCCTTCTCCGTGAGCTTAGCCCTACCTCAGGCCAAACCCAACTTTCCCGTGATGCAATGTGTTGCGGCCAGCAAGGAGGCCAACGCAATTGAGAATACTAACTTCACTACAGTGCTTCTGCAGGTCCTGTCACCCGTATGGGCAGGCCAACAACAAGACAAGAAAGCCGCAAGCCCTCCGTCCGATATAGTACACAGCCATGACCCTAAGGCGCCCGTACGCGCGCCTGGCGCAGACTATGTCGACTCGGCCCTTGCGAAACTACACGAGATCCACAACCCAGCTCACAACAAGCGGCGCAAACAGTCGAGCTTGCTCGGTATGATTGGCAATCTGGCATGGAAAGCACTACCAAGCCTAAGAGCAAGCACAGCGCCGACGGAGGATGGCATGTCGCCAAAACAGACCATTGCGCCCCAGCTAGCGGACGCTGTCAGGCTTCTAGAGGCAGCCACGCTCCAAAACAATTCAGATGCACTGTTCCTCCTCGGCCAGCTCAATTATTATGGAAACTACTCGTATCCAAGGAACTTCCACAAGGCCTTCGATTACTATCAGCAGTTGGCGTCGCTGAACGGGAACAGCTCGGCGTTATACATGGTTGGATTGATGTACTCGACCGGCGTGGGAGACGCGGTCCCCAACGACCAAGCGAGAGCCCTGCTTTACTACACTTTCGCAGCAATGCGCGGCCATACACGTGCTGAGATGACGGTTGCGTCTCGCCACTGGACCGGCGTTGGCACACCCAAGAACTGCGAGACGGCGTCCAAGTACTACAAACGAGTTGCCGATAAGGTGATTGCCTGGTATCGGTCCGGACCGCCTGGCGGGATGAGCTGGAACCGGGAGGCTTACCACATTGCAGATGATTTTGGCGGCACTTACGGAGAGGGCGCTAGTGTTTCTAGCTCGGGGATTAATGCTATCCATAGTCACCCCAACTCCGACGTCGACGCCTCCATTGAAGACATCATCGAGTACCTGAACCTGATGAGCAACAAAGGCGACTTCAAATCATCGTTCACTCTAGGGCGCTTCTACTATGAAGGTCAGCGCGACCTCGAGCGCAACTATGGACTGGCAGCCAAGTATTTCTCCATGGTCACCAAGATGTACTGGAAGAGCAATGGAAGAGTTGAAGAGAATCACAAGCCTGGTCTGGACAAGGTTGCTGCTAAGGCTGCAGGCTACCTGGGAAAGATGTACATGCGTGGAGAAGGCATGCAGCAGGACTTTGATCGAGCGAAGTTTTGGCTTGAGAGGGGAGTATCGCACGCAGATGCACAGTCCCAACATTGGCTTGGGCTCTTATTTGTGAATGGTTACGGCGTGCCAAGAAACGTGGGAAAGGCTAATGACCTGTTCAAAGCTGCGGCCGACCAAGACTATGCCCTGTCACAGGTTCAGCTCGGCGTTTTGTTCCTGGACCGTGGACAGCCGGAGGACGTTCGCATAGCCAACGACTACTTTGAGCTCGCTTCCAGACACGGGAGCATTGAAGCCCAGTACTACCTTGCCGAAATGATCCACCATGGCATCGGTCGCGACAAGGCTTGCGCGCAGGCTCTGTCTTTGTACAAGGTGGTGGCGGAGAAGGCCGAACCTCTGGTGTCATCGTGGACCGAAGCCAACGATGCGTACGACGATGGCGACTATGAACTTGCTTTCTTGTCCTACCTCCACGCTGCCGAAGAGGGGTACGAATCTGCACAGAACAATGTAGCCTTCCTGCTGGACACCAGGCAGTCGATGCTGTCCAATTTGCTTGGCGTCGGCCAACCCAAGTCGGCGATCCTCAACAACCCCTGGTTGGCGCTTATTTACTACACACGGTCGTCAAGACAGGGCAATATCGATTCCTTGGTAAAGATGGGCGATTACTACCTCGATGGCGTCGGCGCAGAGCCAGACGTGGATAAAGCTGTCAAATGCTACACTGGGGCTGCAGAATACCTGCAGTCGGCCCAGGCCCTCTTCAACCTGGGATGGATGCACGAGAATGGCGTAGGATTAAAGCAAGACTTCCACTTGGCCAAGCGTTACTATGACCTCGCACTTGCTACCAACGAGGAGGCATATCTACCTGTTAAGCTCAGCCTTTTCAAGCTGCGCGCAAGAAGCTACTGGAACACACTGACTCACGGACGGATTAATTCCATTCAGGATGAGCCACGTAAGTCTTTCTGTCATCGTGCGGATCTATTTCAATGACATTCACTAACACGAGCAACCCTTCTCTGCATCTCTAGAAACCAAGCAAGATTGGTCTTTGAGGGAATGGATCAACAACTTTGTGCAAGACGACTATTACTATGACGACAGCTTATACGACGACATCTACGACGACGCCATGCCCGGAGGCGATGATCCCCACTACCACGGTGCAGAGGACGATGAAGGCCTTGTAGACACTATCGTCATCATGGGCCTGGCTATTTCTCTTGCCTTCTTTGTCTACTACAGACAACAGCGCGAGCGAGCCCTTCAGGCTCAACGACGAGTACAGCAGCAGCAGCAGCAGCAGCAGCAGCAGCAACAGCAACAGCAACAACAACAACAAGGCGGCAACATTGGCCCACCGGTACGAGCTCCTCCCCCCGCGCCACAAAACGAAGGAGGCTTCTTCCCACCAGTAGGCGATCCCAACTTTGCCAACTGGGCTGCTGGTGGCGTGGGACATTGATAAACACAGCAAACACATGGGCCAATTCTCACAAGAGAAGCGAGGCAATGGATAGCTGTCCCTTTGTTCGTCGTACAAACATTCAGCATGGGCGTTTTGGGGCACAAATGCAAAGTTCGTTCCCTGTTGTCTCTTTCATTTCTCCTGTATTTCTCCCTGAAGTAGATAGCGCAGCAGGTACTTTTGAATGAAATCAAATGGCTTGAATTATTATAATCGCTGCGAATAGACCACGATGTGAATGCATCTTTCGATGTATAATTGTAGCTCCGGCGTCTATATTGACTTTAGGTCCATGTGACCGTGTATTGCATCCATCTTTTAAACACGCATCAAGTACGCAACATCCCCATAATAACAGGACATTGCACTCATTCACTCGCCGCGTATGATTTCATCCAGACTTGTGTACCTCATTAGACAGACTCATCGCCCGTATACCATTTAAACTCATCGTGTGTCCCGGAGCCACTTTCAGTTACTCCCTCTCCCTACGCTGCCTCTCAATCTCCTCTCGGAAGGCGTTGCCGCCTTGTTGCTGTCGCGGAAAGCGCTCACTTGTCGGCGTACCCGCCAAGCTCCCCAGACCATCACTATCCCTCCTCACATGCGCACGCACGCCACCATCCATCTTGATGTCACGCGCGTCCTGGTCATAATTGTAGTCTCTGGGGCTCGTGTTATCTCTGTTGTTAAAGCTCCGCGGTTCGTCTCTGTACATTTGGTCCTCGGGCACATTGTCAAGCATACGAATACTATGCGAGGGGCGCCGCTGCTTCCTTCCGCTCATGGTCATGCGTTTGGCACGGTCCTTGGCCCCGCGGTAGCCGCGCCGGCTGCGCGAGACGAGTGTGGCCACATCAATGCGCCGCGTGTTACGGTTCCACATGCAAACGCCGCAGATCATGATGATGCAAAAGCCCAGCACGACAGGTAGGCCAATGAACAGCGCTGCGCCTTTGGGGACGCTAGGTGCGGCTTGATGGTAGGTTGGCGCCTTCGTCACCAGCACGGTGGGGCCCGGGTAACTCGTTGTCACAGTCTCGCCGTCGGCAGCCATGGCGTTCAGCGTGAGTGTCATATTTACCGCTTTACCGGTGCCTTTGGATAGGTAGCCGCTGCTGGGGGTCCAGGCGTAGTAAGACCACGAATTCTTGATTGGGTCCGAAGTAAAAGCATCGCCGCCGGCCTCGCCAGTGGTGCTATTGAGATAGGTGCCCTTGATTGTCACTTCAGTGGCGTTAAGGACAGACGAGTCCCATGTGACTGAATATGATTCAATTAGATGTCATTTCTCGTCTTTTGTTCACTGTCTATCTTGATCCGCCAAGAAAGATGCAACATGTACATTGACGTACCGAAATAAGTAGTGCCCGGATACAGCGAGGTATTCTTGGCAGGCTCACAAAAGGGCGCATAGTCGCCATCCGTGTTGCTGCAAACCAAGAAGGCGCCCTTGCCCTTCTTGTTGGAGGCCGTAGGCGCCGCAGCAGCTGTGCCAGAGCTGGTTGTAAGCTCGCCGTATGCAGTGCGCGTCAGAATGGTGGCAGTCAGCACAGTGGGAATGGCAGATACAGTAGTCGCAGTGCCATCTGAGACGGTGACGACAGGCGTGACTGTCGTGGGCTGGCCCGTCTTGTCGACGGTGACCCACGCATCTGTGGGCTCGGCGCGAGCCTCAAGGGCGCGCGTGATGACGGCAGGGGCAGGGACAGCTTGGACAATGCCGGTGAGGACGGTGGCTGCCGTGAGTAGCTTTGGTGAGGTCAGCAACATCGCGTGGGAAGAGTTTGTTTTGTTTATGGGAAGGAGTCTTTGGTTTGCAGCGTGCAGCTCGCCTCCTGTCTATGAGAACTCCAAATCAGTCCCAGAGATTAGCGAGACCAGCCGTTGGCGGACCAATGGACTATCGCAGAGACCGTGGGAGTGATCAGGGAAGAGCAAGTCAAGTGCGAAACAGGTGGGAGTTTTCCCATTCGAGCGAGGTCTACGAGTTAGGAGGAAGGAAAGAAACGCCACAACAAGAAGCTGTGGAAGGCACCATGTGTGGTTGGTGGGGGAAGCAGGCAGGCACTTGTGCGGTGCATTCCTGGCAGTCTTGTGAAGGCGCATTTCCCCAAAAGATGCATGCTGCAGGCCCGGGCGCTACTGCGTTGCCTGGGAGGCGCTCCGAAATGAGGCACTCCAGGGGTGTCAGCTGTACTATGTACCTGGGTAGAGCTTAATACAATGACAATTGGCAAGATACAACCCATGGAGATCGTCTGCGCCCTGTTTAGTGCCGTCAACTTGAGATGGGCGACTGGCAAAACCCTCAGGATGGGTTCCAGGTCAAACGTTGGTTCAACAGCTGTGGTCCGTGGATAACCTCGCTCATGCTCCAGAAGTCGGGTGACTACGACATTGGAAATCAACAACAGCTTGTGATATGGAGTATATAAAGAACTATTTCCAACCAGTTTCACCGCCCAGAAACGCCGGCCTCAATGCAAACTAGATGATAGATATGACTAACCCTTTCTTGTCTTCACCCTTCATTTCTTGTGATGTCCGCCTTTTCTGGTTGGCAGCCCAGTCTATTTCTTGCTTCCCTTCTTGGACTTTTTGTGCTTCTTCTCCCCGAATGCCTCGTTGTACACCTCCTCAGCCGTCTGCCCAGCCTTGCGCTTCTGCTTGCTGCTCTTGATGCTTACGACAGGGTTCGACTTGCCCGACTTGGATGCACTGAGGATCTGCTTTTCAGCGTCCTGCCATGCATCGTCGTTGCCGTCGATTTCATACCTAGAAGAAGAAGAGCATGTTAGCGATCTGAACTATGCGATGGGACTTATTGCCAAGCCTATCCACGACTTACTGGTCTAGAGGCAAAGAGTCAATCAACTCTCTCTGCTTCCTCCGCACCTCTTGAAGCGCTTCATCGCCGCCTTCCTCCAGCTCCTGCTCAAGGGACTGCTGCAGCGGCGCATACTTGTCGTCGACAACTTCATCATCGTGCACGCCAGACGCGTTCTCTCGGCTGACGCCGATGTCCCGGTTGGGCATCTCCGAGTCGTACGCCTGCGAAACAAGCGTGCCAAAGTGCGCCGTAACCTTGCGTAGGATCTTGATAAACATGGCCAGCAGCTGCGACGACGGCAAAGACATCTCCTCGGCAATCGCGTCCATGTCCTTCTTCTGCAGACCAATCGAGAGCAAAATTGACTGCTGGATACCCGACAGCTTGACACTACTCTTGATGCGACCCAGGAAATATAGCTCCGCCACGCGTGGGATAAGGTCCAGGATGACATGGTAGTCGAGCATGTTGTTTGCGTACGACTCGAGGCGCTTCAGGTCGTGCGGTGTGAAGCGCTCGTCCAGCTCCTTCTTACTCAGGGGCATCGGCTCCACCTCGTCGAGCGCGGCGCCCGTGTTTGCGCTTTCGTCGATGCTCAGAGCCAGAACAGAAGGGAATGTCCGGAATTGGTACGAGAGCAGCTCCATGAAGCGCCGGTGGAAATCGCGCGAGAAGGCGCCAAGCCAGCTTCTGTCCCCGCTCTTTTCTAATGGCCGGATCATAACTGTCGTGTGCTCTCCTGTGAGCTCGTTGGCCGTCTGCCTCAGATAGACAGGAGCAAACGATGAGCGCTTCCAGAACTTGTGCAGAGGCTGGGTGAGGCCATAGCTGACGCCGACATAGTCGAGCTCAACGGGCTTACGTTGAGACAAGACCGAGAACAGAGGTGGCATCTTGCTCTGGTCCCGAATTTTGATGTTGTCGTCCAACAGATTGGAGCTCGCGAGCTCTGCATCCGTCACACGGGTGATTTTCTCGTCGCCAGCAACATCCACATCCTCGGAAAGGTTCGCGAACTTGCCCTCATAGTAGTCAATCAAGAGCTGCAGAGCTCTTGAACCGTACCCCATTGAAGCATAGTCGGGGTTTGTCGCTATCCGGACAACACGTGCTCCGGAGAGGGAAGCAAATTCGTCGTCCTGGAACTGCTGGCTAACCAGCCAGGGAATCAAGTCACCAGCAGGTCGCTGCCCTCTGCTCAGAGAATTTATAACGCTCTGACGGCTAATCTTGCCTTCAAGAGACACTTGTATCACACAAAGTGGCTCTGGCAGCCGGCTGCCTTCTGTCGCGCCAGGTGGCACCAACACGAACAGTTCATGAGCAGGAGCGTCGCTCATGAGCTGCAGGTCGTCGGGACTGTTCTTGTAGTGACTCGAAACATAGAGGGAAACCATTTGCTGGAGGAATTTCTCCGGTACGGGGTGGAAGCTGAAGAGGGTATCGCGGTTGACGTAGAGAAGCTCGCACTGCGCAGGGTCCGGGCAGCCTTGGCTGAGCTTGGACTTGGGAAGTGTGGCGTCCAGACAGAGCAGCTTGTTGAGCCACCTCTCGACAGAGTCGCCCTGTGCATAACGGATGGGTTCGGAAAGTGTGATTTCGCGCAGAGTCCGGCTTCCCAGGTGGGACGATCCTTGGTCCTTTGAGGCTTTGCCCGTCGACCGGTCAGTGACCTCGCCTCCACCGTTGGTGATGGCACCTGGCCTCGACTGCTCGCGCAGCTGCTTGATGAGCTTCAAAGACAGCGAGCGACCGGTACCTTCGTAACCGTTGATTGTGGATGCCATGAAGACAAGGTAGGGACCCATCAACTTGCGCACCAGTGGCAGGGGAATGGCAGCAGCTTCATCGATGACAACTAGTTCTGCCTGTCCTAGAACATGCGCATCTTGTGGCCTGATGTACTGGATGGTCTGTCGGTGGTCCCGGTGGATGTTTACCCGGACGATCGCCTTGTTCAGCTCGGGGGAAGTTGCTTGGATGATCGAGTAGTCGACGTGGTCCATGTAACCCAGCGCATCGAAACCTTTGAAAATGAACTCGAAGAATGTCTTCAGATTTTCTGGCGAAGGCGAGGTGACGAAGATGTTGCTGTATCCAAAGGCAACGGCGGCAGCCACTGCGACACCCATGGCCGCAGACTTTCCACGACCTCTTGCGGCCGTCAGCGTCACTGTGCTCCGCAACGTCTTCTCTTGTATAGCCTCGCAAAATGTCAAAAGCGCCTTGGCTTGGTCCACTGTCTTTGCCAAGGTCACAAGAGATCCAATGGGCTTTGTGTCCTGCAGACTCTCCTTCATATCCTCGAGCTCCTTCTGCGTCGCGCTCTTGGGCTGGTCCAGGTCCGGCGGCGGCAGCGCCTTGACATCCTTGCCGCCCGAAATGGGCAGAACGTTGAGCTCATCGTCAATGACCAGACACGAGTCGCAGCTACCAAGCGACAGAATGAAGCGCTCGTTGAAGCGCGCCACGACATCGTCGTACGCCTCGGTGCGGTACCGCGAGTGGACATCCATGGTCAGATTATACAGGCTCTTCAGGCTGTTCATGCCCTTGAGCAGCAGCACGACAAGCCCACCGCCCTCAACCGTCTCGATGCAGCGCGCCAAGATATTGGGCGTGACGGCTTCAAAGTCCTGCAGGATACACATGCCGTACGTGTTTCCAAGCACCTTTTCCGTCTCCTTGTAGTAGACATAGCGGATATTGTGCAGCGAGACAAACAGTTCAAAGGGGTCTTCTGAGTTGGCCTCGCGGATGCCGCGCTTGATTTCCTTCTTGATCTTGGCCTCGCGCTTCTTGCGGTGCGAAGTGAAGCCGAGGAGCTTGTTCTTGTAGGCCCAGAGCACGGACTTGTTTTGCTTGATGTCGACGGTCGAGAGGATGTAATGCAGGTGGACAATAACATCCTTGGAGCGGTCGCCGACGACGACGAAGAAGGAGCGCTTCTTTTCCTGGACGCCGTTGCGGATGAGCGCTTGAATGCGCGAGTCTCTGTATTTGTGTGGTTAGAGGATTGGTTGCAGCAGGTGACGGGCCCAGAAAGGAGGCGACGAGGACTTACACTTGCTTACGCGACATCTTGAGAGCAGCTCAGATGCAATGCGCCTTTCAAGTTCTGTCGCTCTCCAAACCGCGAGAAGGGGGGAATGGGATGACATGTGCCCACGGGCAGCAGGCGGATTGCGGCAAAAGGCCTGGTATAAACACGCTTAGAACTTTTTGGCCGACGTCGAGAATTTTAGTGGGGCCGTGGCAGGGGTCCTCCGTGGCTCTGTCCGGTGCCGAAGCGGCGCAAAAAAGAACAATACAATAAATACCGTACGGTACGCGCCTCGCCCAGGCTGTACACAGTAGGCAAAAGTTTTGCGAACAAAATCCCCCACCATGGCTAGGTACTTCGAGGTCAAGTGTAGGTCTATGTGTTCTTGTTAGATGACGTGTGAAATGAGAAATGATATAGCCAACCACTGGAGCCGGCTGTAAGATCTAAACCTAACTCAAACCGCAAGTCGAGCGAGTTTGACTAGCATTACGTGGGAATAGATGCTAGCAGGATAGCATTCAACATAGACTACATAGTATAGCATGTACAGCCTACCATCCTCCCACCGTGGACGAGACACTTGCAGCCTTTCACAAACCCCACAGTTCTGCCCACGGTAATAAAAGCATTTCACCTCATCACAGCTTGTGCGCCATGATGGTCAATGTCGTATGAAATAAGAGAACCCTTTCTATAAGAACCGTCCCCAAGACCACCCATGATAGTAGAGTTCCCGTGTGCAAGTCTCTAAATGATGCTAATCATCCATTCACCGGGGCCACCCTGACCGACCAGGTCCAGATCTCAACTGCACTAAGTAAGCAAAGAAATCCTCTAGACACCCATAGCATGCAATGGCCGATTGTCCACATGTTGTGACTTGCCATGCAAATAAAGCCTTCTCCCATCTCCGAAAACCCAACAACAAAGGAAAAGGCAAATTGCAACCCGACAGACCAGCTCTACGTGCGGCCATGCTTAAGACGCTCGTGCCGCAGCCTCTTGGTCAGCTTCTTGTACTTCTTCTTCTTCATCCTAAGCTTTCGCTGCCGCTTCACGCTGATTGCCAGCATGGTCCTCCGCGACTGTAGCGTATCCTCGTATTCTTGCTGGCGCAGGGCCATGCGACGAAGGAATGTCTGTGGCACCTCAGAATCCTCCATGGCGCCTTCCTCAACGGCTTCACCGTCGCGAGCCGCGGGCATCTCAATCAGCTCAGGAGTATGCGCCATGATCCTGACCTCACCATTGTGGTCCGTCGTTTCCTCGATGGTGAAGAGAGCCTTGTACACACGCTTCTGCGTATCCTGCTGAGCGTCGGCCTCAACTGTGTGTGATTCAGAACTGATCGCCGACTCGGGCTGGGGTACGGGTGGTGGGCGGAAGGGCAAGAACTGGCCCGACATATTGTTGATTTGCAAAGTGACGTTCACGTCAGCGTCATCCGCGTTCAGGAGGTTGATCCGCTGGTGGTGTTCATCTGCGGTATCGTGGCTTTGCTGGAGCGAGATGCGCGCCATGGGTTGCTCCAGGCTCTGAACTGTCCGGGAGAGCGTCGACATGACCTCGGTGGCCTTTTGGCCACGCGTCTGTGGCGTAAATATCGTAGCAAAGACATCTTCTGTGATATTTCTAGGCAGTCCACACGTTACGGAGATGGGTCGGTGCAGAGAGAAGAAGGAGGAAAGAGCGAGGACTGAGAGCGAAGGCTTGGTGTTAGCTGAAATGTGCGCCATATGATCCCAGCATGGGAACACCAACGACAAGAGGGAGAGTTTCTCGGACCAGGACTTACAGTCAGTAGGGATGTGTGCGGTGGTTGGCACGCTGGGAAGAAACTGGTGCTTGCTCGAGGTATCCTTTGCCTTGCGTTTCCTCGTCTTGGTCTCGGTCGTCTTAGCCTCCTTGGCTTCGGAGGCTGGCTGGACGGACTGCCTCACTGGTGAGTCATCGGAGCCATTGTCGCGCGAGGGTTTCGACGACGAGTATCTTCTGCGCTGAGATGCTCTGAAGGTACGCGCAGCGGTGGTCGCTGCGGTGCCTCGGGGAAGGCTGGAAAGGAGGGGTGATTGGGGAGCGGTCGCGACGACGCGCCGCACCGAGGAGGGCAGCATGGCGGCAGCTCGTGTACGCGGGGATCTGTGTAGAAGAGAGGGTGTCAAGAATAAGGAACAAGGTCGTTGAGAATAGAAACAGCTTGCGATGACGGGCTAGGAAGGTGTGTATAACCCGATGTGTCGCGCTGCAGGTGGTGTTGGTCACAAGGAGCAGAGGTTGACGTTCGGAAGGCGGGTCTGATCACCTCAGCGGCAAAAGCCTTGTCAGAGCCAGCCGGAAGCACGGGCCCACTCCACTCTGCCACTTTACATATCTGCCTGTCTGCCACCGCTCAAGATCCTCGGCGGAGATACGTACCTGCTCGGGTACCCGGGTACCTCCTATCTGCTACTTCACTTGGGCGGCCTTGTTTGTTTCTTTGTTCTCCTATCTTTGCCCCCTTTCACAAAAATTTGGATCAGCTTGTGACTGATCATATCATGGTTATCCTCACGCTTCTGTGCTTCTATTGCAAATTGAGTTCGTGCAAAAACACCTATCAAACTACCTAGACTGCTAGAGCAAACTTGCGGGACATGCTTTCAACGGGTCCAACAATTCTTTTCCTCCCAAACGCCATGCAAAAAAAAAAAAAACAAAAAAAAACAAAAAAAAAACAAGAAATAGTCTATTGTACAATATATTTCGCTCAACAGAGTCTCCCAGCAGTCTCTTGGTAGTTACACACTCGCGAAAGGGGAATCCTTCATCCCTTCCACGTCAGATAGGCCCAATAACAGCCTACCATCCACAGCGTCCTCCAGGCGGTGGCCCACAACTCACGCCCCACTATGCGCAGGTTACTCCTGCTGCCTCCGCCTCGTCTCCTCGACGCGGACGCCTTCCATCGAGACTTGCCAGAGTCGTAGTAGTACTCATCGTCTTCGCCCAGGTTGATTTCGATCTTGGGTCCCTCACCCCAGCCCCATTTACTGCGGCCCTTTTCGCGGTTCGAGCTATGCCTTGCAAGACCTTTGGTGTTGCTCCCGCCCGGTTTCAAAGGGGCGTTACGAGCTTGTGATATCAGGCCATTGGCCTTGAACCCCGGCGTCAAGGAAGCGGATGCGCTACGATCTCGCGTCTTCGATCGGTACGGCGAAGAGTTGTACGACGACACCGAGGATCCGTGACCAGGCATGGAGGCATGCATGTCGTGGTCATCGAGCTTTGCTTTGAAGACTGGCAAGATAGGCAGACGCTCTGGTGGGTCGAGAGCAAAAGGACGCAAACCCAATATGGGCACCAGGAATGCCCGAATGGCAAGCATAACAAAACAGACAAATGCAAACCCGCCGTAACGAGCATAAGTCGCCAGCTGCGTAGGCAAAAGACAAAGGTGCGTTTGCAGTGTCTGCGACTCGTCTCCAGACAAGGGCTTCCCTTCACTGTCGATCGGATTGTACATGCTCATCATGAGGAAACCGGGTGTCGGCACACCCATAGCCATGCTGATGCTCTTGACTGTGATCTCCTTGACGTTTCCCTTGTCCGCATCGTGCGTAAGCTCGCAGTAGTCGTGATCATCCCCGGAGAAAGCGTGCACCACCTTTCCAACTTTTTGTACGAGATCGATCGAGTCTTCCTCACTCAGCACATTTTGATATTGGTAGCCTCGTGAAACAGAAATGGCGTTGCGGTGGTCCACCTCTACCGGCGGGTTGGCAGGTGGCCAGTGTTCACGTTTTGGACCGCATGGCGTCCCCGGTGGTCGGTATAAAGGCACGTGCGAGAGCAGTATTGTCGGCAGCTCCGCCTTGCCCTCACCTGGGTCTAAACTTGGAATGCTGTCGGGAGAGATGCCTTGGAAGCCAGGCAACCCGACATCCTCAATCTCGTGTTTTTGCTGAACGTCTAGTGTTTCGCCACGCAGACGTCGCAATTCCCTCTCGACAGCCTTCCTTTTCGCCGACTGGACGCTACTCAAGAAATCCTCGGTTGGTTGGTAGATGTTGCTTAAGTTGGTGGTTGATGCTTGCTCAGAAGCGCGAGCACTGAGTGACAGTGTGTCCACCGACACAAAAGTGTGGTTCGCAATCACGTCCACGCGATTTACATCCCCGAAAAAGGCCTCGAAGCGGTCTCTCGCTGGCAACTTGACTCCAGATCCGAACCCGATATCGTGATTGCCCGGTAAGCTGGTAATGAGCTTTCTTCCCCGTTGTCCTGGACCGGGTTCTGCACCAGCCAGATTCCATGGGTTGACGAAGAGGTTGGCGAATCTTATATACTCTTGCAACCAAAATGGCTCTCCGTACTTTTGTCTCCACTTATTGACATAGCCCGCCTCATCATTTGGCCGAGGGAGCCAGCCCGGGTCTTCGAAATCCCCATGATCTGTCTGCCATTCTCTGCCTCCATCAAATAGATCGCCCAAAAAGAAGATAGTATCAGGGTGCAACTGACTCTGAAGCTGACTGTAGGACCGGCGCATATAGTTGTCGGTGATGGTATAAGTCAGCGAGCTGATGGGCCACGGCCGGCCAGGATATGAATGCGGATCTATCAGTTGGGGGTCGGCAACGAAGATGAGATGGTGAGGCGTCGCTTCTGGGCCCTAGTAAACAGTCAATTCAGTCAGCCCAGTGTCTCCTCTGCTTACTCGCGCGCTTCCCCGCGTCTATGCCACCACTGCCCAGATTAACTCACCCATTTCTCCCAGTTGTCCCAGTTACAGCTCTCCACTGACGTATGGAAGACCCATCGCTCACCCCAAAGCAAGACCAGCATCCACACGGCTACCAGCACGTGCGGGAAACTGAAGAGTCTGTGAAGGGCCAAATTTCTGCGCAATTGTTGTACGCCCTGCCAGAACAAAGCACCCAGTCCACTCTTTCCTGTGGAAGCCCAGAAGAGCAACAGCGAGCGCCACCGATCTTGCACCCCAGCCAAGCAGTCGTCTACAAGGCTCGAGTCATCGCTGCTAGAAAACTGATCATGGCGGCGCTTGGACGGGACGAAAGGGCGAGTAGAGGAAGCGGCAGCACCATAATTGCTGGTGCCATTGCCGTGACTAGCCATCAGCAAGGAGAGGTCGAGTGCGGGTCGGCGGGCAAGAGCGCAGGGAGTCGGAAGGTTGTGATCGCGCTCTTTGGCCAATGGTCAAGGAGAGTCACGGTTCGGCCTGCGAGGAACGAGGTCGAAGAGATGAATTAGGGTGAACGAAATGCGAGAAGTCCTCCATGAACGGCCATGCCAGCACGCCTGGCTGGGTCCGAGAGGCAGGATTCGGCTCAACGGGACTCGATTTGACTGCGAGACGACACGACACGACACAACACCACCGGCCCGGGTCAGCAGAAATCCGTGCGCGCAGGTGCAATGCCAGAAGCACGGGCAGAGTCCCGAGTGACTGCGCACCAGATATCGAAGGCGAGAAGGTTGGCGCAAGGCGAGACTCGAGGCGTATTCTGGGCAGTTTGGTAGCATCCACGATGCAAGAGCAACAAGAGCTATAATTGATGAGATGCAGGCAGAGTACAGTTGGCAAGGGGTCGTGGGGAGGCGCTGCAGTGGCCCTGCAGGGCTGTCGATCTTGGCCTGATTAAGCTCCGGGGTACTTCTAACACTTGCCCAATATCGCTAGCCACAGCCCCACCAAGCCCTTTATTTCCCCGACTGCGTGTACAGCTGTACCTTGGTACACTCCTCTGTAGATACCTCTGATAAATTATCAAAGATTGTTGTCAGAGGCCCTGAGATTATGGCTGGCTTGAAATCAAGAACTTGCGTTCTGTTTGTTATTCTGCTAATCTACAAGACTGGATTTAGAGCACATCATTCTACGGGTTTCACTGCCATCGATTGAACGAGGTGCAAGTCCGAATCCACGTTTGAAATAGACCATGGTAAGCCAGTGAAAATGATACTACTCAATATCAGATCCTCCGTCTGTAGGACGTTTGTACATGTGATTACTTGCAAGAAGGAACATGGCGAAAAGATAAATAAATCGAATACCAACAAAGACTCCAGGGAGAGATGGACAGACGGACAGACGGACAGACGGACAGACGTGTTCGACATTTGAAAGTGACAGGACAATCTTGCCATGTTCTTTAGCATTGCTCGTGTACAAGACCATGGTAATAAATCTATCCAAGCTTGTCACGCCACTGAAGAAGAAGAATAAAGTAACAAAGAAATTGGTATTCGAAGGAACAGAACAGAGGGGGGGAAGGAGGTGAAAAGCGCACACTTCATCTATCCTTGGAATCTGCCAGTGCTGAAGTGGCCAACACACATACAGCACCGCCTCTTGCCATTCAAGCCGGGTATCAGTCTTTGGTCTGACATAAAATCTTCCCGCTCCTTTAAGTGAAGGCGAAGACTTTCTCCTGAACGACAGCATTATTCCATTCCACTCCACACAGCCCAATCAAAAGATCCAACTAAACGTCTCCTTGACCTCAAACGATATCTTGTGCCTGTGACAGTTCATCAACGTGGTTAGTATCCCCAAGTTCCCGAGTCACCGGTCGACAAAGAAGATATTCTAACTCACCTGATATCCGTACTAGACGCCCCAATAAGCACATCAAACACGCCTTCCTCTGCTACCCAAGCCTTGACGCTCGTATCATAGTACCCTACAGCATGCTTGTCGAGGCTGATCTGCAAGTGCTTCGTCTCGCCCGCCGCAAGCCACGTCTTTTCGAAGGCCGCCAGCTCTTTCTCTGGGCGGGGCAGTCGCGATTTGACATCGTGAACGTAGACTTGCACCGTCTCAAAGCCATCCACGTCGCCAATGTTGCTCACGGCCAGCACCAGAATGATGGGTTCTGATGCTGTGAGGATCTTGGAGGACAGCGAGGGGCGTCCGTACTCGAATTTCGTGTAGGATAGGCCGTGTCCAAAAGGAAACAAAGGGGCAATGTGCGCGCGCTCATAGTGTCTGTATCCGATATACAGGCCTTCGCCATAGACTGCTTCGTCATTCTCGCCCGGCCAGTTGTGGAACGCGGGGGCGTCTTCGATACGGCGGGGAAATGTGCACTATAGGAAAAGGCACATCTGTCAGCTACTTATCGAGGCAGAAGTCCAGAAATGGCACCTAGAGCCGAAGGACCAGTCAGGGAAAACAAACCGGTAGCTTCCCGCTTGGGTTTTGCAGTCCGAACAACACATCTGCCAGTGCATTGCCGGCTTCCTGCCCTTGGTACCATGCCTGGATAATGGCAGGAACTCTATCGGCCCACGGCATCGTGACCGCGGAGCCAGATTGATTAACCACCACTGTCCGCGGGTTCGCTTGCAGCACGGCTTCAACAAGACGGTCCTGGCTGCCATCAGATGGCAAATCCATCGTCTGCCTGTCGTAGCCTTCCGACTCCCATTCAGCATCGAGTCCCACAATGACTACGGCCACATCGGCTTCCCGGGCTGCTTCTACCGCTTGCAGTAGATAGTCGACCTTGTCTTCCTCTTTAAAGCCGATGCGACAGCCACCATACTTGTGCGTCACGTTGAATTGCTTCTGTTTTGCTATGGGCCGTAGCTCATTCGTCATTTCAACCCGAAGCTCAACGGCCTTGCCAGCCTCCATATCGATTTCAACGAGGTAGTCAATGGAGCCATCAAACATGGCCTCGCCTTCTTCCGTCCAGTTCCATAGATCCAGTCTAAGGCTCCCATCCACATAGAGCTTGCCAGGTCCTACACTCATGAAGCTGACCGTATGCCTCCCAGACGTCGAGGGAGTAAGGTACGTTGTTGCAATGGCCGACCACTCCGGACCAACCTGCGCAAGGGGTGCAGAGTCCCACAGGAACAAGTCAGTGTTCGTCCGTCTCTGCTGCACCGCAGGCGCACCCTTGAACTTATCCCCGGCAAACCAATCGATGTCCACGCCAGGCTTTCCATTTTTTGTTTTGCAAAAGGGTGACGCCACAGGCAACCACTTGCTCGTCTGGCAGCCTTGCGCATACACCACTTGTTGCTCAGCAGCTTGTTGGATGCTTGTTAGGGGCACGGTGGTGTAATAGGGGTTGAGACTTGCACTGCCACCGCCGCCTGCAATGGCGCGGTTGGCATTGGGCCCTATCACTGCGATTCTGGCCGTTTTATGGTCAATGGGTAATATTGCCCCGTCATTTTTGAGAAGCGTGATTCCTTGGGCGCCTGCTTCTCGGATGAGAGCCCTTGTCTCGGGCCGGTCGTCCTCCTGCTCGGGCTGTTCCTCGGACATCTCCTCTCCTTTGACTCGGTAGACAAGAGTCAGAACGTTCTCTACGGCTTGGTCAATGTCGTCTTTGGAAATTTGCTGCTGTTCGAGTGCCGCGAGGATCTTTTCAAATCGCCATTTGGTGGAAAAGGGAAACTCGATATCGCAGCCCGCCCTTATCGACTCGGCCGTCGAGTTGACTCCTCCCCAATCCGATATCACTGTGCTGTAAATGGTTTTGGGTGAGATATAAATGCCAAAGACAGAAAGATGTGCTCTAATTACAAGGAAGAATTTTCAAAAGACACTTACCCATCGTAGCCCCATTCACCGCGCAGTATCTCCCTCAGGTTATGACTGTTCATGTCGGCATGCACGCCATTTACAAGATTGTATGATGACATGATGGCCCACGGATTCGCCTCTCTGACAGCAATTTCAAAGGGTTTTAGGTAGATTTCTCGCAGCGGTCGTTCCTGGATGCGGGAATCTATCGTCAAGCGATGCGTCTCTTGTTCGTTGCCGACGAAGTCTAGTAGAACGGGTGGGTCAAATCAACAACGGAATTCAATCCCCTTATGTTCTTCTTCTTCAGGGGCGGCCGGAAACCAACGTTTGATGGTGGCAGCAACGCCCTTGTGTTGTAAGCCGCGAATGTATTGGGCTGCCAGTCTCCCCGTCAGAAGCGGGTCTTCTGAAAAAGACTCAAAGTTTCTGCCTCCCAGTGGATGGCGGTGCATGCAGACAGTGGGCGCAAGGAGGATATGAGCTGATCGGGCTCTGACCTCTGTAGCCAGATGCTGGCCGACTTGGTACAACAGGTCTCGATTCCACGTTGCGGCTAGCGATACACCGCAGGGGAACAAAGCTGCCTGTAACATCATTAGCCATGGTGGCTCCCACATTTTTACGTATCTCCTGGCTTCTTTCTGAATTAGATACCCGAGATCATACCTTTGTCCCACCAACAAATATGCCGCCTCGAGCGCCATTGGGCCCATCGCTTGTCTTGGCTGCCGGTATGCCTTTGGAAGGAATAGCTTGCGTTCTCCAGAAATTGGCTGCTGTTAGCAGAGATACCTGGTACTGTCAGTCGATTGTTTTGCGCATTCTGGAAGCTCAAGGGGGCAAAGCTGACTTTCTCTTCTTGCGTCAGCTCTACGAGCTTTGTCCTTGCCCATACTCTGGCCTTGGCCACGGTCAACTGCCTGGTTTGCGGACTGCTTAACCCGGATATCTCGGTGTCAGGAGTCAAGCACGAGCTGATACTTCCAAAGGGCGATGCCTCCAATGGCGAAGGTTCCAGAGATGAATCGATAAGATCAATATCACTACCGACTTCTAGCTCGGCTGACTTCTCTGCGCTCGTCATGTCGATGTGAAGGTCGAGTCAGATCTTATAATATAAATTCCGAACGAAAAGGACAGCACGATAGCTTGATGTCTGATATCTTGAGGGTTTTGCAAGCCAGCCTCTCCAAAGTACGGATCTGTGTGGAATAAGGATAAAATCCTCGCCTATGACCACAACACTGACTGGAAGCAAGAAAGAAGATAAGACACCGAAGGAAATGCAAGAATATGAATACCAAGGGGACATCATCCATCCGGGCACTCGTGAGGGAACCACTTCGGTCATATAAGCCTCATGCACTCTCTGGATCAGCGTGATTCACACACCGATACTTAGCCGCAGAATCCTTGGAAAGCCTCTGAGAAATCTCTCAAACGATGAAGCGGATGCAGGGGTAAGCATTGTGATTGCAACTTCAACACTTGACAGGACGTCAGGGATCGGGAGGCTAACGACATATGAGACTCTCCAAACGTCAGTCAGCCTTGGTCTGATACGTTTACAGAGATAGCGATCTCCCGTGGACGAACCAAAACACACTGCTTTGATAACGAGTACATTAGCATCCCAAAAAAAAAGAGAATGTCTTCAAACAGTGGTGTGTGTCTTGTGCTTGGATAGTCAGCACTACGTAACTTGACTGTGCTGTTGCGATAAACATTTGTCCAACCTTGCAAAGGAAACAAGGCACGTCGGTAGGAACGGACCGCTTGAGCGGTCACGTTTCGTGCGAGTAGACCCAGTCTGTATCTAGAGTATGCCCGTTATTCCTCACGGAAAATTCATCCACGGAACGATCCGAGCATTTGTATTGCAAGTCTATTGGGCCGACGTAGACGTCCGGAGATGCAGGAAATAGCCAACCAGATCGACAGTCGGTTGAAGAGTGCATCCCGTAGGCCTCGCGTATTGACCCTGAACGTATAATCCCACTCCTCAAGTCGCTGTAGCTAGTATGAGATTGGAATGTATAGACAGCATGTTCAGCAGATGCAAGATGGACCGAACTTCCTCCATACCCACTGTATGAACGGTAATTCGGGAGCATAGAGGGCTGCTATGGTATGGGGCCGACGACCCCTGCCCATATTAGCAAGCAATGAGGCTTACCGCGGATGCTTCAGCTATATAAGTCCACCAACAATGAGCATGTAAGGTGCCGTGTACTTATCTAGACAACCAATATAGAGGTAGTAGTGCTGCAGTGACTGCGGCTTGCGCATGACATGGGTTTCCACTCTTGAGTATTTTGATGGAAGGTTGCTGAACGCGACAAACCCTCGCCCCCAAGTCAGTGCCACCCGAATAGATTTATACGATTGACAGACTTCGTCAATTGCCAGTCAATCACCAGTCGCTTCCCAGTCGGCTGTCAGTCTGTTTCCATGTAGAACCACTTGCTGACAAGATCCAGAGGGCATACCGTTGGAGTCTGTAAATTGGGCAATTGCTGCAGGGCTTCTCTTCTCCACCGCGGCGCCGTGCTGGCGTGCTGAAGCAAGACCAAAGGGCGGCACCCCGGGCCGGAACTCCCCAATCAAGTGGGGCCTGTAGTGAAACGGATATTGACCAAGCGGAAGAGCCCGCGAGAGGACCGGGTCCGCTGTCAACATCGAGCCGTCCATGTACGGAGTGAAGCGGTCGTCACAAGCTACACTGGACGCGTGGTTCTCTCACTTAAGAGCGGCCGTATCCATTACTGCCATTCCCTGCGGTTTATTAGGGTCGCCGTGCGACAGCCATGTGCAGGCAGGAGCCGCCCGCTGTGACACCATCGACAGGGTTCCTTGCAGGGACTGACTCCGATTTGTGGACGACAAGTCAGCAATGGAAGGTATCCCAGGACCACGGCTCGGTCTCAAAGAGGCATAACGCTTCAACCGACCATTGAGAGCGTCGAAACGTCATCCGACAGGGCCTGGTGTTGAGCCGCTACCAATCGGCCCTCACAGGAACTGGAGAACAACATGTACAACGATTGCCCAAGAGGAGCGATAGCATCCGTTCTTCACAAGCCTGGCATGGCTTCGTGTTGTGCGCACTTGGAGTCTCATTCACTGGGGAAACCAGATACGCGCTTCGATGGCACGTATATACCTGGTTCAAAAGTTTCCCGCGTAGAAAGAGATTCGGTGTTTCGTCTATTTCAAGGCAGGCAAGGCTGATGCAAGTCATTTCTGAGACAGACAAGCTGCAGCAAGAGTGTAACCCGATTGCTTGAGCAGGGATGAGAATGGCTCAATCCGCTGCATAGACTGCAAATTGGACACAGAGAATCCACAACTGTTGTGTGGTAGAAGCAGTGAAACGTCGTGGAGGGCTAGCAGAACGGCACGAGTGGCGTGGCGGGAGCACGGCACTGCACCCGTCGGAAAGCCTGCGTAAATATCCTAAAGGCCATATATGTGAGGAAAGAATTCACAAGCCACGAGAATGAGAATGACAAGATCTGACGGGTTGGTCCAGTGAAAGCCCGTCTGGGCTTGGGTTCAAAATCGAATCAATCCGTTCCAAAACGGCAGGCAGGTGCTGTGCGAGCAGTAAAAGTAATAGCAATCCTGGAGAAAATAGAAGATTGAAAGATAGCGAAAGAAGGCGGCGAAGGAGACCCGTTCTGCCCGCTCGAGCATCCAAACTGGAGGGATGGCACGAGGTAAGATGCTACCCGGGTCACTCTAGGGGAGAGGATCGCAACCGCCTGGACAGACAGTTAGCTCCCGGATTGCCTGCTTAGGTGCTGTAGATGAGTAGCTGATCAATAAAGCGACATGCCACCGCAGTTACGGAGCAGTGCGAGCCAGAGCGCCTGCCCACAGAGATCACACGACAGAGGAATTGTATCGTCTTCTGGTGGCTGCGTTGCACAAGCAACTTTCAGATACGGCATGTTTGTCCATTTCTGGCTGACCTCCATCAAGGCCGATCTTGATAGTCTGAGGCTATCAACAGTGCCCAGGGGGAGTCTACTGCTTGCCGAAGCACCCACGGAGTAACCTTCTGACTTCCAAGGTTCTTATCTGTTCTGCGCTGGCAACCGGCTGGGGAAGCTTGGATTTGATTGATTGTCTGATAGGTTCATTAGCACCACTAGTACTTTGTCGATCATTACCTTGTCAAGCATTACCGAAGAGTGAGCCTTCTCTTCCACTCATCGGATCGAGTTCACCAACGGAGAGCCGGATCGATATCAGAGTTGCAAGACATGGACATTCTGTCGCCATTGGGGGCTCTGCTCACGAGAGCACTAGCTGCCACAACCTCGTTCCACATCGTTTATAAATACTGCGCCACGCGTTTTGCAATAAAAGTGTGGACCGCAAGGAAAGATAATGTGGAGGCCGGTGAGCGTGGAGAGGGTTCACTTGCTCCGTTAGATGAACTTCTTGTAAGCGCAACTGCTTTTACACGGCTTCGCGTACTGGGCGTACATGGATCAACTTGGCGGATATACTTCAGATCGGTGATGCTGCCCCTGGGTGCATCGTCCTTGGTATCTCTTTCGGTCTTGTTGTCACAATATCACCCACTTCCAATGTGACAAGACAAAGCTCGATCTTCATAGCCGAGCGTAAGTGTGGGGTGATGACTATTATCCTGTCAGAGAGTAGTCAAGGGCTCTCGCTTGTGATTCTTCTCAAAAAGGTGTGTCCAAGTCCCGCTAACGGGGCGTCCTCAAGCCGGCACTTGCCAGATTGATCTCGGAAGTACCGTCCGCAGGCTGTATGCAGATGTAATCTGATGACTCGTGCGGTCAAGTGAGTAAGGTCGCCATCTGCATTTGTGCTGGAAGCTCGTGACGGATGAGATAGCCACCCTGCAACGCACGGTATTCAACAGGCAAAGTCCTGTAACAAAGAGAAGCAACTTTTTGCGTTGCATAAGCCTTGACAATCCTTCTGAAACTGTATTTCTTTCCCAATATCAGAACGGGTATCATGACGACCATCTCTCATGTGATCAGGGGCTTGAGAATTTGATAGGGCAAATGCGTAGGGTAAGCTCAGACTTTGGCCAACGGAAAAGCATCCGTACAGCTCAGAAGAGCATGAAATCGGTTGCACAAGCTTGACATTCATCAAATCGCGGAGGTGGTCCTGGTGTGCCAACGCGTGACTCTTCTTCACTCTAGCGTCCTGTGCTTCCTCTCAATTTGTTGGCCTGTAAGATGACGGTGTCTTAACCTGCCGTCTTGAGATTTGTGTCAGCGCTAGAAAGTCACAAGAAAAAAACATGTTTTCGAACTCAGAATGCGACCTGTCGCGTCGTGCCACTGCCGGGAAATCCAGAGCGAATGTAGTGGGATTGCGAAGGATCTTTCGCTTTTGAAACTGATGGCCTCGACGGCACCGTCGATATAGACGCCCTCGTGACCAACATGGCGCTTAAAATACAACCCTTCCCTGGTTGAGTTCTTTGTTGTCTCCGGATGCCAGGGCTGTTCTTAGACATGCACCTTAAAGAAAGTGAATCTTGATGACGTTCAACACGTCAAGTAGGAAGTAAAAGAACCAGACAGTACAGAACCAAAGGGGCGTTTGAGACCATCTCAGTTGGCCACACCGTATAGGTGCAGTGGCTTCACACAGAAAAAGGTCAGCTCCTGTTCAAGGCTGACCAAATGGAACAGACATTTGCAAAAATGACGCCAGAACAGACTGGAAGAAGTGGAACAAGCCATGGCAGTGACCTTTGGATGATTCACGTCGCTTATCTGCTGTGTGGGCCATCCGCGTGACTGACCATGAAGCTGCGCGAATTTGGGCCAAAAGACGTTTGTCCAGACTGTTGGCGATGTGCAGACATACTAAATGCCGTATGTCGGTGTCGGCACGTCCTTTGAGAGCCGAGCTTCGACTGGCACATATGTCCTTCCAACATGCAATAGCGACTCGCAGACTGAAGATTTCTCAGCATCAGCCACGATGTTCATCTGAGCCCAAGGTTAGCCCGAAAAATGGAGTTGGTTTGAAAGCCCATGAGTTATATGCGGGAATCCTGGTGGCTGATACAGCAGGAAGAGTCCATTGCAAATATAACAGACGGGCGGGCAGGTGCCCTGGTGTCCCGGTGTCCGCGAATGCGGAACCGCCGAATCTTTAGCAAGTGAGATACCATCAATCATGTCTGAGGGATGTCTGAGCCAGAGGACCACAATTCCGTTGGCTCTCCTAGATGTGGCGCATCTAGAAGCTCCGTTAGACAGTGAATGGAGGCCCTTCGAAGGAGTCGGATATTGAGCTCCTCCCAGGATGTTTCATCAGCCAGGGACAGCCACTATCGCGATCAATCACAGCAACCGTCAGTGTGGACACGAAGGCGTTGGATGACGGTCCGACATGGTCAACAGCCGTGAAGGTAGCCACGTCAGGATAACGCGAGTTGTACAGGTTGGTGGTGCGTGATGTGTACGTCGTACCTCATCCTCGGACCTCGTCCCGGAAGACAAGTGTGGCGTTGGGGCGGCGGGGCGAGCGAGATCGGGGCTGACAAATGCGGTAGCCACCGGTGGAGATCTCACTGAAACGGTCAAGCCTTTGTGCGCCCTTACGTTTGGCCTCAGATGGCCCGCACAGCCACAAGAGATGCCATGTCTGATATTGTGCGACAGGGGACCAAGACCCCCGGCAGCCCTACGTGGACATGTTTGTGGGGTGCAACCCATCGACGACAGAACTGGTTCCCGCTGAAGGCGGAAGGTCGCCGTACGAGCATAGAGAGAAATGTTTTGGCGTCTGATCTCTGCAAATTGCGGTTGTGTATCGTGGCCGAGCAATGAAATCGGATCTCTGTTGTTAGTAATGTGCTATACCTGTGCGTTAGTCGCAACGCAGCCCGAGGCAGTCTTACAGCGCGAGCTTATCAATCTTGTGCATGCCGAACGGTAACATCTGAACCCCCACACGTGCCATCGCAGTACAGGGTCAGGCACAAGTACAATGTAGACCGTTGGCGGTTCAATGTACATAGTATCTAGGCGACGTCACTTCAACTCATGGGTTGCCGGCCGAGCCAAAACTGTGGGGAGCGCGCAGGGCCCGATAGCGCGCCCTGTACATGCAAATACTAGGTACATGCCAACTGCCCAAACCCTAGGCACGAAGTCAAGCTCGAGCTCATGTCTGGCTCAGGGAAGGCGCATATTACCCACTCCGCGGTCTGTCGCCGTCTAATTGCTATGAATAGCGTTTGGCCAGCAGCTTTCTACACTCTTGAACCCTAGGCCCGTTAACGCACCACAGCCCCTTGCACCACGCCTCAGCTTTTTCTGGCTGACGGGCCTGCCAAACTAAAAAGTTGCCATTTCGCAAAAGCGACGACCAGCACAACACCGCCACCCATTTATTCCATAGTCAGAAGAGGACGCGTCGTCCCTGCGACAATCACCAGCAGCAATCATGGCGTGGTCAAAGTCGACCCGCATCAGCATTATGCTGGGCATCGACGTTGTCTTCTTCCTCGTCGAGCTGATTTCCGGCTTTCTCGTCCATTCCTTGGCTCTGATGGCCGATGCATTTCACATGCTCAACGACATCATTTCTCTCCTCGTCGGACTTTGGGCTGTGCGCCTCGCTCAGAAAGCAACTACCGACAAGTACTCGTACGGTTGGCTGCGCGCCGAGATTCTGGGTGCCTTCTTCAACGCCGTCTTCCTCATTGCCCTCTGCGTCTCGATTGTCCTTGAAGCCGTCACGCGATTCTTCGAACCTCCCGAGATCACCAATCCCAAGTTGATCCTGATTGTTGGCTGTTTCGGTCTCGCGTCTAATCTTGTTGGCTTCCTGGTCCTAGGCGGCCACGGCCACTCGCACGGCCACGAGCATGGCGATGACGAACATGATCACGAACAAGGCCACACCCACGACCACCTAAGTGAAGCTGAGGAGGGTAGAGTGGGCGCAGAGCAGACAGGTCAAGAGGCAGATGTCGGCCCAACTCTGGAGCATCTCCCTGGAGTTACTGTTTCGCGACCCCAGCACAAGCCCTCTGCCTCGTTTGGCTCAAAGCGAGTGTCGCTTGACGAACCCTCCCCAGCCACTGAGCGAACGGGTAGCCGAGCATCGCACCGCGGAAGATCCCGCCGCCGTGGAAGTACTAGCCGCAGCAATTATACAAGCATCGATGATATGAGTATCTACCCGTCCAGCTTCAGACAGGACATCATCAACGCTTCGCGACCTCATCCCCAGGAAGTCACTTCCGATAGCGGCGATGACGTCGATAACACGGTCGACAACCCCGAGGCTACAGAGACCACGCCTTTGATTGGAGGGTCAGGCGATGGCCACAACCACGATCACTCGGTAGCCAAGCGCCTCAGAAGGGACTCGAGCCTGCACCACACACACAACCACAACAAGCCTCGCAAGGCTGGCCAGTCGAGCCATGGCCACAACCACGCCGATATGGGCATGAACGCCATGGTACTGCATGTACTGGGTGACGCCCTCGGAAACGTTGGCGTCATTGTCACTGCTTTGGTTATTTGGCTTACCGACTTGCCTGGGAAGTACTATACCGACCCAGCCGTCTCTCTTTTCATCACTCTCATCATTCTCAAGTCTGCCCTGCCTCTCACTTTCGCCACTTCCAAGATCCTCCTCCAAGCTACACCAGAAGGTATCGAGGTCCAAGACATCCGGGAAGACATTGAGGGTCTTCCTGGCGTCATCACTTGTCACCACGTCCACATCTGGCAGCTCTCTGATACCAAGATTGTCGCGTCCATGCATATCCACGTCGCTTTCCCAATCTCAGAAGCCGGGGGCGAAAAGTACATGGTTCTATCCAAACGCGTGCGTCGCTGTCTTCACGCATACGGCATCCACTCGGCGACGATCCAGCCAGAGTTTTGTCTGGACGAAACGCACGGCCACACTGAAGATGCCGAGCAACAGTACAGCATTGACGGCACTGCGGAAATGCGCCGTTGCAAGTCTACAGGCGAGGATGCGTGCTTGCTGGGATGTGTGGAGGATTGTGTCGGCCAGGGCTGTTGCTCCATGAGCGCGACAGCTGTGGGCGGCTCGGTGCGGAGCGATAGTAGCCATTCAGCGCATAGTCACGGACCGGGCCAACACGCGCATGGACACTAGGAGGATATTGCTCGACTGCCTGGAACATTTCGATTTCCTTTTTTCGGCGTGTAATATTACAACATCCCAAGAGAGTATGTTTTCCTCTCACATTCTATTCTTTTCCTTGGTACTCGTTTTCGAAAGGAATGTATTTTACTTTAATAGTCTTTGCTCGTGATCGATTGCATTGAGATAGCTTAGGAGCATTGCTTGTCTATTACACGTACAATATAAGGCACAAACGGCGATGGCAACGCAAAAGATAGAAGAAAAGCGAAAGGGAATTCGAACCCACGGAAACCCACTCTGTCCGTTATTCTGTTGGTTCTCTGGGGAAATTATCAATTGGGCCCACGTCTGGGCATTGGCCGATATGGTCTGTTCTGATCGTGTTACAAGCTCTTGTCCTTTTTCTACTTCTTAATATAATATAGAAAATCTGCATGGCAAGACGCGAGCGGCCTTTTCCCCACGTTTCATGAGACGATGCTTGATTATATTATAGATCCATGGGGTTGGTTCGGCTTAGAGGGTGTATGTCTGGTTTTTCAGTTCTCGAATTGTATTCTGGGAGGTAGGCATGAATCAACAGGCTGAATTTGTATAGTATTCTGCATTGTAGCCGTTTCTTACCAAAGAAGCTCGCTCTTTGCTTACTCGATTCAATCCCAAGAAACATTCACATAACAAAACAATTAGATGAAATATAGAATAGACAAGATTCTATAGAATCAAAACCAGGCAAAGAGACGGCCAACTCGTATCTCGATTTCGATACAATGGCTGCTACTGTGACATAACGACGAAGAGCAATGATATGCTTATGTTGGCCCATCAACATGCGTGCATACATATGCATGTACATAATCATGAATCCCAAAAGAAAGAATCAAACAAAAAGTAAAACAAAAAAGTCCATAATGAACGCGTGTCGTGACCAATCTTACATTTGACGGTTTATGAAAACTCCCCAACCACCAGCGCAAACCCGAGCGAAGAAGTTCACATGACTTTGATCTTGATCAGGGGAGGAAAATGAAATAAAACCAGCAAACAACCAGAGTCTTGTCCAGCTCGGCTCAAAGGCTGCTGTTTGCAGGGCTAGGGAGTTCTGTAGCCAACCGCTCACTTTTGTCATAAAACCCACTCTTATCCATACAATTCATACATTTACATAAGTCGTTTCCAGTCCTTTCCCCATTGTTAGTTGAGTTTTGAGGTTCAAGGCCTTAAAAGTCTGTCCGTCAAATATGCCTTCATGTAGTAGTACACAGGCTTTCCGTCTATTTCCAAGGCACGGAATTGCTCAATGGTGTTCAGAGTTGTGAACAGGGATGGTGCATCAAGTCAAAGAAGACAAAGAGCTTCTTGGCAATGAGAACCGCAAAAGATCTGTACAACTGCGTGTGGCAGTTGCTTGGTGATGCTCCGATCTATGAGCCTGTTCTACTGATTATTTGTAGCAGTAGAACAGGCTCACATCGAGTCACGCGGGAATATCGGGCTTTCCATTCTCCTTGCCGACAGTCTTGGTCTTGGCCGTCTCAGGAGTCTGAATCCTGTCGCCCTTCTTGGGAGAGGGTGTGGGGGGCGGACCCATGACATTGGATCTACTCGCCAGCTCGGCAATGACGGCGGCGGCTTCTGCCTCAGCCTCGGCATCGTCAATCTCCTCAAATCTCTTGGGCGATGGTCCGAGGCTCCAATCAATCTCGCCGTCGGCGCCATATCTGCCCACAAGCCACTCGTTTGCCTTTTTGAAGTGGCCACAGTCGAAGAAGCCTTTCGATGCGCTCAGTGGACTGGGATGAACAGACTTGAGCACCAGATGGCGCTTGACATCAATCTTTTGCACACGCTTTCCAGCTGGCGAGCCCCAGGCCATGAAGACGACGCCGCGTGTCCGGCGTGCGGCGACCAGGTCAATGACTTTCTGGGTAAAGCGCTCCCAGCCGCGGTTGGCATGGCTGTAGGCTTGGTGAGCACGCACAGTCAAGCATGTGTTGAGCAGGAGGACGCCACGATCAGCCCAGGGTGTGAGGAGGCCGCTGCGGTTGGGCGGTGGAACAAAAGAAGGGTAGTCATTCTTGAGGCACGTGTACATATTGCGGAGAGATGGTGGGGCGGGAGTCGGGGGCCGGACAGAGAAAGCTAAACCATGGGCCTGGTTGACGTTATGATACGGGTCTTGGCCAACAATGACGACCTTGACATTGTGAAAGGGCGTGTGGCGAGACCTGGGGAAAACGGTTAGCAGGGTGCATTGGACATACATTGAGCCCTCAGAGCGAAGAGGGAGGGGGGAGAAGAAAGACAGAGAGGCGGTCCGCACCAGGAGTAGATGTCCTCTTGAGGCGGAAAGATTTTCTGGCCCGTGCTGATCTCGCGGTCCAGGAATCTCTTGAGGTCCAGAAACTCTTTGGTGGTGATTTCAGCCTTCAATTGAGCTAGCCAGCTCTCGTCCAGAGTGTCAATCTCGAGCTTGAGAAGCTTCCTCTGTTCGTCGGTCAGGGAAGCGACCCATTTGGCCTTGTCGAAGTTGGGGGCGACAGTCTCGGGAGCAGCAGCCGCCGATTTGTTGAGGGTGCCGCCCACAGCAGCAGCAGACGGCGTAGGCGCAGGCTTGGGAGCGCTGAAGAAGGAGGTGATGCTCGCATTCTGCTTGGGCTTCTTGGGATCGGAGCCCGAGATCTGGGCAGTGGCCTTGCGCTTGATAGACGACATGGTAGATGGTGGTGGTGAAAAGAAGCGACGGACAGAGATTGGTGGTTGGCTGGAGGACCAAGAGGAGGATGCAGGCGCAGACGCAGACGCAGAGCTGGCAAGTCGGGCGGGCGTGGTGGTGGTGGTGGAAAAGAGAGACAGGCAGCCGACACGGCGGAAGCTGGAAGAAGCAATGAAGAAGAAAAAAGCAAAAGTACCAGACGGACAACGAAATGGGGTATCGCGACGAGGACCGAAAAGAGCAATTTTGGCGACACGACTCGCAAACGCAGAGGCCGGAAAAGGAAGAGACGTCAGTCAGCCCACGGCCACGGCAACGGCAGCGGCCACGGCAACGGCAACAGCAACAGCAACAGCAGCAGGCACCACCGTGGACGGGGCTGGGGAGCTTTGCTTGTGCAGGCTGGATATGCGAAAACTGGAAATGCAATGGCAAAAAGCACAACTGTGCTGGGCACGGGGTGAGAAGAGAAAAAAGAGGCTGGCCAGGCAAGCGAGCAAGAACAGCTGCCCCTTCAGCTTTTTAGTTGGGCAGACGAGACCAGACGAGACGAGGATTCGTTTCCTTTCAAGCCCAAAAAGCAGTGAGCTGTGCCGTCATTGGTTTTGCTTAGCCTCCGTGTGGGCAGTGGGTAGGCGTGCGCAGCACGCACGCTGCAGCTAGCAGGGGTTTTCCAGGGTTTCCCAGGGATCGCGGGCGGGCTGCACCATAGGGCCCCAGTCCCCAGGGCAGAAAAACGCGTCGAGAGACGGGTGGCGCGCTCCCGGGACGCGCCCTGCAGGTCGCGTTTAATGGGCTCTTTGCTGGCTGCCACGGCCTGCACGGGCACCAACCCGCTGTAAGCTGCCAGCTACCCCAGCTTCATGCATGTACTTAGTGGGCGAGGCACGCAACTAATCTAATTTAGAAGACTCTCTAGCCACCTGGGCAGCGGCTCTCTGGACTGGACCTTGCATCTTCTCAGCGAGCTGTCACGCTTCACCAAACGACCTGACCCTTAATTCTATTGTCTCGAACATCTCGATTCCAAAAACAGTGTGTCTCTGGCTCTGCCAGTTCCCAGGCCTGCATATCGGTGCGACAACCCCCTACCTCACGGCTAAAAATCTCGAAACCCATTCCCGCCAAGCACATCCCACTAACGTGCAGCGCCTCCCGGCAATCAGATTGGCGGATTTCGTCCGCACGTCTGACGCGCAGTTTGCTCCTCGTCCCCCCTCCCTTCCAACGCGCGCTGCCCGCGAGGCCTCCTAGTACGACTACGCTCGCAACAGCGACTTGGCTGAGGGTCATGGTGCGGCTCAACAAACCAAAGACATCCTTCGCATAGACTCGGCTTCTGGCCAGCTGCCGACACAGCAGACGCGCAACCGCCATCACCGTCTTGCTTTGGCCGGCCGCCGCCATGGTCTCGGCAGCGGAGGAACAGCCGTCGAGTCTTCTTGAATCGCTGCCAGCACGACCGCCCACTCCCCCTCGAGAGCTACGAAGCCATGCTCGTGACCCTGCTACCAAGGACATAACTGCTGCTCCGCCGCTGGCCTGTGACCTGCTCAGGCTGCAGACGCCCCCGGGCGTGCTGTCTCCTGCGACCTCTTCTGGCACGTCAACGTCACGGAGGAAACGAGTCGGCTTCTCCGCCCGCGCCCAGTACCAAGAGCCTCCTCTCTACACCGCACATACCTCCGTGTCCCACGCCCAGAGCCCTCTTGCGCCCTCCCACAGCGCCTCAAAGCCAGTCAAGGGTATACTGAAGCAGACTGCGGTACCAAACAGGCTTGCTCCTGTCGATGGGCTATGGTTGGATTTCGACAAGCCGGGGCAGGTCAATGTCGCAGCGATGCTCGAATCCACCCTCCAGCAGCTGGCTGGGGCTGACAGGGACTCCAAGGTCGACGCCTATACCATGCTATTCCGTGGCTTGAAAGCCTCGAGCAACCTCCCTGATCGTATAGCCCTGCAGGACAAAATGGGACTCTTCACGCAATTCATACAGCGGGACCTGTCTCAACGAGCTTTGGCCGGCACCTGGGATGTTGTTCTCTTGACTTCGGCTTTGAAGCTGCTGCATACCTTCCTGGGATTTCCTGGCATTGCATCCAGCGTACCACGTGATTTTGGTGTCTTCCTTTTGGATCACTGTGCGTCGGCGTTTGAGGAATCACAAGTACCAAAAGAGGTTGTGAGGCATCTTATGCAAGCTTTGTATTTGCAAAAGTTTCCCCCCGAAGTCATGACCTGTGATCGGCTTGGCCGTCTCATAAAAGCCCTACACGGGATCGAAAACCACATCTCAGGGAAGAGCATTGTCCAAAGCAGGATTCGCCTGTACGACAGATTAATTCGGCAATGCCCACAGCACATGATTGTGCACGCGGACTGGCTACAAGATTTATTCCAGGATATGTTCAGCAGCATCAAGGAAGTGCGCGTAGCAGCTACGAAATTTGGTCTCCAAGCCGCCTTTGCCTTTAGCACGGAAAGAAGGATGGCTGTTCGAGTTCTAGACCTGCTACACCGCAGCGACGGGGACAAGGAATACATTGACCTCATTATTGAACGCCTTGATGGCATGCTTCGGAGTAAAGAAGATTCGTTCTCCGTTCCCCAGATCTGGAGCATCGTCCATTTGTTCGTTCCAAATCCCAGAAAACAAGTCTGGTCTAAGCCCTGGGCCGACATAGTTGGTCGGTCCTTCAACAACTCGAGCGCCCTGACCAAGAAGGAGGCCAATCTTGCCTGGGGTCGCCTTATTCATCGAACGTTCCTTGACAAGTCCCTGCATCATAAAGAATCCATGTGCGTCCTCAGAGACACCATGCTCCAGCAACTCATGCGTAAAGGCCTCCACCATTCGAGTTTGGAGTCTATCCTGAACACTATCCGGATCTTCTTCTTTTACATCTTTAGCCCTGACTCGAGCCACAAGAATTTGGACGACGCCTGGGACATCGCAGTGTCACCATTGTTGCTTCAGCTCCTGAAAATCGACCAGGGTAATACCAGTGCCGCAAACGCTGCCGCCATTCTGGCCGGGGTATTTGATAGCCAGACCAGGAGAGTCTGGAAACGAGATCGTATTATGGATGCAGCCATCTTCACAAGCCAAGAGTTACCGGCCATCGACCCGAAATGGATCAGGTCCAACTCTTACCGCGTCTTGCAAGTAGTTGATAGCGTCTTGGCTAAAGGTTTCGCCGAATTGTCGGTAGCTGGCAGCCCCTGCCAGCAGCTGTGGCATGCCCTTGTGACGTCCGTAGCCTCTGCCTCTACCAAAGATGTCAAGCTGCATGACGATACTGCTAGATTTGTCGCCGATGCCCTCACCTTTTTAGCTTCTCAGTGGACGCAAGGTCTTGGAGACGGGCAGACGTGCTCCTCTGTGAGATTTCTTGAAAGCGCGCAAGACTTTCTCTTGACTCTCATACACGGTCTTGGCCTCCTCCCAAATCCCTTTGTCGACAGATACTTTATACGCACCAGAGACAATCGATTCTTCCTTCAAAACGCATCAGCACATAGAACATCACAAGGCCAAGGCACCAAGCGGCAGCCTTTGCATCACCTCTTTCAGATTCTTTCCCACTTGCCGCCCGGCATACCCGACAATGACGCGACCGCGCAATTCTTCGGCTCTGTGTTCGCTCCTTTCTTCCACGATAAGAGCACAAAAGTACAGTTTGCTCTTTCGCAGGAGCTCCTGCGTCTCCTTCCAGTGGATGCATATTGTCCATATGGTATCTGGGCCTTGTGCGCTTTAAAGGCGTCAGCGCTCCTCGAAGACAGCCACCATGAGAGACCCTGTGGGATTTCGACGGCCGGAGACGGCAGCTGGCCGGAGTACCGCGATATGGTCAAGCTATTGGAGCGTGGCCTCAGGTCAACTCCAGATCTACCATGGTCTCGATGGAGTCACTTGTTTCACAAACTCACATCTCATATCCAAACCAAGATTGGCGATCCTGGTGTGGCAATACTTGTGGTCGAACAATTGGCTGACGTGGTCAATGACATGCTCGAAGGGCCAATAGATTCGAGCAAATTGCGATCTTTTAATGCCGCAACTGAGATCTTGTCAGTTTCTAAACATCCCCGGGACAAAGAAGCTGTCGATGCTGCTAGGCAACGTTTGTGGGGAACACCCACGACTAGCACGCCGCTGGCCTCCTTCGACCCCTTTGACAACATGTACAAACTCGCGTCCAGCGCACTGGAAAAGGCTTACATGAATATTGAGTGTTGCAGCCAAGTATGCATTCCGATTCTAGAGGAGGTCGCAAAATTCTTCGACTGTGCTCATGGCGATCTTGCGTTCCGTGCCTTGACTGCGATTCAACATGGTTTCATCCCTTGGCTTAAAGATGAGAATGGCGCTCTCACCAAGCCTTCCTTCCTCGGTGTTTATGAGGCAGTAAGTCACATTGTCCAGCTCTGTTTGAGTGCCTACTAACCTATTATAGTTACGATCTCTGTGGCAGATGATAGGCAACTTTCTCGCCACGGTTTCTGCAGAGAAGTTTCCTCTCGTCGCAGTTGAGCCCCTGTTGTGTGCTGCTTTCTACAGCCGATATCGCGAAATCGTTCGGACTACAGCAGATGCGTGGAACAGCGTCTTCCAAGGCTGCAGTGCTATCGAATATCCCACTGAACTCAAGCAGGTTCTTATACTCTTGGGCGACTCGTTTGATATCAAGCGCCCTGGATTGGGGCCTTTCGAGATGGAATGGAAGGCTAACCACACGTCGGACGGGGCCATTTCTGTGCCCCTTGATACTCCAGAGCTGTTACAGGGTGCGATCGATTTGCTCCCTACTATGGTCGAATCAGATGCGAAGGAGGCGAAGGAGACAATCAAGATGCGTAAGGATAAGCAAAGCCATGCTCCTTTGACCAGAAGTACAGTTCAAACACGAAGCCGCAAGAAGCGGTGCGACCAAGGCCTTTCCGACATTGACCTGGGTACAGCACCGCTTGCATTTCCTCAAAGAATTGGTCAACAACAGCAACATGAGTCTGTAGAACCCCATCGAGCATTGACGCCAGATCAGGATCCTGACTTCGAGAACTATGTTGAATCGACACCCACACCTCGACGCGGGCAACCTATGCTAATGCGACTTCATGATCAAGAAATGGCTGACCCTCCATCATCGCCACCTGAGCCGAGAGCATCGCACCTGCTTGCAGAGCTCAAGGCTCGAGCAAGAGACGTCAGATCTCTCGATGACTGGCAGTTCTCCTCCTCTCCCGTTTCTGGTTCGCCAATTTCGGCGGCTGTAGACATTCCAGCCTCGCAGCCCATGGACATGAGCGACATCAACGACGCGGAGATGTGCCTTGATGAAGAGACCACTGTTGAGTTGCATACGAGCAGTATTCGTGCCAGACAAGGGCTTGATACGTCCTCGCTGCTCGAGACTGGCTCCTACGAAGTCCAGGGTGCTGCTAGCGATCGACACACTACGCCAACGGTAGTGACAGGCAAACCACAACAGCCCCCCACATTTGAAGCACAAGCATTACCTGAGCGTCACTTACGATCCCGCACAGTGCCGTCAACCTCTAGGTACAACGAAGGTGGGGTCTTGCGCATGTCGCAGAGTGTTACAACGGCCTCGCCCATTGAAAGAATAACACGTCAAAGATCAGTAGCTGCAAGTCCGCGAAAGTCTCCACGCCAAGCAGCCTACACCCAGTCACCAAACACTAGTACAGGAATCGACGAGCCAGTTAATAAAGCCACGCCTGGGCAAGTCGAGATGCCATTACGGAGCTCGCAACGCAGCTCACCGAGAAAAAAAGAGTACACGTCCTTCACTGACATTCTTCCTGAATCACCCGAGCAAAGTCTCGAACATCAACAAAGCCATCAAGCAGCAGACTATTCACACAGTATCGAGGTTGTAGATGTGCGGAAACGCGGCCGTCCAAGGAAAGAGGAAACAGCCTCCGATTCGCAAGCATCTGAATCATCATCTTTACACAAGAAATTCACCATCATCGACGGCCTCACGACATCCGGATTGCAGGATATCTTTGAAAATGTATCCCCAGGCAACGGACAATGGCTAAGGAAGCGCAAATCATCTGTATCTTCGGCGCACAGCACTGGTGACGCGAAGCGGGCGCGACTCGGCGAAGGTGTCTCAAAGCCGGACGAACCATCAACCACTGGCCAATCAGCTACCGGTCTTGATGGAGGTAAGTCGACGCTGAATTGCATGATGAGCTCAATGGGACAGAACACACTGACAATCTTCAAAGATCGTCCTTTAGAGACGCACGAAGTCCCTGAACCGCGCCAGGACGAAGTCACACCGGTCTCGACCGAGTCTTGTCGTCCTGCTGCGGCCCAGCCTTCTGAGCTTGTTTCAGTCGCTGTAAAAGAGCCTAGAATGCTAGCCGAACTGCCCGTTGCTTCTAGTCCTAACCTCATCAATGAGCTACCAGATAGAATGCTGATAGATGACATGGAAGGCGTTGTACTTGACGATGATGGTGGTGGTGACGACGACAACGACGACGACGACGACGACGAAGATGCAGTTCACTCGCAGCTTGTCAGGGAACAGCAAGCGTCTTCTGGCGCGCAATCTCAATCACAACCGCAGCTACTATCCGATCCTCTTACGCTGCCACGCGAACAACAACAGAAACAACATTCAAATCATATTGTTAGCGAGTCCAAACAGAAAGAAGTTGCATCACCTGCTGCACCAAGCATCGCCCGTCAAGCGGTGTCTGCTGTCGGCACGTTTGCCAGCCTGATGGATATGTTCCGCAAGGGGCTGGCGGCGCTTCGCTCTGTGGATCTTTCGCGGGAGCAGGTCTACCAGGCCGAGGATATCATGTTCGAGATGAGAAAGGAGCTTGTTGAGGCGGAGCGACGGGGAAGACCGTAAATAGTAAGCTCTGGGTTGGTATTATTTGTGGTGTTGCGGTGGTATGGCGATGCCGGTGTGGCACTAGGATATTCTTGTATTGGCTTTTTCTACTTTTTGTTTTTGTCGAACGACATTGCAATGAAGTGCTGCTTGTCTATCATTGGCATAGCGGAGGGAAAGTGGTTAAATGTACAGTGGGAAATGCATATTTACTTAGCAATGCTACGGTCAATGGGACCTTGAAGGGCAGAGAGGCTCTGTTCTTCTTGGAAATGGTACATATACATATATAGCTTAGTTCAGTTGGGTACCCAGGTATATATGGCAGCCGTGCCTCATCAAGGACTGCTAAGATATTTTCTGACAAAATCTGTCTTTATTCATGTTCTAGTATTAAGAACCCTTGATTCTCCCGTATGTATTGAGGCTTCCTTGGCCACCTTGAGCTATCTAAGCTGCCGCGTCCGTAACTGTTCTCTTAAGAGGGCGGTGGATTCTTGCTGCATTACTATGGTACAATGATAATAGATATTCGCCAAGTATTGGATACTGCCTAGTACATCTTGATAGACTCTTCGTCATTGTATAATTGTGACCCTGAAATAAGACAGCAATTCAGCCCAACTAGTTGAAGACACCAGGACTGCGAGTTCTCCCAGACAATGTCACCTTTGTTGCCGGGTAAGTTTGATTCACAGTTGACCTGTTATCTCCTCGGACACCCCAGTCGATATAAGCAATCAATGTTGCATCGGAGCAAAGGTGGCAGGCACAAGTGTGAGCGACAGGGTCCGGGTTAGGTTGCAGGTGTCAACCGCATTTCCTCAACTTTCCTCCTTACATCTTCTCTATCATAGACTCGCAAGCTGCGCGCCATAGCGGATCGGAGACGCTCGCCTATAATGACAACACCACCTACACCGCCTACACAGGAGCCGCCTGTCTTGCGCTTCGACGAAGATGGTGACCTGCAACTTAAGGTGGGCCAGGACGCATCAAGGCAAACATTCTTGGTTTGCTCACGGTCACTCTCGAGAGTCTCGAAGCCTTTCAAAACTATGCTTTATGGGGGCTTCGCCGAATCAAAACCTCGGGATCAGGACGGCCAGTGGACCGTGACGCTTCCAGAAGACAATGCTACTGCATTTGTCCCAATTTTGCAAATCATCCAGTAAATAATACTCCCACTTGGCTTCCAACTCAATCTCCAGCTTTCCAGCTCTCTCCAATCACTTGATACGGCACTGAACCTTGATCACTCCTCGCTGATCCAATGTGTCACTAGTCACAAGTTCCACGCGGTCCCAAAAGCATTGTCGCGCGACCACTTGTACCAGATCTGCATCCTGGCGGACAAGTATGACATGGTAGAGCTTCTGGTACAATGGGCCCCAGATTGGATCTGCCCATTCGCCGCTCAGGAGGACTTTATCGAAGGAGACGAGATACTCCTGTGGATTTCATGGGTCCTCGGCCATCACGACCTTTTCTGCAAAATGATGAGGTACTTGATCACTTCATGTACTGAAAGTGGAGTCCCACCAAGAGTGTGCTGCAAACACGGCAAGCCACTAGACGATAATATTTACATCAAGTCATTGAGCCTCACAGGTATGCACGCTCAAGTCCACGTTGGTCTGGAAGCGTCTAGTCCGCGCAGAGTCTATACTAATACGTCGCTTTATAGAAGTTATAGGTTATCAGCGCATGTATATGCTGGAAAAATTGAACATGGCTGTCCAAGACATAATCGACTCACTCGTAACACCGTCGGAGGGAGAACGCCTTCAACCCATGGACGGACCGTCAAACAGTTGTAATTGCAAGACAATGTCATTGCGGTGCCAGACGTACCATCTTGGATTGCTCATGCGAACACTACTAGGAAAGAAGGCATACCCTCTTACTCCAGCGCTCCTGACAACTCAGAGTTTCCAAGTTGGCAAAGATCATCTGCTTTCCGTGTGTGGCTGTATTGAGGAAATCGGAGGTTATGGCCGGATCATTGATAGAGAAAAGACGCACACCACGTGTCACCCAGGCCCCAAACTCAAGGAAAAGATTCTGCAATTGCAATCGACATGGCAACCAAATGGCGCTCAAATAAGAAACCTGAACCAGCAAGCCAGGAAATGCGGCTTACCAATGACAGAAGAATATAAAGACATAGGCACTGCCATCACAGAGTTCTGTCAGATAATACGTATGCAAAATAGATAAAATCAATCAATAATTGGTGGGCAAAATAATGTGGCTCGATTATATAGGTAGCTTGTGATATAAAAGGTATAAGTTCCAGTACACTGACTCGGGCTTGGCCTTCTCCATTTGGTGCATCACCAGGCCAGTTTTCATTTATATTCGACGTTTAAACAACAACTAGATTGCTTCCGTTCGGAACGGGTAATTCGTTTGGCACAGCAACTTGGACACATGCGCCAAGCGATTCACAGGTGTACAAAACAAGTCTGCTTGAGGTATCCCCTCCTAGCAGAATATGCGGCGTTAGCAGCTGAGTCTGGACACTGAGACTGTGTGATTGTGGCTGTTACGAGCAATAACAACGCGCCAGCAATCATGAAAATGCGTTGCAGTCGTTGCTTCGTTTTAGTTCCTTTTCCATAGTGAGCGGTGATCAGAAATGTCCTATGAAATCCCGCTGTGTCCAATTGTTGGATGAAGAACACACCAGCTGTCTACTGTGTACTATGGTATATCGAGTTGCGCGCTTATCGCATCTTTTCAAGTTGCCATTCCCGCTAGTCGATATCAAAAGCCAGTCATTTCATAGAAAGCAGCTTTCATCCAAGGTTTTGATGGTCTGAAGATCTATTCGTGCAAATGGATCTTGGGCACAGGTACCTAGGTACATATCACAAGGTAGAGTACGTGACAGGAATCCGTGTGTTTCACCAGAGACGCGGCTGGCGGCTCTTTGCTGGGACCGCTAGGCAGGAAAAGGAAACGTGGGGTTCTAGAGAAGAGGGGCCGGTGTGTGTTACCCCGCCATGACATCTTTTGGCATAGGCAGCTCTCAGGCACACAGCAGGCACAGCAGGCAGCCAACAGGCACAACAGGAAGGGGACTGCGACAGGGGACCAGCTGCTTTTGACACACAGCCAAAACAAGTAAGCTCTCCACACGCCACTGCCTCCATTCCCTACCTCTTCCTCTACCGTCCACCGGTTTCTTTGTCATTTATTTAACCATTCTGTTAGCCGCGCGGCTTTCCTTTTTCTCTTCTGACTCCGCTCAAACTGCCGATTAGAACAGACATCGCTCATCCGAAGCAAAGCAAAGCAAAGCACGTAATAAACAGAGAACCATGGTTGACCGCCCCAACAAGCCATCCGCGCTGGCGGCCACGCCCCAGCAGCCCATCGCTCAGGCTTCGGTCAACATTGATAATGACTCAGCCCGCGTCACTGCCACTCTGCCCACTGGCGAAAGCGTCGACGTCTTGCTATACGGTGCTACCGTCCTCAGTTGGAAGGATGCTAGCGGCAACGAGAAGCTCTGGCTGAGCGAGAAGGCTGTGCTGGACGGAAGCAAGCCCGTTCGGGGCGGTATCCCGCTCGTCTTCCCTGTAAGATGACAGTACCCTACCATTCTTGACGGCAAAGCATCTCGTAAGGGATTGCGACTGAGTTTGTATCATGACCAACGTTGCAATCATGACTGACATGATTATGCCAGGTCTTTGGTACGGCGCCCGACCACGCAGCTACATCCAAGTTGCCCCAGCATGGCTTTGCGCGCAACTCAAAGTGGGAGTTCCTTGGCAAGTCGACCAGCGAGTCTAAGCAATTGGGTGGTAGCGCCGAGGACACCAATGTCAAGCTTGACTTTGGCCTGAGCTCCTCGTCACTCGATGAGAAGACTAGGGCGTTGTGGCCCTACGACTTTGACCTCATCTACAGCGTCACACTGGAGCGGAATAGCCTGGTAACCTCCATAGTCATTACGAACAAGGCCGCAGAGGCTTTTGAATTTGAGGTTCTGTTGCACACCTATCTCAGAGTCAAGGTAAGTTGTATCCCGAACCTATCTATGTAAAGTTCCCCAAAAGGTCACCCTGATATGTTGACGGATCCGAACAGGATATTTCGCAAGTCGCCGTTGATGGCCTTGACAACTCGGAGTATATCGACAAGGTTGATGGTGCATTGACTAAGACGCAGTCTTCCACTGTTACCATCACGGGCGAGACGGATCGCGTCTACACTCCTGCTAAGGGCCCTAGTGAACCTGTTGTAGTGACCGAGGGTAGCAGCAAGGTCTTCTCCGTCGTCCGTGACAATTTGGCCGATCTGGTGGTGTGGAACCCCTGGACGGAGAAGGCTGCCGGCATTGGCGACTTTGCGCCCAAGGATGGTTTCAAGAACATGATTTGCGTCGAGGCTGGTAGCGTCAAGGCCTTCCAGACCCTGGAGCCCGGCGATGCCTTTGAGGGCGCGCAGACCATCACTGCCCACTGAAAATTACAGGTGACGAGTGGCTATATGAGGAGCAGCCTAGAGAGATTATAATATTCGTTATCATGAAGAGCAGGCGACTTGCCCCGAGAGTGAGCTTTACAAGGAAATATAGAATTAAAGCGACATATCTAAAGCCCTGAACTAAAGTACCACGAATGAATGAAGTAAACTATACTGGATCGTAGAAAGTAAGTGCATATGTTACCCTTTTTGGTGTTTTACTAAAATTCTTTCTCGTCCTGGAGGGGAAAAGAAAGAGGAAAGAGAAAAGAAAACAGACCAATCCGAGAAACCCAACGGCGTGCCTGATCTTGAAGTAGTATGAAACCCATCACTTTTGTTGAACCACGTGCGCACATTCGCACATGCGGGAAGACTTACTGAACTGCTTCGTTCCGGAAATGGTGCGCAATCTCAAACGCCAACTCCAATGCCTGCTTCTCGTTCAGACGCGGGTCACACAGACTCGTGTAGCGAACGGCCAAATCCTCCTCAACCAGCTCTTCACTGCCGCCCAGACATTCAGTGACTGCATCACCTGTCAACTCGAGGTGCACGCCGCCCAAATAACTGCCCTGCTCCTTGTGGACCCGTAGCGTCTCCTGCAGCTCGGCAAAGATATCGCCGAACCGCCTCGTCTTGATGCCTGATGCTGTCGAGCGCGTGTTGCCGTGCATGGGATCACACTGCCAGACTACAGTTCCAGCATACTCGCTGTCTTCAACGGCGCGGATATGCGCAGACAAGAGGTCTTTGACCTTGGCGGCGCCGTAGCGCGTAATGAGGGTGATTTTGCCGACTTCTCGGGATGGGTTCAGGGTGCGCAGGAGCTCGAGTAGGTCAGAGGTGGGAGTTGAAGGTCCGATTTTGACGCCAATGGGGTTAGCGATGCCGCGGAAGAATTCGACGTGGGCGCCGTCGATTTGGCGCGTGCGGTCGCCAATCCAGAGGAAGTGTGCCGAGGTGTTGAAGTATTGTGTTTGCTCGCTGTCGTTCTCTCGCTGCTGACGTGTCTGCTCACTCCCGCTCCTGAGAGTGCTGGTCAAGGGCTTTTTGGACTTGAGGCCGCCGTTGATGGTTGTAGAGGAGAACGGGCGGGTCAGTGGCTGCTCGTATTCAAGGACCAAGCCCTCGTGGCTTGTGAACAAGTCGACTGTCGAGACCGAAGCACTGTTGCTTCCCAAGGCACCAATAGTGTTCATGAAGCGCATGCTCGTCTCGAGCGCCGTCACAATCTCGCTGTACTTTGCTTTGAGTTTGGGGTCCTGCACATGGCCGAGATCCCAGTCCAGGGGCCGGTTGAGATCCGCGATGCCGCTGCTCGCCGCAGCGCGGCTGTAGTTGAGCGTGGCGGCCGAATAATGGTACGCCTTGACGAGCCTGCTCGGGTCAAGCTGCCGCTGGTCGACGTCGTACGAATTGAGAATGTCGCCCCGGAAGCTGGGCACGACGCGCCCGTCGGCGAGCGTCTCGGTGTCACTGGAGCGCGGCTTGGCGTATTGCCCTGCCATGCGGCCGATGCGCACGACACGCTTGTCACAGCCCAGGATGAGCACGAGGGACATTTGCAGGAGGAGCTTGATTTTGCTCTCAATGGCGCTTTGGTTGCAGTACTCAAAGAGCTCGGCGCAGTCGCCGCCCTGGAGGAGGAAAGCCTCGCCGCGGGCGACAGAGGCGAGCTCGGCCTTGAGCTTGAGAATCTCGGTCGGTGTCACGAGCGGCGGCAGGTTGCTGAGTTCTGTGGCGGCGCGGGCCACGGCGGCTGGGTCCAGGTCGGGGACCTGCTTGATGGGCTTGGAGCGCCATGAGTCTGGTGTCCAGGCTGGTGGCGGTGGTACCGTGTGGTTGTCGCTGGTGGCATCCATGATGACGGTGGGCAGCGGTAAGCACAATGTGCTAAAGTAGAGGAGGTGTTATATCGCAGGTGAAGCCTTGCTTATATGGGGCAGAGAGGAGGCTTGTCGTGTAAGTTGTAAGTGACTGTGACGTGAGTCAGTCGATATGCTTCGTTTACTGGGTAAACAGAATATACTGTGGCGGTTAGACGGAGCGCAGCGAGCGCCGGAAGAGAAACACAAAGTTATCGAGCTCAGCAGTATGTATGCCCAAATGACAATTACTGAATCAAACTATCCAAGAAGATCGAGTGAGTCACCGTCAAGCTTACAGGCCACGCTGGCTGAAAGAAATGGATGAGGGCTGTTCCATAAAAAAAAAAAAAAAAAAAAAAAAAACCCCCAAGGCCGTCTAACTGTGACACGGATTAGTGCTGCAGCCCAGGGTTGGTGTACTATGATTCTTGGATACACAGGTACCTCGGATAGCATGGCACGTTATCGACCCTTATCGCAACCCTGACATGTAACGTACAATTCCATTATTCCCAAGTTGAAGCCCCTCCTCTGCCCATAATCCAGCCCACTGCCACCACCACCCGCTTCAACGCCACCCCACCACCTCTCACCCACACGAACCCACCATCTGACCGACAGAAGAAACGATGGCCGAAGAGAAGCAGCCCCCAGGTGTCGTCGAGGGTGCCACCACGGGCGATGTCGAAGACGAATTGCTAGACGACAAGGCCAAGTCGGCCGAGGACCGCAAAGCTGCCGCCGCGCTGTCCAAGCTCGACGCGCGCGGCGATGACGACGGCGCAGAGGGCTCCTCGACGGTCGACTCCAAGGGCCTCAGCGAGGCCATGAACAAGCTGTCCGTCTCCAAGGCCGAAGACAAGAAGGATCTCAAGAAGGTCAAGGTGGATGCTGCCGATGTTGCGTTGCTGGTAAGTCGAGTCGGGCCGAAACCACCTGCTCAGGCCAATCAAGAGACGTTGCACGTGAGGGCAAAAGGCTGCGGTGCTACGATAGGACTAATACGAATGTGCACCTGCGCAGGTCGATGAGCTCGAACTATCCAAGATCAAGGCCACCGAGTTGCTTAAGCAGCATGACGGCGATGCCGTCAAAGCCATGCGGGCCTACGTTTCTGTCGCTGTCAATTGAAATACATATTGAAAGAAAAGAAATAAGACTTGTTGCTACAACAACTGTGTACTAGAATCGGGAAACGGTAGCACGACAGGAGTTCCGGGCAATATTGGTTCGATAAAATTAGACAGACCCCGAGAGATGTGAGCGCGTGTAGAATCAAAAGTACGTTCTAAGGACAGTACAAGAGTATGGCCCAATTGCTAACCACAGGCGTTTCTGTAACAGAAATTGCGGATACCCTCATCGCTCTCCCATGATCCAAGTGATGTTGACGCACTTGGGTTCCCAAAGATCTGTGTCGTCGCCCATCCACGCTGGCCCTCGTGGTGGCATATCATAATCTAGTGCACTCACCTGGCGACCACCACCCGGAGGACCACCTGGGTGTCGACCTCTTCCAGGGCCGCCATGTGTCCCATTTCCAGGTTTCCAGCCTCCAGGACCTCTGCCCGGAGGCCCTCCCATGCCTCCGTGATGCATCATTGGCCACATCGGGATGTAACACCGCTCATTCCAGGCGCACTGCTCCTGGCAGCCATAATACTCGCCCTCCCAGCCAAGCCAGGCTGTGAGCTCAGCAATGTTATCTTGCCAGAAGGCTGCTTTGGACGTTAACCGTGCACCAGCGCCGTGCTTGTCCTGGAGCACATTGAGCCACTCAAGCTCAATGCCAAAGGCTATGGTGATGAGCACCGTATAAATGGTGCCATATACCTCTTCGACTGCCCACCGTGCATCTTGCTCCTCGGGCGACAAAGTGGTCTGCAGGGCATCTGGCATAAAGAGCCTGGTATAGCGGTACTGACAACGCGCATGCACGTCCTTGTAAAGCTTCGAGTGCGTTCCCCATGTTTCACGCGTGATTTCTTGCGGATAATCCATATATGCCACCGAAAAAGTGTGGCTTTGTGCCCGCACATCGTAGAGCCAGTTGTATACCGCCGTCGCATTGCTGGTGTTGCTTGGAAAGAAACCCAGCGCAGAATCCAGCATCGTAAGGTGGCTCGTAACATGATGTACAATCTCCGAGGTCATACGCGTCCAGTCTGCCCCTGAACAGTTGCTCTCGCCCGCGACGATGCTGCGCAGCGCTCGTTCCGAGTTCATCTTCATTAGCTTGGCTTCTTCGGGTATGACTTGCTCCAAGTGATGGAACCGCCGTCGCCGAGCAAGCTCCTTGACGGCTTTTGCCCTATCGCCCTGCTCACCTGGGCCAGTCCACACGCCTTCACGCGTCAGATTCAGCCTAGCCTGCTCCGACAATGCCCTGTTTGCGGTCTGGTTGGCAAACTGTGGCGAGTAATAGCTGAAAATGCCACAGTTCAGCACCTTGGCCTTGGCTTCCCCTAGCCCGGGCCCATTGCGGGTAGATCCGTAGTGCCATGTCGCGCTGTCGAACCAACCCCAGCCTTGCATCCGCAAGAAGGGCTCGCGGTCTGCGTCCCAGCGCATGTTTGGGGGTGGTGAGCCGTGAGTTGGCTCGGCATTGCGATCCGTCTTGGTTGGTTGTGGCGGGAGGGGGTAGTAAGATGTTGTAGCTCGTGCTTGGATTTGTGGCTCGGGCTGCCACTGCAACTCTGCACTCTCAGTCGTGTGATCCTTCTCCTCCTGCGCTCCAAAGCTCTCTTTGTCCGCGTTGTGGTCCTCGCCATCTTGCGGCAGCAGCGGCGCAGTGATATTCAGCCTCGACACAAGCCTCAAACTAGGACTCAGGAAATCGCACCAGATCATTTCAAACCCAGCATTCATCCTCACAACGCCCTCAAGCCCCCAGCCCGGCCCTCGAAGCCCAGCCTCCTCGAGCCAAGCACACAGGCCATGCGCCCGCGCATACTCGTCCCCCAGCCCGCCAAACCCGCCCCCGCGCTGCGCCGGCCCACTCACATTTCCCCACAGGTGCAACATTTGTGTGTCCATCTGGCCGAGCCCCATGAGCGTGGCGCTTTCGCCATCAAAGTACAGCGCTTTCAGGGGGCGTGTGGTCTGGTACGTCAGCAGGAACGAGTCGCGGCTCGAGCCCATGATGCCGTAGGCCATTTCGAGGTCGAACGCGAGCCACTCCGGGCTGGGCGGTTGCGGGGCGGATTCACCGGGCGAGGCGATCAGGCCGTGGTAGAACAGCGAGTAGGCGGGGATCTGCACGGCGGCGAGCGTGTGGCCGTTGGGGAACATGGTGTTGCTCCATTGGTGCAAGAGGTGCGGGATGGAGGCAAAGAGGTGCGGTGCTGACGAGGTGAAGTCAAGGTTCCATCCCGGAAGCGACGTGTCGCCGCGTTCGTTGTCGTCCTTGCTGTCGTTATTCTTGTCGGCATGGGCTTGACCAGAGAGACGACGAGTCGCGTCACCCAAGGGTTTTTGGGCAGAAAAAGGAGAGGATTGTAGCGCTGTCGTGATGCAGGCGATCCAGACAAGCAGGAGGACAGCGGCGCCCTGCAGTGGGGGCCACATTGTGTGTCGCGTGAGAGGCCAACAATCCGCAACGGGGGTCAAGACATGACGCCTGATTGAGAAGTAAGCAAGAGGGGCCTTGTGATGTGGTTCGATGCAAGAGGTGGGGAAAATGGGAAAAGAGACCAGCAGAAAGGGTGGCAAGACACGAGATAATAACGCGGGCCTTATCGAGGTCGACTCGGGTGTTGGATTTGTTGTTGCAAGATAAGCCCCAGGGTGCGTGACAACTGACGTTGGACCTACGCGTCCCTTTCGTTGTCCTGCCTCCGGACCCCGCTCCTGGCTTGCAAGGTTGTCAAAAAGCGCTTCATCTATTGGTCTTGCCATTGTCTGCTTTTGATATTCTGAGAAACAGATGGTTGAGCTGCTTTTTTGTATCACAGACCGCATTGTCTTACCTCCAAGTGTCTCCCACGGCGTCCGGGCCTTACCTTGCAGTCCCTTTTTCATTCGTCATGATTTTAGTGGGCATTCTTTCACGCAATCTTTCGTCCAGCGTATATTGACCTCGCTGTGTCCACTCCTTCAATTTGTCTCTTGGAATACTATTATGGTACCATTTTCCACCTCCACAGTCAACGGAGCATAATCCACGGGTTGTTTTTGTAGTGAGAATAATCATGCAAAACGCACCGCTCCAAGCGCCTCAAGTCGGCAAGGACCACATGCCTTTTACAAACAAATATTCTTGGGCTAAACGCCATAACTTGCCATGCTAATGAATCAAACGGCCTTTTTCTCTTCCAAATAAAAACAACAAGGTGCAAACCCAAGTGCTTCTGTACATCAGCTCCATTCCTTCCAGCTCTTCGCCAATGGGCTGGATACCCTGGGTGCAAACGCCATGCTCTTGCGGCGTGCATCCTGCAATCTCCTGGCCACCGTCTCGTCTTTGCTCAGTCCCAGAATCCCAGCGCCCATGTCGTTGTACATGTGCTGCGGTTTGGGCGGACACGACCGCTGGATCAACTGCTCTCGAGAAACTGATCCATCAACAGCACTACCCTCAGCATCCTCACCACCATCTCTCAAAGGGGTCTCCGGCTCAATCTCCATGGCAAAACGCCGAATGGCATCCGGGGCCGGAGTCTTGGGCACTGGCGTCAGAGGTGCCGTGCTATACCACGCTTCGTGGCCAACAGCGTCAAAGTCCATATCGTCCATGTCATCGTTAACATCTGTATGCTTAACGTCCTCTGGGGTGTGCATCCAGAGACAGCTATCGCGACGATTGGGCACGGGTGTTGTGGGTGCGGTCCGGCATTCGCGTTTGTTGTCGTTGTTGTTGTTGTTGCGGACCGCTGAATTTGGTGATGTCGGCTCCGTCGTCTTTCTACGTCGCGAACTGCGGCGGCGGGGGATGAGCGCATTTTCAATATAGTAAGGAGTCTCTTCAAGCCATTTGTTTTCACGCTCGCAGCTAAAATAGGAATGCGTTAGCACGAACCAAATCTGACAAATTTTGGAGGTGATCAGAGGACGTACTCTAGGACCCAACCAACACCGACGCAATGCACAGCTCCACCGGTTTTACGAACTTTCTCCAGTGTGCGCTTGCCACCATCTTTGTATACCACATGTGTAATGCCAAACTCGGAAGTCGTGTCATCGTCACGAGGCTTCCACGCCCAGGTGCTGACACAACGGGCGCCCATTTGAGTCAGAAGCTCGATAAAAAGAGCGCTGGCATCGGCGCCGTCCATGGTATATACATCAACAAAGACGACTGCTCCCTGGAGCAATTTTGGGTTGATATCCCGACGAGGAGTACGGGCTGGTGTTTCCGGGTCTCCACGAGTACTTGGCTTGGAAGGTGTCTCGGGAGGGGGCACCGATCCGGACCGTTCAAGGAAGCTTTCTTCCTTCAAAGCCTCCTCGAAGCTGCTATCGAGCTCTCCTTCATCTTTCGTCGGCGAATAGGAGATAACTGTCGCGCTCCGAGATAGACTGAACGTAGGCCGGGGAATAGGTAGCCGGGAAGCACTGTGTCTTTGTTTGTCCGGAGAAGGCTGGGCAATGGGTGTTGTTTCGTCAGCGCCCTTCAGTGGTATCTTGGACACTGTATGGATCTCGCGACGCCAAGGTCGTTGAGGCGTGACGGGAAAGACTAGCACCTCGTTGGTAGCTCGTGGAGGAACCGTATTCTCATCCCCATACTCTTGGCTCGTCTCGGAAATCGTGTCCTCGTTGGATTCGACGCTTAGCATTGATTCTATGTGCTCAGGTGACATGGCCGACATCTCGTTGGCCTCGGACATAAGGGCTAAATCCTCTTCCGTCAATGTAATATCTTCCAACACCGGTTCCTTGATTTCGGGGACTTCGTTGTGGTCCTCTGCAGCACTGCAAAGCTTGTCGAAATCGTCTTCATCACTGCTTTGTGTGTCAATCATTCGAGGGCTCCCAGCTCTCCATGCGCTGAGACGCTGCGCCAAGGGCGTAAAGCCGAAACCAGAGGTACGCCGGGCGGAGCTGCTGCCTCTGATTTGCTTGACAGAAGACTGGTGTTGGGGTGTCATGATTCTTGAAGGTTCATCCTCCGATTCGGCACAAGAGGCATTATCCGGAAACATATCTCGCGGTCGAAGTCGGAACATGTCAAACGTGGCTTCGGCGGGCGAATCTGCTGGCGTGGTACTGAGTTCGTCTTGTTCGTCTTCCTGGACAACAGACACATCACTAGTCACTGAGCCGCCTGCATCCTCGCAGACCTCCACCTCACTACTGTGCTCTTCGTGGACCATCGTCATTTCGGCCGGGTTTGAAACCTTCTGATTCTCTGTGAAGACAATAGTTTCGTCGTCATCTTGTGTAGACTCATCGACATTCGTGAGCGACTTTGAGAACGTCTCGTCCATCTCGCGCGACTGAACATTTGAAAATCGTTTCTTATTAGATTTTAGCGATGAAATTGTCTCGGTGGTCAACTTGACTTCGATGGTGGTCTCGGCTTGTTCATCCGGAAAGCCACACTCGTTGCTTATAGTCATGGGAGTGCGAAGTGCGCTCGGCGTCGGGGCCGGAGATCGGCCTCTGTGCGGCTCTTCTGCCTCTTTACGTGGCTTCGCAGGGGAAGCAATCCGCTTAGCTGGAGTCTGAAGCAGTGATTGCTTGAAAGGGGAGGCGGTAGTAGATGTACGATGGCTGAATGGATTTTTGTCAAGAGGTTTTATTGACCCAGATGGTCGCTTGGCAGGTGACTGCAAAAGAGGCGCATTCAACGGCGTCGTAGCACACTGAAGCGTTTCTGCAGCAGTAGAAGAGCCTCGTTGCAGCCTGTCAACCCGCTTAGCAGGGGATTTCAGGGAGTTGGTGAGGCTGGACGGCGGTGGTCTGCGGACAGGGCTTCTGAGCAGCGTGTTGGGCTCAACCAGAGGCTGAGTTGGCCTTGTATGCCTACCCTCCCGTGGCTCCTCCTGCTTCTGTTCCTGCTCCTGCTCCTCCCCTTGTAACTGCTTTTGTTCCTCCTCGTCCTCCTCGTCCTCCTCGTCCTCCTCCTCATCTCCCTCAGTGTCTGTCATCAGTTCCATCAGGGGCGCTTTGATTATATGCGGCTTGACAGGCATCCGCTGGAGTGGCCTCGGGGGCGTCCTGTCCATAGCCAGCTCGTCTTCCGATTCTGTATCCTGCTCCCTATTCGCCAACAGTTGCAAAGACTTCTTAGGGCTCAATGGCAACTTGGACTTCAGCTTGGCGTTGCTCGCTTTGGTGACCTTGCGCGTTGTCGTGGCGGTCGTCCTGGTTGTTCGGCCAGAGCCAGCAGGTTTACGAACAGGCTTTGCGCGCAAGCCACTAGCAGATGACGCCTCAGCGGCATTATCTACGCCAGCGACCCCCTTGACAGCACCAATTGGAACGACATTCTCCTTGTCAGGCTCCGCAAAGGTTACTGTCTTCTTAGTAGCTTTGGACGCGTTCACCGTTGCCTTGTTAGTGCTACCTGCTGGTCGCCCGCGCTTTCTGATGATTGGTGTAGGGGCGACTCCAACTGCATCGTCCTCGTCGGTTTCTTCATCTGCTTGGGTCTTGTGGGCCTTTGTTTGAGTGTGTCGGGCAGATTCCTGGGCGGCGAGGCCAAGGGTAGACTTCTTTGGAGGTCGGCCACGCGGTCTGGGTGCTGATTTCGGCTCAGACTCTGGAGCAGCAACTTTTCTTGGCCGTCCAGGGCCTCGTGTGGCTGGGCGTTTGGCTACACCTTTGACCTCGACCTCATCTTCGTCTTCGTCGGCACGCGTCTTACGCTTGGTCGACTTCCCGGCTGTGAGGGCGGTAACATGGCTATGGGCAGACAGCGCGGGCTTATTGCCTGCGGAACCACGTATCGTCTCTGTTTTGCTCGCTGCTTGTGCGTCTGACGGGGCTGTGTAGGATGGAGCAACTTTTGCGGTCCTGGCGCGGGTGATGCGCTTGGGCGGCGACACTGGGGACTCCATTTGGAAGGCAGCCCGGTGCAGTGGCTCATGCAATAGGAAAACGTAATAGCGACTCAATAAAGCGGATGGAGGTCAGAAAGCATACTGCTACAGGAGCAACGTGTGATGCGATTTTCAATTGTGCAGCAGCGGATCAGTCGTCGTTGCGGCGGTTCAGGGGTGGGGGGTTTGGCTTTCCTTAGCACAGGAAACACACCGCGTTGTCAGCGTGTTTACCGCTGAGCTGGTCTGTGCCCCGCTTCTGGTGGGGCCGGTGTTGTGTTGGCCAGGCAACCCAGGCACTGATGAGCTTTCTTACGTCATTGGCCGGCGAGAATATACAAGATAGAGTACAGCGCTGCAGCTGCATAATAGTAATATCTGGTCCTGGCAGGGTGTCAATCCCGAAATGGATTTCCCAAAGTTGACAAACTTTGTTAATATGACCAACCGACTCTGGATTTTGACTGGCCTAATACACATTATATCATATGCGAAAATGTCCACACCAAATTATTGGACTGAGCTCGCTGTGCACAACTTTGCATCTTACCGACTGTTAGCACTTGAGTCCGGAACCGAAAAGGAAAATGAGATCAACCAGCCGCAATACCCTATCCCATGGGAGCTGCTGCAGACTTCGGTGCCGATTAACGAGCCGACAGGGGCCTGGTACTCACCACAGACAGCCACTCTTCGCGTCGCCTAAATTACTTGCAACGCATCAATAATCTGAACATGCCAATAGGCAAATGGGCAATCCAGCCCGCCACAAAGAGATGATGAGTGATGAGTCTGATGACTGGGCTACCGGTATTCGATGTGATTCTGGACTAAACTGCTGCTGACAATTCAGCCAGAGGTCGCCTCAGTGCCGATGTTCTAGGTTGGCCTTTTGTCTACTTTGACCACTGAACAGTGGACTAACGGACAAAGCAACCTCGCTCGTTTCCCTTTTGCGCAGCCTTTTCTACATTCCGCGTGTCTATTCAGCAGCCTCTCCCCGCCCTTTAGCTTTTCTCACCACCCTCTGCCTCACCATGAACTATCCACGAGAGCATGATGCCCAATTCCGATCCTACCGACACCTGCCGGAGTTCGCCCGGGCTGACGAGGCTCTTTACACCTTACGAAAGATTGCCTCGCTGGTCAAGCCCATCATGAGAGCCCGGGGCTGGACGGTTGGGGAGCTCTGCGAGTTCTATCCTGCACAGCAGAATCTGCTAGGTATTTGCTCCTGCGACGCACTCGTCCCACGACGAGCTGTGCTGACTTCAACAAGGACTGAATGTCAACCATGGCCAAAAGATCATGCTGCGTCTACGGTACCCAGGGGACGCAACCCAATTTCTTCCCATCGAGCAGATCACAGACACGATGCTCCACGAATTGTGCCACATTGTCCACGGGCCACATGACGGCCACTTCCACAAGCTTTGGGACCAACTTCGGGACGAGCACGAAGGCTTGGCATTGAAGGGCTATACCGGCGAAGGATTCCTAAGCCAAGGCCACAAACTCGGCGGCAGCGCTCGCGTACCGCTCCAAGAGGCGCGCCGTCTTGCACGTGCGGCGGCCGAGGAGCGGGCCCGCCGAGCGGAACGGTCTCGAGGAAGCGGTCAAAGGCTGGGGGGCGCACCGCTGCATCGGGGCCGAGATGTTCGTCAGGTCATTACAAATGCTATTGAGAGACGCAATAGGATGGATAGTGGCTGTGCCAGCAGCAATTACAGCGACCTGGAGATTCACAACATCGCCGAGACGGCCACAAGGAACGGATTCCGGACCCAAGCGGAGGAGGATGCTGCCAATGAGGCAGCCATTGCGCAAGCGCTGTGGGAGCTAGTTCAGGAGGACGAGAAACGGATCCACGGCGATAATTACGTACCTCCTGACGCAAACTTTCCTGCTGGCAATGGCGGCGGTGTCTTTACCTCGACATCAAGTGGAGACCAAGTGCCAGAGACGCCGCCCCCAGTTCCGGAATGGTCCCGGCCGAGCGGTTCCACAACAGCGACAACCACGCTGACAACAACGAACCCACCTTCCCAGTCGTCCCAAGGGTTGAGGACCTCGGCCTCTGTTTCTGCACCCGGTTGGACATGCGCTATCTGCACTCTGCACAACCTGCCCGACTTTCTTACCTGCGACGCCTGTGGTACTGTCAGGCCACAGTCTGTAACGGAGCAGCTGGAGGAACAAGAGAAACAAGAGAGGGCTGCCAAACGACGGCGACCGAACCCTACAAACACCATCAACCAGCAAAAGCATCCATACGGCGGCTCCGACTTGGCACATTCGAGAATGGTCTCATTCAGGAACAGCACTAGCGGTGCCAGCAGCAGACCAGCGTCAACGCCCAGCGGCCCGGCATTTTGGGAGTGCTCCCGGTGCGGCAACGTGGTCGAGCGGCAGTGGTGGAGCTGTGGTAAGTGTGGGAACGTTAAGGAGAGTTCCAAGTGAAGTTATACAGTGATGAGCATCACAAATGGTGATAGCAGTGACGATCCACAAATCTGAGGGCTTGATTGCTGGGCTTGGCCTTGGGCAGTGGCATAGATGGGCGCAAGGTGCGACAACGGCCCTGGATCGACCCAGGTGCCCACAGTAAAGACGCACCGGTGCTACGATGCTCTCTGGTTTCGACGATACCCTATTATGACGAGGTTTTTGTGAATAATGAGTTTTTTTTTTGTTGGTCTTGTTTGGCAATTGTCGCTGTCTTCGGTGCACACAGTGCGCTTTGTATTGCAATGTTATTGAATCAAACACATATAGCATATCTAGCAGTCCTTGGACAAATTTGCGTGCACCAAGCAGCCTAAAACTAATTACAGAAGTACATTAGTCAAGCAGAGTAATTGTCATTCTGTGCTGTGGATCCATCCTCACTGAGAGGCAGAGAGGTTTACAAATATCGGCTCTGCCAATCAAACTCTAGTCGCGCCCCCAGGATGCTCTCTGGCACCAAAAAAAGAGGCCAAGCCACCAAGGCCCGTGGGTCGTAGCGATGCTTGTTTTGGCAGTGACGTCGTTGCCGACAGCGCCTACATACATAGTAGGGACTAACTTCTGTCAAGCTCTCTGTCGCTCCTGCCAGATTTCGCACACAAGACCCGGTCCAAAAAAGCTCACTTTGGCGCCGTTGCAAGCGGAAGAGTCATGTGCATTCATCCTCTACACAAAGCTCACAAAAACTCGACGCATGATAATCATTTCTGCATAACATTGCTGTGTTGCTAAAAGGGTACTGCCACGTTCAGTGGGCGGCGAAATGGGGCTGCGCGGAAATCGGAGTTATTATATAATCCCCTCGAGGCAGGAAAACCAACGACGAGGTCCCCAAAAGAGCGCAAATAGTCTTTTCTGCAGGGTCAAGACCTGGCCCGACAGTGCGGGGCGCCCAGCCAGCACTGCGGCAAACCAGCAGATCATTTGCATTTTCAGACTTTCACACATGGCAGTGTGCGCAAGGCCCGGCCCAGATTTGCATGCAGGGCCTAGGACCCTCCAGGGTGCAAAATAGGATGGGGGGCAGCAGGCCCCTGCCTAGCGCAGAAAGGATACTTCATCAAGTATACGGTACCCGGCTAAAGCACATTTTGCTGTCTGCCTGCGCCTGGCATTTCCGTCTTCTTGTTCGCCTCTCCTGACGTCGCGCGACAGGACGAATGTCCTTTGGCACACAGATGAAAGTGTTGAACCCTGAAATGCGGGACTCACACGACATGGTCTTTGGAAATACAGCAACTGTTGCCCTTTACCCTTGGCAGCCAACCTTCCCAACTGCAGCTTTGCCACAATGGACAGGCTGACTGAGACACGGCGGCGGACAGTGGCGGTATACAACGGCGTCTGCCAGCGTGCGAGCAACGAGCAACACCTTGGAGACGCCGATGAATGGGCTTCAACATGTATGCCTGACGCGGCACAGCATTTTTTTGGTGGATATCCTGGGCTGCACAGCATTGGTTGTTGCCCTGTACGCACGTTGTTTCGAGAGCCAACGAATACCTACATGTACCATGGGTACACAGTACATGCGGTACTCGATTCATGCAATACTCGATGACGAGGGTCGTGGAACGCAGCGAAAGCCAAAAAGGGCTTTAAGCCTTCTGCAGGCTTGGGATCAGCGCTCGTGGCCACAGCAGCAAGCAACAACCTGCAAGTTGTGCCCCCAGTTGCCCAGGTACCCAGCCAATGCCAGCCCTGCCGGCGTACATCTTGCCAATACATGGTAAGCATGCGGCGCGGCGGCTTACCAAAAAGCAAAGCGCAAGGAGAATAGTGCCGCCATGACGGGGCCGTCGATCGCGGGTGCTGCTCCAGACTACGTTCGGCCTTTTCCCACCAGCACCAGCCAGCCAGTCTTTGCACTAGGTCAACCAGTCGAAGCTTGTCCGGGGCTTCTCTCTTTTCTCAGAGGCTCTCTCGCACCAGGCGGAGTGCTCTTGGAGACAAATGACGCAACTGGTGCCGCTACTAATCTTTGTGCTCTTGCTCTCTATCCCCCAGACTGGACTGCTAGACCCAGGACTGCCACCAGGAGCTCCAGTGCTTTGCATTGGCTAACTTGACCCTCCCAGCCCGCTAGCCAGCTGTGAGACGGGGGTCTTTTGGGTTTGTTCTGGTCTGGCGGAATCTGGTTCCTGTCTGCTAGTCTTCTTGTCTCTGTTATAGCTGGGTTGTATGTGTGGTTTAGTGTTGTGCCTCTTGTCTCGTTCTCCCGCGTCTTCTGTTAGCCACCCAGGATCATACTCATCCCGTCTGTGCAAAGAGCTTGCTCCATCATTGTCCATTGCTTCAGTTTTCTTTTCCCAACGCCTCCTCAGTCTCGAGGGCATCCTTGTGCAGCATAGCCAACCTCTAACAACCACACCTCGTGGGCTACCATCTTCAACACAAAGAGCCACGTCCAGCAGCAGCAGTACTTTGCGGCATTCTTGCTGCCTCATCTGTGCACCGTTCTTTCGTATTACAAGGCCGTGCCTAGCCCCTTGGTCGACCAAGATAGCCGATCTGGGTCATCGTCTCCTTTTTCAGCAACCGACCCTTGTCTGCGGGCTAGATCATCGCCGCACTCTCTCTCCTCCTAGACCCTGCCGACCCGGCGTCTAGCAGTTTTGTCTACGACACTTGATCTGCGGAGCTATCGGCGGGCGGCGCATTCGTTAAAGAGGGCTCGCGCATGCTCATCAGCCTCGAACCGACCGACTGACGACGGCCGATCGTTTGCTAATTGCCACGGTTCGGCTTTCTATGCGCCGCACTCTGTTTTGGCAACTGCGACACCTTTGCGAATGCCCGGGCCAACTTCGAGTGCGAAATGTTACAGCTCAGACGACTTGAAGCAGGATTCCAGTGCCAGTATCCCGAAAAAGACTATGGACCATGTTCCGCTGAGCACGCCATCTTCGCCCGACCAGACTGCTCTTGCTTCTCTACAAGCTGTTTGTGACCACGATGGACGACGCTCACAGCACGACCTCTCGGGCTGGGCGGGTGCTTGCACAGATGACCCGGGCGATCACCAGCAGTCCAGTCCGCCCTCCGCTGGACTGCGTTTCCAGCGCCATGCAGCTGGCGACAGCGGCAGTCCTGCGTCGAACAATCTCAGGCTCGAAATGCCTTTTATCACCGCCGGGCAGCTGGCTTTTTCGACCATGCAATTCCTTCCCGTGCCTATCTTGGTCCTCGACAATCTCAAAACCGTTGTGCTTGCGAACGAGGCAATGGGCAAGCTATTGGGGCTGATGAGTGACGCTCACGACGCAAGCGTGGACGATGCCTCTAAATTTTTGGAAGATATTCATGGGCAGACACTGTCGCAGATTGGAATCGACATGGTACAAAACGGACGGCCTGTGTGGGTGGCTTGGGACCACTTTTTCGACACGGTGGCTCAGGATGCAATTCCATGCCAGCCTCGCGAGAGCAATGGCGCACCAAGCCCACTAGCCAAGTTTGGGCCAGGCGATGCCACCCCGACCGCAGAAGGCTTTGATGATAAAAATTGCTCTGGCCAGTCTCAGCAGCAAACGGTTGTTGATGTCATTGTGTCCAGAAACGACGGAGAATCGTCGCTTCTGGGCTCGCGACGCGCAAGCAATCCGTCCTCTGAGAACCAAACATATGCCAAGATGATTATCAGCGTTTGGGAGGTCATGGGTCACCAAACTTATTTCACACTCACTTTTACGGATAATGGTTCATCTACCGCCGTCAGCTCGAGGAAACGAGCCGTAGCGCCGAGATCCTCTTTGGAATCTGCTGGCAGAAAGACCATTCCATCCTCACCGAGCCCATCGTCTGTCTCATCGAGCCATGAATCAGCCTCTTCGCCGTCCTACCGAATCAGTCCGAACTCGGTTTCCATGTCTTCCAGTCCATTCCCGCCCATGGGTCCTCCTTTTAAGCGATTGCAGAGCTCGCCGTCTCTTCTTCAGAAAACCCTCATCATCAAAGACGCTCTACTCGACACGACCGAAACCCCCATTATTGCTATGTGGAAAGATGGCACTATAGCATACCCGAATGCAGCCTGTAGAAGATTGATGGTCAAGGATGCGAAATACGATGGGTCGAGCAGCGGTATGGACATACTCAAAAATTGGGTCGTGTACACCGAAGACTTTTCCAAAAAGCTCGACCATGAGGAGTATCCAATTGCAATCCTTTTGAAGACACAAAAGCCCTTTTCTGGCATGCGCATTGGTATCATAGACCCTGATGGCAAAAGACTTGTGCTTGACATCTTGGCTGAGGTGATTAACGACGAGGAGACGGGTGAATTCTTGGCTGGAATCATCACATGTCGAGACGTCACCAAACTAACCAAGGAAATTGATCAAATCAAGGAGTGGGATGCCGAACGGTTCAAGACGATTTGCGACATTATTCCCCAGCTTGTCTGGACCACCGACCCCACAGGATACCTTGACTTCTTCAACAAACGCTGGACAGAGTTCACGGGCAAGAAAGTTGAGGAGTCTCTGGGTGTCTACAAGTGGGCCGACGTTTTCCATCCAGACGATATGATTGAGACTAAGAGGAGATGGGAGCATAGCTTGCGCACAGGAGACACTTACAGCGTGGAATACCGTTGCCTCAACAAAGAAGGTGAGTGGCGATGGCTATTGGGAAGAGCCATGCCGCTCCGGAACCCGGAAACCGGCAACATCGAGAAGTGGTTTGGAACGTCTACCGATGTACACGACAGTATCGAGTCGAAGCTTGCAGCAAGAAGAACACGGCAACAACTGCTTAGCGTCATATCTCACGCTCACGTGACGCTTTTTACCGTTGATCTCGAGCGCAAGATTACTATGCTAGAAGGATCGCTCATTGAAAAGGCGGACATCAGCCTCAACTCCTCACCAGACTGGTATCTTGGAGGCATTGTGGACGAGGTCTTTAATCGTTTGCATCCCGAGTTACCCCTAGGCGAGCGTCCTGACTTTCTTTCAGCTATCGATGCGGTCATCAACCAGGAATCTTCTGATGTCGTGATTGAGCATAGGATAGGTCAGTTGTTGTCTACGCATCTTCCCACACTGCTGTACACCCTACTGCACAAAAAGCGCGCTCTACTCACTAATCTTCAATCTGTTCCAGATGACCGGCATTATCGGACCCGCTTCTTGCCAATGACCGTTAAAAGACGCAAGCCGGAGTCGATGTCCCCAGACGAATCAGATGATGCTTTACCAGACAGCTACATAGAAGGCGTCATCGGCGTAATCATGGATGTGACTGAAGTCAAGGCAAAAGAGGCCGTTCTGGAAGCGCAGGCCAAGGAGAAACAGCAGCTCTTGGCCAATGAGGCTGCTGCTAAGGAGGCTAGCAGACTGAAGAGTCAATTTCTTGCCAACGTGAGTTCTATGCGCTCTACCAGATTTTGCACGTTGCCAGATTCTGACAAAGACGTAGATGTCTCATGAGATCCGCACGCCGATCACTGGTGTCATTGGTAAGTTTTCAGCAGCGCTCGTTGATTTCATGTATATGTTCAAAGACTAATTTCATGCTAAGGTATGGCCGAGTTGCTGTTGGATGTCGACCTGACCACCGAGCAACGAGAATACGCCGAGAATATTTTCCGATCCGCCAATGCATTACTAACCGTTATAAACGATATCCTTGACTTCTCCAAGGTAGAGTCTGGGCGCATGGATATTGAGGAAGTCCAGTTCCGCATGTCTGTAATAGGTGAGCATAAGACGGTCGTCGTCGTCGCCAACAGTCCACAAAGTCCGTTTCAAAACTCTGACGAGGCCACCCCAACAACAGTGCGAGACGTCCAGAAAATGCTTAGTTTTGCTGCTCAGCGCAAAAACCTCGAAATTGTAGCCGATATCGCACCCAATATTCCCGAAGATCTTGTCGTTCTCGGAGACCCAGGACGAATCAGGCAGATCATTACCAATCTCTTGACCAACAGTATCAAATTCACACACCAGGGCTTTGTCAAGTTGTCCCTGGCAAAGGAAAGGGAGACGGATGACATGGTCGAGATTCGATTTGTGGTGCAGGACACTGGCATTGGCATTGACGAGGAAATCCGCAAAAAGCTCTTTCAGCCATTCAGTCAGGGTGACCCATCGACCGCGAGAAAGTTTGGAGGCACCGGCTTGGGTCTCACCATCTGCCAAAGTCTTCTCGAGCTTATGCACGGCCGGATGACCTTGGAGTCTGTTGTGAATCAAGGGACCACGGCATCTTTTTGGGTACCATTCAACAAGCCGCACGAAACACAGCCGTCGAACCTGGTCAAGATACAAACGATACCCGATCGTTTACAGTCCGAGATGAGCGTCTCCTGCCATAGCTCTGAAGTCGACGCGCTCTGCGCGCCCACCGATGGCGACATGGGCGGGACCACGTCCTGGGACAAGGGCAAAGCACCGATGAAACTCCGCGGTCCTCTCCTTCGAAGTGAAATGGATCTTTCAAAGGAAGAGCGCGCAGACATACATGTGCTGGTAGTGGAAGACAATGCGATTAACCAACAGATTGCCATCAAGACAATCAAAAAGTTGGGTTTCAACGTTTCGGCTGCGTGGAACGGGCGAGAGGCTTTGGAGTACCTGGCTGCTGCACAAGATGGTCAGAGTCGGAAGCCTGACATCATCCTAATGGATGTACAGGTGAGTTTCACCTCTTTATCTTCATTCTTCTTACTCAGAGTGTGGTTATTCTGTTATCTTGTATCGCGACCACGCAAAGTCCCCTTCTAGCTAACATGTAACCCTCAATAGATGCCCATCTGCGACGGTTACAAGGCCACTCACTTACTGCGTCATCACGTCCCATACAAGGCCTTCATACACGATGTGCCCATTGTTGCCATGACGGCCTCTGCTATCCAAGGCGACCAGGAAAAGTGTAGAAAGGCCGGCATGGACGACTACCTTGCCAAACCGGTGAGATCAAAGACGTTGGAAAAAATGTTAGTGCGATGGTCGATCAACAAACGAACCCTACCCACGCCACAGCCCTCGTCTACAGGATCTTCGATTTGTTCCGATGAGAGCGATAACTGCAGAAATGCGGACATCCCAGCCGTTGGCGTGGAGGACGAAGACCTCAAACCGACGACGCCGACGGCAGAACAGCCGGGTTGGATGCCTGAGGACCAAGGTCGGACCCTGCTCACACCTTCAACAAGGTTGTTATCGCCTGCTAAAACAACCTCCAAGTCGCAGCGACCGGTGGAAACTTTGTTGCGCCAACAAGACTTGCAGATTCGACGGGCTGAAACGGACGAGCTCGCGCAGCAAAGCCGAAATGATAAGATGATTGATGCCGCCGGGGGCTCTCCAACAGTGACACCCTTGGTGCACGCGCCACAGATGGAGAAGGGAAATCCTTTGACAGAGGCTAATGTGCAAAAGTTCCAGCAGGAGGAGCTGAACAAGAATCTGCCTTGATGAGTGGTAGAGCGGGACGGGGGCCTGACTACTCCAACGTGACACGGTTGGATCTGCTGTTCCTCTTTTCCCCAGTCTGTTGTTTCCATTTCTTTCTTTCCTTTTTTTTCTTCTTCTTTTCCTTTTCCACATCTTCCCTCTTGGAAGATAACGTTTTTGATACTCAGCATGGCGTTCATGGCCCGCTTCTATCACTTGTGCAATTGCGATTTGCAGAGTAAAGAACGAGTCTGAGATTTCTGTTGGCACATGCAGGATATTGAGGGGGGAAAAGAATGAGCGGCATGGCCAGACCGCGTTCCTTTTGGATCAATGCATTTTGGTATGGGCGGGGTCAACAAAATAAAAGGAGGGAATATCTTTCTTTGTGAGCGCTGCTATTATGGGACAAAGGAAAACATGGCATACGGTTTCTATATAGATTATATTTGTTGGCGGAAGAGGCGGGGGCAAGCAAGTAGTACACGACACATAGATGGGACGGCTGGGTGGCGGGGCCAGGATCGCTTTTGCTCCTTTTTCTCTTCTTTTCCAACGGCATTTATACACTGAGATTTGTGGCTGTTTTTGAGTGAGACGATACGAAGTAGAGCATCAATTTCGTGTACTTTGGGATCATTGGAGTGTGGAATGTGTGTTGGACCTGTATTATTGCATGCCTTGTCCCCGGGTGTGGATCTGCTCTGCTCCGTTCCTATCTCGCCTTGCACAACCAAAGTTTAAAGCTTCGTGACTGCGTCAGCTCTTTATCAAGCTACTATGTCAAAATCAGGCCATGTAAGCAGGCAATTCCAACCATCGGACTTACTTGACTGCATGTGCTTCTCGTATAAGAGTCGGCCTATTCATACATGTGGACGGAAGAGGTTCCTATGGGAAAACCACAGACTGATAGAATGAACAACTAGCCTACTAAGAAGTAGAATCGGCACGGGAATCATCGAGAAACCAAGTCATTGCTCTCTTTGTTTCGGTCTTTTCGCGCTTTGTGTTTGGTTGTTGGACCCCGAGATGCAGCGGTATGGTTCTGGGGTGAGGGCCCCCGCGCCAGCACTGAGTGAAGTGGCAGCAGCCTGTGAGGCTCAAGGCTTCCCGCACCGCAAACCTGAGAAAGTGGCACATGCAGCCCAACGTTTTGTCCGTTCTGGAAGGCTGTTGGACGCGTATATCAGCTTGGCGAGCCATTGAATCAGCTTTCTTCCTCTTCTTCTTCTTTCTTTTTCTTGTCCAGAGGGCGGTAACTGAGCTTTGGTTAGCTGCCTAATCAGACATTCCTCGCCAGAACCGACCCCACCATACCATTTCTCTCCAACTGACCACGCGATCCAACCACACAACCAACAACGCAACTACTCACCACTCACCACCACCATCAACATCATCGTCATAGCCAACCATCCACAATGGCGGCTGCAGCAGACGTCCTGAGCACCCACCTTCGGCCGCTCCTCGATGCTCTGCCCCCCAGCATCCGCGCCAACCCGCGCACCGCCAGCCTCGCCCTCGTCTTCACCGCTCTCGGCCTCACCCTCCCACCCGCCTTCTCCTACGCCCGCGCCAGCTACCGCGGCTACCTGGCCCTCGGCAAAGGCGGCATGCCCTACAACGTCTTTGGCTGGGCCCTGCAGGGCGCGCTGCAGCTTCTCGCCCACTGGGACACGCGCGACCCATCCCCCTTTGCCAAGCCCAAGAACCGCCGCGCCTACGAGCCCCATGGCAGTCGCACCTTTTTCCCAAGCCCGATTCCGCTGCGTGGAGGGGATGCGACGACTTCTGCCACCACTGCGGGTACGCCACATGGCCGTCCCGAGGTACCTGGGTATGTTGCGCCGCAGCGCCAAATCACGCAGCAGCCCTTGGGTAAGCTGGGCGAGCAAATGCGCGCGAGAATGGAGGCTTATCTCGACGAGTTGGTCAGGACGAACCCCGGCGTGCTGGCTTTGAAGCCCTCGGGGCTCGAAGGAATCGGCACGCCGGCGGTGTGGTTGGACACTAGCACAACGACGACGACGACGACGACAGCGCCACAGGGACTGCCCAAATTCATGAAGATGATAAAGGGCGAGACGGTCCATGTGCACCCGGAGTGCAGCTCGCACATCACGCTGAGCATGGCGGACGCCGAGGAGGTGGTGCGCAAAGGGTGGGCGGAGCGGCACCGGCTGAGCGGCGTCGCCGGGATGCCGTGGAGCTATGTGCTGATCTATGCGCCGCGGGATGAGAAGGAGTACGAGGTGTGGCGGGCCATTGTCAGGGCTGGCGTGCAGTTTGTCTGCGCGGGCGCTGGGCGGGAGGTGAGCACGGGGGATGAGTGAATGAATGGGGGTGCGCATGCGTGGACGACTGAAACGCCCAAGGGGACAGGACGAACATACCGGTGCAAACTCAAGAAATTGCTGGACTGAGGTGCTGTTACAGCTCAAGACTGATCAGGAAGCTTAATATAGATTGTCAAAGAGGTATTGTGCAGGAAACTTGGACCAAAAGCCAATACTTCCTTTCCCGTGCTCATATATCAATCACAGTGCCCTCCAGTATCCGAAATATACGGCAACGATTACTATACGTCTTTTCCTTACCAAAGAGAATCCTTACACGATCCAGATATCATCCAACTGGGCCGTGCCTGTGTTCTCTGGCTGCGTGCCTTTCCAGGTCAGCCCATACCTGCCAAGGTCCAACGCGGCGACAACATCATCTGTCGTCAAATGGCAGCCAGATAACCGCGTTAGTATGCCACAACGAGCCCATTTACGACTCGCTACATCCTTTTCTTCTCCGTCGGTAGACGGCATAAGCAATAAAGCAAAGAGATCCCAGCCGATGTCGGACCAACCAAATCTCAATGTCAGAGCTCGGAGCTGGCCTTCATGAGCCAACGAGAGCGCCGTAGACATTGCGGATACATTATCCCACTCAACTTCGAACTTTGCCTCCGAGCTGTCCGTTGGCCAAGCCTCCCAGCACGTACTTCCTAGATAGATGCTTATATTCACCCATACGCCACGTATATATAGCACACATTGCTCAAGTGACTGAGCGCGGCCCATGTTTCTCCACATTGTCTCCATTTTGCATTTTATAGGCAACTCTGCGTCTCTTCCTCGTTCTTTTAGTCCATAGGAAGTGTTGACCTTGCAGCTTAAGGGTGACCACGACGGTATAGGATGCTTCGCCGAGGTAAAGCTTTCTGCCGGAACGGGGTATTCATAGCTCCGCCTCCAACACAATTGATGAATAATGTTGACGGACCAGATACCGGAATGGTAATCCGAATCGCCCAAGAGATTATTCCGAACTGACTTGAAAGCCTTCGCAAGCCCGAAGATTGCAGCGACACGGTCAATAGCGAAAGAAACAGAGGTACCAGTATACATCTCTATCACGTCCGTCCACAGATTCTCAAGGCAAGCTTCAGGAAGCCTAGGACTATTAAACCCTTGTCTCGGTAGGGCCAGTGGGCGAATATCGGAATCCGGTAATGTCTCGAGGTATGGTTGAGATTCGCAATACTGTCGTTCTCTACAGAACCACCACATCTGCATAGGCGTGCAGAACAGAATAGCAGGAGCGAGAAGCACCTCTTGGTAGACCCACCCTCTCGAGAGGAGTTCTGAAAATGCAACCTCGTAATCAAAATTGCCATTGGGCAGGATTCGCGTGAACGTGGTCGCCGCGTTTCTTCCCACGGGTCGATGTTGTGTCGTGGGTAGATACAGATCTTCTCCAGCTCGGAGGAGCCTGCCTTCCGAATTCTCGTTGCCGACAGCTGCAATGTTGAATTGGCCGCCAGCATAGATATCTCCAACTTTAGGGGCTTCTTGTTCCCAGTCTTCGTTTACATTTTCGTCATTTCGGTCTTGGATAATACACAATGAATCGATCCATAGGTATTGGAGGCCAAATGATTGCGTAATTTGTATTGCGTGTCGAAATAGGCGTGGCAACCTCGAAATGGGGACCCCCATCTCCATTGTGTGCAAAGAAATTGTCCCTTCACCGTCCTTATCCCTGGACAGCTTCAGAGGCTCTGGTTCTCCCCATCTATGACTAAGAGTCGTATATGGAAGAAAACGGCCTTGTTGCGGGACGTTGATCAATTTAATCAGCTCTTTTTTATCAGCGCCCTTGCTGTGGTGGAGAAGTCGAGAGGGCCGGGACCGCGTCTGGGGTGGATGAAGCCTGTACTGATTGCATTCGGGATGCGCGCTTCCAGTACACTCATTATACCATTCAATTGAAAGACGATGAGGATTGTTTTTAGAGGAGATATCCGGATCCTCTGGGATGCAAGGAAGTAACTTGAAAAGAACTTCGATAAGACTAGTTAGTACTTGCGGCGAAGATACAAATGCGATTTGTTTCACTCCGATGCACAAGAGAAGACCACAAAGGCCCGGCCTTTCTAACTCCAGCGGATGACCAGTTTGGTATTTTATACTTGCAGAGTGATAAGAGTTATAGGTTGTGTTGGGATTTTGAAACCTGTAACCTAGTAAGATGCACTCACACGAGGCACTTGAACCGGGCTTGGGTCCTTCAACATGAGCTTGGATAAGCGAAAGGAAAAAGCCGTCGTAGCCCTTAAACCGGATAACCTCCCTGTAGGTTGAGATATACTGGGCCACTGGCTGTGCTATGGGCGTAGTAGCGCGCAGATACCTCTCACGGGCCCATCTTAGCTTTAACATGGCGCAGAGTCGACAGCCTTCCTCCACCGATTTGCAAAGGCTTTCATATGACCTTTGATGAAGATAAGAGCTGTAGGGTGCGTTATAACGGTCTGGTCTCTTGGATTTGTCAAAGATAGGCAAGCACTGTTGGCAAAGCCTGCTGTAAGGAGACATTGCGGCGATCTCCTGTACCGGAAAGGGTTCGGAATCGTGCGATTCTGGTAGTCGACTTTCATGTTCATCTTCGAGATCCATGCGAAATCGAAAGCCGATCGTTGTCGACTCATTCAAGTTAAGTACGGAAAAGGATTGTCGAGCGGTCTGAATTACGGAAGTACCGGCAATATATAATACAGGAAACACGCTGGGATTGCTGATGTAGATGAATGAGTAAGGACAAGTCTTCTAAGGGGAATACTTAACAACCTTTAGGAGCTCCAATACAGTTTTATATGAGCGCTCAACGAAGGTGCGCTGCTTCCGCTTGTGCAAAGATTATGCATCTTTAGTTGCAACATCACACAGCGAGTTGGTCATAGATGCTACGCTACTATTAATCGAACGAATAGCTGTGTATTACGTGGAGAGGGGGCAGAAGGGGGGAGGAGGGGAAGGGGGGCTAGTTGGGAATCGCTGACGGATCATTCGAGATTCCTTCAGATGACAGCTTGGGTCACAAATTCGGTAACAAGACCAGCGGCAGGAATCGTCCAGTTTTATATTGCACGTACGAGAGCGAATCCTTAGTCTTTCCTGATTACGATAGATTATCAGGCAGCCTCATCCGTTCCCAGGTATTTCTCGTTGGTGTATGGCCTGGTTGTAATCGTCAATCTTCCAAGTATGTACGTGGACGGCTGATCAATCTGTACTTGTGCTGGCTACTTGTCCGGAACGGACGTAACTCTCCTAGCATATGTTCATATAAGTGGAAAGAGAAGAAAAACGGAAAGCAGGAGATCTCACGGTAAAATGCAATGTTCTGTGGTAAGTCGTCTTTTTTTTGGGGGGGGGGGGCTATCTTCGGCATTTTGTTCCTTATTTGCTTTTATTTGTTGAGCATCGAAGACCAACAGCTGCGTTGAGCTCTCGGGTCTCGACGTGAATAGGTCTGTGAGCACATAATCGCCATGGATGGTTAGAGTCAAGGGGAAGAAGACAGATTGAGACTCCCACGATCTCTAAGCCATCATTACATGTGAAAAGTCCGAGGATCATCTCTTTCAAGTCACTTTATATGCCCATCAGCTCTTGAGCCATTTCCGTGAGGACCCTTAACTTGTTGTTAGTACAAGAAACAAAATCATGCCTTGTGTGCGTAGTCGAAAAAAGACACAATCCTTGACCCTGAAAGTTAATATGAGTCTGTAGGAAGCATATACATACACCACCAAGTTAGAGTCCCACTCCTAAGCATATCAATCTACAATTAAGGAAGAATAACTTGCATATGCGAGTTGTTCCTCTGGTCCACTTAACATTTTGAGCCATTATACTATTTAACAGTCTCACCAGCCTACAAGAATATGGCTCTCGAACAAGCTTCATTTGCAATATCTTTGAAACCAACTAAAGTATCTTCAAACATCAAGGTTTTTATCCCTTCATAGATACTAAACCACCATTAAGAGGCAATATAGGCGTGGGATCCCTCGGCCTATTGCTGGATACGTGCTGCTTGAGATACTTGATGATTAATCGGAAGACTTCAGAGGTAGGTTCTAAGTCATCGTGTTTACATGGTAGGCTAAGACAGCCTCGGGCAGTTTGTGATGCGCATCATTTTTATAATTACTATGAGAAGAATCTCGTCTTGGAAACAAGGAAATATTTACCCTAGAATAAATTCCGCCAAATCATCCACCCTTCCCCTTGAATCGCCTCCTGGAAACGCATTCCCCCCCCCCGGAAAAACCCCCAAAGGCTATGCTGCAGCCCAGTCAAGTCCAGAACAAGCTAGCAGTTCAAGGGGACATGCAAAAGCTGTGCCAGCCTTTGAAGTTCTCTTAAGCAGTGCAGCCAGAGCAGTAGTCGCTCTGGACGCGAGTCAGGCACTCGTTGGAGCAGACGAGGCAGGAGTTGAAGTTGGTGAGATCGCAGCTGCAGGTGGTGGCGCAGGTCGACTCGCCACGAGTGACACAGGTCTCGTAGTTGCCGCCGTAGAGACAGGTGCCGCGAGCAGTCAGGTCCTCGCCGGCGGTGGCCATGTTGCCGCTGGGCAGGGCGGTGGCAACGGCGGCCAGAGTGGTGAAGATAATCTGCCGAGTGCATTTTTTTGATTAGCGACCAAGCTACCATGACGGGAATTTCCACTGTGAAGAGCGAGTTATATCAGGGAGACAAGCTCCAGGAGACGTACCATGGAGAACTGCATTTTGAAGATTGGAAAGGCGGAAATCTGGTGGGAGATTGAAGAGATTCTGAGAAAATGGTTTGTGAGGGTTGAAGATGGAGCTATGTGTGATGATGGTGTTGATGGTGATGGAAAGAATGATCAAATCGAAATGCTTGAGGACGTCTCGGACTGGCTCTTTATACTCGAGATGAGAGATATTGTAGCTGGTGTGCTTTCGCTTCCCAGCGGCCCTGCGAGCGTGTGAAGCGTGCCAGCAACACATTCAACACGATGACCTCGTTTCCCACCATAGCATCATGAAGCTCTGCCCAGGTGGTGATAGCGAGAGCCGCTGAACCCACTGCGAACCCAATGGAGTAAAATAATTGACATACCCACCGCATGATCCTCACAATTGCCAAGAGCCTCAAAGGATAGCCTATAGGACAGGAGAAAGGATGGGCTGTGGAGCAGACTGGAGTCCTGGACAGACCACGCCACTCCGACTGATGCTGTTCTGCTTCGCATCGCCCGCTTGGTACTATGGAACTTTCGTAGGCAGCAGGAATAAGGCTCTCCATAATCTGAGACCATGTGGATCCGCGTCAAGCTTAATATGAAGCCAATCGAGTATAAAAATTCTTATTTCCTGGCTGCACAAATCAACCATGTATACCCACCCACTTGATCCTTCCGGGTTGGCGGCTTCCGATTCGACCAAGGCTGCCCAAGCGAAGCTGGATGAGGACATAGTTGATCCTAACGGCACTGCGAGGCACGAATAAGGGATATCTGATCCGTTGTGGGTCTCCCTGGTACATGATACTTTATATGCTAGGGAACATGTACCAACCCCTATTATATCAGGTTTCTTGCCAACACCAAAAGCCATCAATGTCACCGACTTCCGAGCCCATATTCCGAGCCCATATCCCCAGCCCAATCATCACAACCATGCTGGCAATCCTTCGCATGCAGACTTCCGAAATGGAACTCTTGGCTTTCCAGCCGATAGCCAACAACATGACTTTGGTCCTCAAAATCGAGCTGTGCTGATCATTGCTTTAACAAACGGCTCAAACAGCCTGAGGCTCGTGACTTCATGAGGTTGATTGGTGCAAAAAAAGAAGCCAAAAAAAAGTTCAACAAGCGACTGAAGGATTGTATGTAGTGGCAAGGGAACGCTTGGCATTGCCTCGGATACGCACAGTCCACGAAGATCGCGAAGGAGGCTATCATTATGATAGCTTGGTATGATATGGACTTACAATGGACTCATGTATGATGAGAACCGCGAGATTTCTCCCTTGGCTAGTTTACACCTCCAAGCGATGTCTGTCTGCCTGCCTGCCTGTCTTCTTGCATAAGGGCCGAACTCTGACCCGCGAGATTTGGGACTTAAATTTGATATCTAATAAAGATCGGGCAAGCCATATCACTGCCTCAATAGTATATACTCTCAAAAAGTCAAAAGGTTGCAAAATTTCTCTTCACGTTGGGTAGGATTGGCTAAACGTCCGCTGCTGCTATTCATGACTTAAAACCGCCGAGCAGCATAGGAAAGAAAGAAAGACCTGCGTCATCTTCTAAGCATGTACACTTTAAGGTCCTATACATCTCTAGCTACTTAGGCACGAAGACAACTGCATACGTATGGGCAGATAGAGTTCTGAGATCATCCTTCAACCAAGCATGGGTTCCCGAATATGCGCCGATAGATGACAGGGGTTGAGTTTAAGCATGCGGATCCTACGTAGTACAACCATGTTCGTCAACGTAGTTGGAGATTTCCACAACAAGGAGTGGTCAAGAAAAAAAGGAAGAAAAGAAAGGAGCAAAGGCCAGTAAACCCGTATAGGAAGGCATAAGCGGCTACAAGTAGAGGGTCTGAGACTTCTACATATATCGGTTAGATACTCTTTCTGTCAATATTCTGAGGGAATCCCCTCTTGAAGGATTCGAATACTGGCACCGGACGAGAGGTATCCGAAGACTCGACTTAGCGATATTTGGTAGGTCCAAATGTATAAACTGCCAAATCCACGGACCATTCCACGAAGACGGTGCGAGAAGGACTCTCTGTGCGTTCCCAGAAATTGAGGGGATCACACGTCGCTGGAAGCAAGGCCGACGTCTGGATGACTTCTTGTGTAAGTTTTTGGCTTGAGCTCTTGATTAATTTTGAAATTTTGGGTATCCTCAGCACTTACTCAACTTCACAGCTCTTCTGTCAGTGTACCGCCTATTACCTTCCAACCGATAATTTCATATTTCAGCTTGTATATATACTAAGTCCATGCCCGCTCTAGCTTTAAGCAGGATATCCATATCTTGGGTTTCTCCACACTGTACGCTATGTGTCCGCCGACTTTTTTGATACATGCTCCATAGTAGAGAATCCTTCAAACTTCTAGTGCGTTCTTTTACTATGTAATACAGTAAAGGCAACCAGAAACGCAAAAGACCGGCCCGGCCCCGCTGGAGCTATAGAAGACCCCATTATTATTCAAGGTTTTGAGTCGCCAGCTCCTCAAATCCTTCAACAACGGTCGATCAACCAGGCCAACTACTAGTTAGTCATGTTCACTTTCAGGATAATACTGAAGGCTGTTGGTCTCGTATAGCCAAATCAACCATGTGTACATAGTATATAGAAATCAAATCGTCCATGTCCACTAACATTGAGTTTCAAGTGTATAGCCCTGCGCATCCACTTAATATGTACATGATCAATTAACACCAGCCACAGACCCAAAGCGAACCTTAAAATGCTATATGCTCAAGTGCTTCCGTCCTTGCATGTGTAGTATCACTCGAAATCTTCCCCCGTAAATCTTTCTCTTCCTTGGTCTTTCGTCAATGATCATCCCTTTTCATTCTCTTTTGATCTCAAGAAGTCCAGACACTTCGTTGTTTCTGAACTTGTCCCAATTTCTCTTATTACTTACGCCTATATTCATTCCATTCGTGTTTATGCCACAGATGCTACCATCGACTCGTATGAGAAATAAATTATATGCTTGCCTCTTTCACCGCCAGTTTATATTGATCTCCCTTTTAAGCACATATCTACTCGATGCCGTTAGCCTTCGGCCAAACTCGGTTTCCGATCTTCTCTGCCCTACATGCTTGGCTCGCGACCTTTCTTCTTCCCCGTTCTTTCATCTCTCTCATCATTCCTCGTCTTACTCCATTTCCTTCTATCTTCATGCTTACACCGACACTGATTCCATTCAGTGCGCATGAATACACACTGAGGAACGTTTACATCAAACGGTAGCCCACTCTCATATCGTTGGCTAATTACTGTCCCAGCACGAAATTCACGCCAGACATCCTTTCCTCCCAGGGTCTCTGTATATCCCTCTTTACCACTTGCCAAGCGCACGGCGTCAGATGGGTAAAAATAGGCAGGAACGGCCCCATGATGGGTTCCAGGAACCAGCCGTGTGCGGCAGGCGTGATACTGACCCATCGGTAGTGCTAGGAAGCTTAATAATCCGAACCCAGACACTTCAACGTCAGCTGCCGTTTTCATGCACCTTATTCAGTTGCTGAAGAAGACGTTGATGATATTCTTATAAATTTGAGAAATGATTGTTTTCAGTCCACCTTGACGAGAACAACATGATCTAGTCGGTCTACATCGAAACCTTTGTGGCTATGGATGATTTGTAAACTCTCTCTTGTCCTTCTTGGCGAACTTCCATGGATATTCTTCCTCGTCTGCCTTTCTTCGCTATTTTCTTGTCTTTCTCTATCAGACAATCTTGATCAAATCTGAGTAATAAGTACGTTACTAGAGTCCGCAAACTCTCGGGCCTCTGGATCCTTAGAGACGCATCGTTCCAACTGATTTCAACATTCTGACCCAAACTCATTTCTCTATCAATAATAGCCCGAAAACGTGCAGATTCTGCGGATTCGTGGACAAGAACACGCGAACATCCGCCGTGCTCGACTTAACAAGCAGCGTCTTGAAAGTCAACCGCAGGCTTTTTTTTGGGAAGGGGGGGGGGGGGGAAGGGTTCAATCTCGCTGTTAGCAGGTAAGATGGGCGGGTTATTACAACCTCATGCTATTGGAGATGAAAGCCGTAGGCATGATAAAGCGGTGGTATGCCATATAGCGTTTGTATAAATTGGTGCATCTTTCAGCTTATGAGGAGTTCAAGCCAGCGAGCTTACTTTTAACCCTGGGCGAATACCACAGCCCGATTAAGCCAAAGTGCGATGATTACCTGGATATATATTTCCCAGAGCTATAGAAAATATTGTCCGGTATTCTTCAGCGCGAGATTGAGAAACCACATCATCGTAATGATTCTTCAGGCCTCGTGGTGGAGTGGCCGTATTCAAGAAGTATCTACTCCACATCAAAATGTAAGCACTCAACAGTACAAGCACTCGAGGCAACAGAATGCGGCAGTCTATGCGTTTTCTTTTGTTCATATCACTACCCCAGTTCGCAACCTGTGTAAATCCCGTCTCTTGCTCGGTGGCTCCGTGGCTATAGGTCTCATCAGCATCACAGACATTTATAAGATTAGTAGGAGCCCCAAAGATCCTAACGTGGATCGCGAATGCTTATTTGTCACTGTTCCAGGGCTTGATGCGAGTGGGCCGATTTGGCCGAAGCCACCCAGCCCACCGACATGTCTGATAAACCACAACCTCCAGAATAGTTTCTGAAATCAACATGCTTTTTTTCTCATTCTGAGCTGTAATCCCATGGGTCCTGTTGTAGCCATTCGGCATCAGAAGGGCTCAATGGATGGTTTGTTCCTCTTTCTTTTGACCCTGCTTGACTCGACTCTTTTGACCACTACACTCCACGGAATCTACGTTTCTATTGCACGCTCTATCTATATAGGAACAATCGCCCGAGTGCTGTCAGATCTTCTGATCAGGAGAAATTTGATAAGATGAGGAGGTCCAATCGGGGTAGCCTGCAGTTACCTTTGGCCCTGCCACCAACCATTTTCACTGTTCTGGCACCCCATCTGGCTCACTACCTTGGTGCTTTTGTGGGGGGATGAGGTTGTCGCCCTAGCGAAGCTACAAATGTGGGCTATGTAGCACCCATTTCCATATATTTACGTTGGCCTGATTTGTAACCCAGACTTTCTTGAATATGACTGGCAGGTGGGAGTAATGGCTCTGGCAAATTTGAACATTCTCTTGATTCAGCGCACTGCTGGACAGAACCAAGGGTCTAATTCTCTCCTAAACAGTCCACATACATATGCAAATCAATGGAGAACTCATGCAATATTTGTTGTCTTCCCACTTGCGCGTTCAAAGAACTGGACCCTGTGATAAGCTATCTTTTTGCAGAGCCTGAATCGTTGATAATAATATGCTTCTCGACCCGGATCTTCTATCATCTTCCTTATGTTGGGGGTGACCAAAGTCCGTGATCACGCTGATTTAAGGATGCACGACTTGATTCACGCCTCAACCAGATCCCACCACTATGACCTCGCAAGGGCTTTCAAGTGATGTCAGAGCCACGGGCTTTTCGATTTTGCAGCCTGGGGGACCTGATCCCGAACTTGATATCATCTTCGTTCATGGACTCAATGGAAGACCAGACAGGACATGGACTTATGAATATCAAGGGCCAAAAGTGCCGTGGTTTACTCGAGTTCTCAAACGGAAGCATAAAGGTGCTGATGCAAAAGGTGAGTTCCATGAAGAAACAATACGTTGCATTGGCCTCTTTGCTAAGCAATTACAGCCCCAGGGGAGGCCGTTTTCTGGCCCAAAGACCTTTTGCCCCATGAGAGTTGCTGCAAACAAGCGAGAATCATCACATATGGATACGACTCGGATGTGTTGGCTTTAGTGAACACGGCAAATTTCTCCACCATCACTTCTCAAGGCGAAACATTGCTCAATGGCGTCGCTAGAATCCGTTCCGACAACATGAAACGTCCTCTGCTGTTCATAGTGCACTCTCTTGGACGGCTGGTCGTCAAGTCGGTGAGAACGAAGAGTGCTGTCTCGTCGGACTCTTCATCACTAATCGAGGGACTGAACAACAACGTCAATGGCAACCAATGCTGCATGGTTTGCTTTTTCAATTGCTTCACAGATGTCCGGGTCTCATTCCAGGCGTGATGAAGATTGCTAAAAAGAAGGTCAAGAATCATCCAAGCCGGAGGAATACGGGCTATGACACCTTACCAGCAGAGTACGAGTGGTCCATGGGACTGATTGAAAAGGCCCTACTCTATTGCAAATCTCAGTCGAGTTATACTTTTCGGGCTCTGGTATTGGTGGACGGCCTCGATGAGCTAGAAGATCCAGAGAGCGCCCAGAGAAGCATTGACTTCCTACAGCGACTCTCAAAGGCAACTAGCAATAACGGGCCCGCCATCAAAGTGTGTTTGTCGAGTCGCTCCGAGCAGCTTTTCAAAGACCTATTGTCAGGGGTGTGGCGTATTCAGATACATGAACACACCCAGGATGATATTCGACGACATTTCGTGGCAAAACTGCGGCAGGTCAAAAGATTCCAGCACAGCCTACTACAAGAAGGCATCCATGCTTCACTCCAAATGATGCTTGAATACGTCGTTGAAAATGCTCGTGGCGTCTTTCTATGGGCTACGTCTGTCTGCGGTGAAGTATGTCACGCCTTGAGCAATGGAGAAAGCCTTGAACAAGCCCAGGAGCTTTTGTTCAAGTTGCCCAAAGGAATGTTCGAGCTGTACACGTATACTTTGAAGCGGATCGACCCGAGTCTGCGACTGAAAGCCTTCATCATGCTTGAAGCTGTTGTGCGAGCACGAACGCCACTGAGTCTACTGGAACTCTCGATGATCGTATACGTCAATGAGAAACAAATCACCCGCAGACCCCAGCCCTGGCATGATCACGAGAATCGCGGACATATCTCACTGGGAGACTTGCTCGACCCAGTCAGGCTCCAAACTCAGGTCATCGCTTGTTGTAAGTGCATTGTGGAAATATCCTCCAATGCAACCTATGACGATTACAACAGCTATTATGGATCCGACCGAGGATTTGAGGATGATGTCTCCCGCTACCATCCCCTACTTCAGTCCTCGAAGCTCAGGAAGCTTTCGTACCTCCCTGGAATTACCGACAAGGTCCCAGTCTTCCTCTGAAAGAACGGACAACGCAGAGACCGAAGGGAGATCCGCTCCAATAATGATACAGAAAGAGCCATCCAACTTCTGCATGAGCTCCGACGGACCAGAACAAAGGCGCAGAGTCAGTTCAGACATTGAGCAACGCCAAACACTTAATACAGACATAGGCGCCCCTTATGACACTTTTCCTCAGGATATCGTTCAATACGGAACCTTGCTGCTATCTGAATCTCCTGCTAGCGCAAATGATGCGCAGATCGAGATCGTCCAAAGAGAACAGCATGATGATCTCAAGCAAGCACGCTCCAAGGTACAGCTCCTTCATAGGTCAGCCAAAGATTTCTTGCTTGAAGAGAAGTGCCTTGACAGCCTATTCCACACAGACTGCGGAGATACTGTCGCTTCAATCACCAAGCCGAATGGCAACGGACATGCATTTATCCTGAATTTTGTCAAAGCGTGGCTGGACTGTCCACGTGAGATCAGGTTGAGAATCGGGTGCCAGATTGATCCTGTGCGTGAGATGGCCTTCCACTCCCCTCAGCTCGAAGCCAGTCTCGGAGCCGAAGGCGCTGGACCCTTTTTCTCACTCCTTGACGATCTCGATCGCGAGTTAACCAGTCACCATGCAATGAGAGAGTGCTGGCCAGTGCAATGGTTTGAAGGAGCGACGTACGATGCTGGAAGCATCAGACATTGGCATTTCACCTTTCCAGCATTCGCTGTGGCAATGGACATGAGAGGATACATTCAACATCGACTCCACTTGGCTTTTGACAGCATCGAGAAGCTGCATTTCCTGAATGGGAAGGCTGGCCGTCCACTATTGTTCTTTTCAGTTTTTTTGCACGGTCAAAACCCGAAGCCGCAGATGACGAGATTACTACTTCAACAAGGGGCGGACATCCACGCGACATTCGACGAAAAGATTGTTGTTGAAAGCCTTGTGATCCACGAGAGTGCTCGCAGTGGCGCACCTCATTTGGACATTGTGAGGCTCTTGCTTGAGCGCGGAGCTAATCCGGATTCTCGTTATATACCTGACCCAGGTGTTCCAGCAACCTGGTACCCTCTGTTACATATCGTGGCCTATTTGAGGAACATTGACCTTGGACCACGATTGATGTTTATGAAACAGCTGAAGAGTAAGGGTGCTGACTTGAATGCGACTGATTCTATCGGTCGCACCTTTGTAGAGATCTTATATTGGGGAGGTGGTCAGATGCCGGCCCCAGAATGGGAATGGTTGTTCCGCAATGGCGCAAAGATCACGAAACGCATGGTCAACCCGGGCGCGCAACAAAGAATCACCAATGTACCGGAGAACGGCTCTATCAGAGCCGAACCACGCAGTTCTGTTTACAGGCTAACGCGCAGCGTCAAAGGCTCGACACTTTTTTTAACCTCTGGGTTATTATGTAACCAATCTTTGTATGCGAGAGATAGTAAGTATGAATCTTTCGAGGTGTTAAACAGAACGGCTTTTCGCAAAAGAGATTTTTATACTTTGGAAGCAGTTCAAACTATACAAAGGTGGAATTCGACATGGTTTAGAGACTAAAATAGGCAGTAGAAATGAAGCACCAATTGGTTATATTTCGGAGCACTAGACTTGGAAAAAGACAGAGGGCAAAGATCATAAGGCTGACAGGTGGATGATGTTTGGATCTATAAGATCTATAAATTATAACTATGAGGCATACCCCTGGATGTAAACTCGCCGAAATGCAGCTAGAGCCTAGAGGTAAAATCATTTCTCGTCCGAAATAGTTTAAAAGTAAGTCCACCAACGTTTTGAGCACGTGCTTCGCGGTATACCTTGACAATATTCTCCCACTTTAGCCATTTTTCCCTTCTTCCAAGACTTTCAAATTCAAATCCATAATATAATGCCTCTAAACCCAAGCTATGCAATCAGCTTCAAATACATGAAAACGTTTACTTCCGTCAGAAACCTCGATATGGAGCGTAGGCCCATCCTATCGACAACTATCTCGGTAATTTGTTTCATGTTGCTCAGTAATCTCATCCGATGCCTTCTGCGGCTCTATCAGTATTCGAAATGCTGACCCACTAGCCTCTCGCTGAGTTTCCACAGCTTCGCTGCCTCGACCGTGCTTGTTGCCCATGGCTTCACGGTCTCGACCCAAGGGTCTGCAACGTGTGAGTCTTCAAGGTAGGCCCCGTTGTGCTCTAGAACCCGATTTTATTAGCCAAGCGATCATCGAAGCTCCTCTAGTATCTTGATAGCTGGCCAACGTACCCTTCAAATTTGGGTCAAAGGAGGCGTAGACGTGGGTCGCCACACCCTGATCTGAAGATTTCGCTTTGAACTCGGCCCATCCCTCCTTGTTGCCCAATTCCCGGTCCACAGTTTCTAGATCAAAAAGAAAGAAAGAATTCCAATGTTATTCAAGCTCAATAAGCACAACACGTCAAGGTAACCGCCAATCTGTGTGTGGCATGAACTTACGCAGGGTAACCAAATCCTGGGACCAGTCAAGGTGATTTCCTAGGTTTGTGTTAAATATGACACCGGGGTGCAGACTATATGACTGCAGGCCTTTGTTGCCCAACTTTTCTGCCAGAGAGATAGAAAACAGCATGTTGGCTGTCTTTGATTGGCCGTACGCGCGCCATTTGTTATAGGTGTCACCATTTTGGCCAAAATTATAGTCATCCCATCGAATTGGACTCATGCGGTGGCCATCACTGCTGACGTTGACGATACGAGGGGCTCTCGAAGCCAGGATCTTGTTCATTATCAGATTGGTGAAAAGAAAGTGACCAAGGTGATTGGTCGCAAACTGGCTCTCGATACCATCAAGTAGCTTGTATTCGACAGCCATGATGCCTGCATTGTTGACAAGGACGTCGATGTACGGCACATCAGCCCACTTGTTGAGTTCATCAGCTGCTCTTCGTACAGAGGTCAGTGAGCTGAGGTCCAGCTGTAAGACCTTGGTTCGCACATGGGTCGCATTCGCGATGGCCTCTGCAGTCTCTTGAGCCTTCGCCGGAGTTCGAGCGGTCAAAATAAGTGTATCTGGCTGGCCCAAAGCAATCGTTTCAGCAAAAACAGCACCAAGACCGTTCGGCGTGACGCCTGTCACTAGGACGACTTTGCCCTTGATGTGAGATGATAGGTCCTGGACAAGCTCGCTACCGGTCGTTTGTGCGTTGTAAGGCATTGTTGTATCGCAATGTGTTTGGCTTAAGCAGTGAAATGTGTTTGGCTTAAGCAGTGAAATGTTGTGCGAGAGATTGAGCAGCAAAAAGCTTTGGGCAGACGTGAGATGAGTGTGTTTCGTGGGCGTCGTACCGATGACGATCGGAAGAGATGATATTGGAACCTTTGAACAGCTCATTAATAAACATAAACCAGCGGGCATATGAAGTTAATCGCCTTAACTCCGGGATAAAGCGGGGGGAGGATTCTACGATAACCCGTCACCCGTGCCATAAACCCCTAACCAAATGTCACATGAATGTTTTCTTCGCCCATCGTCTTCGTAAGGCACTTGTGCGTATCATGCGTGTGTATATCCTCTCTTCAGTGTTATCAAGGATACGCGCACCTATTCCGTACAATACTTGCGAGCCCAGCTCTCCGCCCCCTCCCCCTTGACGGGAGAAAGATTCGACCAACTGCAACCTCGTGCCATGCTCTGGTAGAAGACGACGGCCGTGGTTTGAGTGCAAAAGAAACGAAAAGATTATTAGTCGTGCGTGCAAGCAATCCAATACTTTCAATTACCTGCCTAGGCTTCGTGGTGCTGCTGACAGTCATGATTCTCGCGCCACTGCCTGTTGCATTATGAGCTGCTACTCGACAAGCGTAGAGGACAGGCTCGAGACTCCAACATCTGTCGATGAGTGGGAACCCTGTGAATCAGAGAGAGAATGTAGTATAAATGAGTGTGTTGTCTATGGGGTATATAACACAGAGCGAATACAACCCTAACCCTCTTCGCTCATCAGCGCGTGAACCCTCCACAGTATTTGTTTTCTTGCCTTCGCAATCCGCTACTACTTAATATATACTGCTTCCAATCAGATAGTGTGAGTTCTCATGTTACTTACTATACATGCTGATATATCCAAGAAGAAGAAAAAAATACACAAAACTGCATCATTATGCTTGTGCATACAGAGCTCAAGCCAACGACTCCAGCAGCAAATCCCTTGAATTTCCACGTTACATAAGCAGTCTTCCCATACTCCTCTTTTCGATTGAGATTTTGGCATTTGGTTGCGTGACGAGCATGAAAACGATGGCAACGCAGCCACAAGGCTCTTCATTCCCTCTCTTTCCAGACCTGCCGCCTGAACTACGCCTAAAAGTCTGGCGCCGCACGTCTTCCCAACCATGTGCCACCTGCGCTGTTCATTTGGAAGGCCGGCTGTTGGGCCCTGAGACTCCTTCAGGTATTCGAGCCCGGCTACGAAGCGGATAGAGACGACCTCAACGTGATTGTAGAGTTCCGCCATCGCATGCTCAAGCCTACCTGACTCACCATCCCTCTCCTCTCCGTCCACAGCGAGGCTCGCGCGCTCGCCCTTTCCTGGGCGGCCAACAACGGCATCGAGCACATGCACGCCGTCGCCCCACAGGAAGCTGATGCTGTCGCCGCTGATGCTGCCAGCCACTACTCCGTTAGTTCTCCCCAGCTGTCCTCTCGCACGGGGCTTGACGCCAGAATGCGATGCCGTTTCTGTGCCGAGGCTACTGTGGGAAGAGTTTCTCTACGAGGGCTTTATTTTCAAATGTTTACCCAAGAGAATGAAGACCGCCTCTTCGACTTTCGCTTCTGAGTATGCCATATTGCGGTCGCGAAGGAAAACATTCGTGACAAGATGAATTGCCCAAGTTGAAGTGCCTCTTTCACTGTTTCCCCTCTCTACAAGTTGTATACTTGGTCGTTGGGGCTATTCATGAGGAGCTGGATTGCAGAATGGCTTTTCCAAGATCACCCTTTTCATTTAGGCGCGACACCCCTGGTAAGAAGTTCGAAGGAGCGGTAGACATACCTCGGCGCTGGGAGGTTGACGAAACAACAGCACGCGAGGTTGTTTTGAAGAATGAGAACCAACAAAGTGTTGACAGTGCTTGGTTCGTAATGCCGGACAATAAGAAGTACCTCGTTGACGGTATCCCTTCTAGAAAGCTCACGATCGATGCCAAAGACTTGCACGACGGAACGGTTAGTATGGAATCTCGGAATTCAGGATCCGTTTTGTGCATATATCGAGAGGATGAACGATGCTTAGGGCCCAGGGCAAAGGGCCTTGTTGTAACGGTGTGCCCTCAGCAGCCCGGCAAACGGCATATCATTGTCTTTTAGACCTGGGTCATGGATGGGAAGCCAGTAGATAAGATCTGGTGCCTGTAAGTGCGCACAATAGACGTGTATACTGCTCCACACCCGAGTTTCTCTGGAATGGGTGGGAGTACTGTTGAGTTATAACTTAGATCCAAGACGCCATTTGCCGTTCATCAAGTGTTCCTCCAATGAAGTCTTCTGCAACTGTTGGCACCCTTTTGTATTTCCATTACACATTATCATGATTATTATTGACCGTTTCCATCTCAAGCATCCGCATAATCTCTACTCGACGGCAGAAAATACTTCCTGCGTATGGATCCAGACCTTCTCGTCCACCTTGCGCTTCCTGAGATCCCCCAGCACCTTCTCACTATCAGCCGACTCGCCATGTGGATCCACTAGGAAAACACCCCCATTGCTGCGCTTCGCCTTCTTCTCTCCCCCCTCCAAGGGCACAACTCCATCGTCGACACTGTACCGCGCACTCGTAGCGGTGAACAGGCTCCTCTTGCCAGCCTCCCCGGCATCTCTCGCAAACAGCCGCAGGAGCGGGCCCGCAACGTACCGCAACAGGAAACCCGTGAAGCCGCTGCTGATATGGCTAAAGAGCGGCGTCGCGACGAGCCCGGGGAACTGATGCACGAAACTGACGCGCGGGGCCTCGGCTGCGAAGCGCTCCAGGGCGAGCGTGAGCATGGTGGTCGAGTGCGCGTTGCCGTTGGCGACGGTGAAGTTGTGGGGCTGGTTCAGTGCGAGGTCGTCTTCGCGGAGGGCGCTTTCACCGCCGCCTGCGAGAATATTGACGACGCGTGGGCTATGCTGTGATGCGCTGAGGAGAGGGAGGAGGAGCTGCGTGATTCGGGTGCGTGAGTAGTATCGTGTTGAGAGACTGGCATCCAGACCTTCGGCGGTATCTGAGCAGGTTTGGATTGGGTTAGTATACAGAACACAGAACTTGGCTCCATACCTGGCTAGGGATGTCGTGTGTGTGTCACTCTGTGGGCCATGGTAACTACCTTGTCGTCCATCCAGCGAGAAGAAGCCCACAGACAGGAAGAGCAGGTCGAGGGCGGACTCCTTTGCCTTGACATACTCAGCCACCTGTGTGGCTTCCTTGACGAGCGATACATCCTTTTCGATGATTTCATATACGCCGCGAGGGTTCAAGCGGCGTAGTTCGTCAGCTATAGGGGCGGCCTTTGCTGCACTCCGAGCGACAAAGTAGACTCGAGGCTCAGCAGCATGCTGTGCGAATTGCTTCAACGTTTCCAGGCCAATGCCCGAGGTCGCACCGACAAAGAGGGCGACATATGGGCCCGGTCGGACGCTGGATAAGCGGCTGTTGGAAGCGGTCACGGACTTTAGGTTGACCATTGCGCTGATTGCACGTAGAAATGTTGTTGGACGGGTTTGAAAATCAGAATAAAATTCCACGCGAGCGGACTGTTGACGTTTGGTTTTTGGTCGCTTGGAAGTGTCGAGAACTGTGGTCAAACGCAACTGACAATGCAAATCATGGTTGTTTTTATATGCGATTGTAGCATGGACGGGGGAGTGAGGTCAGAGTCCATGAGAACTGCGCAATTGCCAATGAACCAAGATCTTTCGGCACTCGCGTGAAGCGGGTTAGCAATCCTCTGATTTGTAATCAGACTCGACTGGCCTCGCGCGATCGATACTGCTTGCCTAATCAACGCCGAAAATGCTTGTACTATGAACCACATTTGTATGCGGAGAATCTGACATGCAGATAGGTTTAGCCTTGTTGAGATATTGTGTGATCTCGGCTGACGCACCCTGTCGGTCCTGTGATCGACTGGGAGGAATCCAACAGAACCCTAGAATTTAACAGTATAGGCATGACAAAAGGATCCAGAATTTCGTGGCGGCCAGCATTCAGGATACCCAACGGCAATGGTTTTCGTCGTAATCGGCGAGAGAGGTCTTTCTGAACTATTGCATACCGTGCATCCGCCTCTCTTTATGTTGGGCTAGTGATACTATGGTCAGCATAAATTATAGCTCCTACTGAGGGTACCAGAAAACAGCTTCTTTCGTTCTTCCTTTTTCGGCGAGTCTGGCGTTAAAAAAACGGTAAATGCTGTCAGACGCATAGTATTGGGAAGGCATACGTAAGAAGCATAGCATAGACCAAGTGCATCGATGACCTCAAGCTCTCTGAACTAGAGCAATGCTTCATGTCCATTGCGCAGGAATGGAAGTGTGATGCGATTTGTATTCTGCGCTGAGCCGTCCCATGCTGGCGATGGAAATGAATTGCTTCAGCATATACAAATACGTGATTTGACCAGATTTGGCATGCCTTATGATCAGACGATGAAATGCCCGATAAAGGTACGTATAGCCGATAGGTTAGTACGTTCGCTTGCTGACTCTTTTCCCTCTGTCCGCACTATTGAATATGGTGCCAGAAGGGGCAGGTCCCGATTACGTAGAGCTAGAGGCAATGAGCTTGCTCGTTCTCATGCTCACTTCATGCAATGATATTCTGAGATGATCAAATTTGCGCACTCCTTCACCAGCATGTCATCATCAGGTTCAAGAGACTTGGCGTTTGACTTGCCAGAACTGAACATTCCAGCTTGTAAAGAAGCTAGAAGACATGAACTTCCGGGTTTGCGAAGTTATGCCCACAACTGCTTATACAACATCATGATGGCTGCACGTACAACAACTAACGGTCAAAGCCTACATCACAAGCATTACTAGCGACTGCATGAAAATGAGAATTAGTCCCCCTTTGGCATAGTACTTGGGACAAATTATAGCTCAATTGAGTTCTGGTTGCCCAAAGATAGTACGCACTGCCATTTCGATAATGCACGTGAGCATGTATTTGAAAACTAGCTAAGTGATAACAGTACACGTAGAGCAAGGCCCCTAGCCTTCACAGCTCAGGTTATACCAAAACAAAAAGAACCGAGAGCATGCCATCTCCGAAACCGACCAAGAGCACCTCCCACTAGCTTCTGGAACAGATAAATTTGGATACAGAGCGCTCCATCCCAATATCAAGCCGACTTTAGCGCTGCCTGATTGAAGTGGCATGCGGGGAGGATGTCTCGCAACGCCAAACGCCTCCAGATGTCCAAAAGCCCCTTGTGGACTTTCAATGCAGTATTTGTGATCTACCCTAAAACTATCCTGTCCGACGCCCAATGAATTCTGTTGTCAAAACGCCTGTCTCATTTGTTGTTTCTTTCTGTAAAGCAAAATTCAATATCGCTCTTTTCTCTCCACTTCAGTTTGTTTGTTGCCAGACTGCAGGGAACGAACGTCTCAAGGAAGAGGGCTAGAAGCTGTGTGCGCCATTGACACCGTTCGAGACCTTGGCCTTCAGAGTCTCATCTAGGCACCCAGCGCTAGCAGCAATGAAGCCGAGGAAAGGAGGCTATAAAAAGGTCAGCTCGTGGTCAGAAAGCAAGTCAGTTGTGGTACATACGCTTGGGTTGAGCACCTTGGACTGGTACTCAGCGTGGAATTGTGTGCCTAGATGCTACGTCAGCAGTATTCAACCAAATGATTCTTGTGGGCACGTGACACTTACCAACAAAGTATGGGTGGTCTTTAATCTCAAAAATTTCCATGCGTTGACCAGTCTCGTCCTTGCCAACAAAGTGCAGGCCCGCAGCCTCCAAGCGAGCAATGTACTCGGGGTTGATTTCGTACCGGTGACGGTGTCTCTCCTCAATCTCTTGAGCGTCGTCGTATAGAGCACGAATCTTGGCCCACTCGCTGTCGGGCTGGAAAATCGTCTTGCGGGATCCGAGACGCATGGTGCCACCCATGTTCTGCTTGTCGAGTTCAGGCATGGAGATGACAATACAGTCACGGGCAGTAGCTGCGAACTCTTCCGAATTGGCACCTGCCATTCCGCAAATGTCACGAGCGAATTGAATAGCAGCCGTTTGGAAACCGAGGCAGACCTGCGAAATGGATTAGCAACGTGGTCAAGGGAATGGATTGAGTGGATTTGATAACGTACGCCCAGATATGGCACCTTGTTCTCTCGAGCATACTTCGAGGCCAACATCATGCCCTCGGTACCACGAGTACCAAAACCTCCAGGAACAATGATACCGGAAGCATTCTGAACATCCTGCCATGCTTGGTTGTACTTGTTCGCCTCGCTCGTTCGGGCCTGAGGCTCCAAGTGTTCAGCATCCACCCAGACCAGGTTCAGCTTCCGTCGCAGATGCATCGACGAGTGCTCGAGGGACTTGACGACCGACAGGTATGCATCGTGTGTCTCGACGTATTTGCCAACCAGTGCGATGTTGATCGACGACTCTTGTTCCTGTGTGACAACCTTCTGCCAGTGGTCCCAGAGTTCAGCACCCTTAGCCTGGCGTGCCAAGGGAATCGTCACATCCCCGAGGTTGAGACCGGCGCGCACCAGGGAGAGGAGTTGCTGCTGCTTAAGGAGGATCGGCACCTGGTAAACGGTCGGCATATCGCGCACCACAATGACCTGCTCGACCTCGACTGAGCAGTGCAAAGCAAGCTTGGCAATCGTACTGTCTGCGAGCGGCTGTTCACATCTGCAGGCAACCTAGCGTCCTTGTTAGCGATAGAACTGGAACCACTGAGTCAGTAGACATACCAGATCCGGGATCAGGCCATAGCTGCGGACAGACTTGACAGCGTGCTGGGTTGGCTTGGTCTTCTGCTCGCCATGGATGGTCGGGACGTAAGAGACGTGAATGTTCATGAAGTTGCGGCGTCCGGCTTCGTGGCGCAATTGGGTGAGTGCCTCGACGAAAGGCATGCTCTCAATGTCGCCGACAGTACCTCCGAGCTCGATAATACAAACATCAGGCTCCTCTTCAGATCCATCGACAGAAATATGGGAAACGCGTTTGATCCAGTCCTTGATGGCGTTGGTGACATGTGGCACACTGGCAACTTCAATTAGTATCTTCGCCACTCAACGCCGCTTACGGACAAGTCCTTGACTGCGCGGTCCTGCAGAAGCGATGAAAAGAGAGCCAGGAAAATGTGATTACATACATCTGTACCGTCTTGCCTAGGTAGTCACCACGGCGTTCCTTTTGGATGACCTACGGGCCGTTAATTTCAAAGTATGTGTGTGAGCTACTCGAGAAGGCGTACATGTTGGTATATCTTGCCAGTAGTGATGTTGTTGTCACCGGTCAAGGTGACGCCGAGATACCGCTCGTAGTTACCGAGATCCAAGTCTACCTCAGATCCTGAAAGGGATATTAGATCGGCTGGACGAGTGAGCAAAAGCCAGGCGACATACCGGAGCGCAGGACAAAACATTCGCCATGCTCGGCGGGGGCCATAAGGCCTGCATCAACCGAGACATAGGGGTCGATCTTGATACAGCTGACCCGCAGCCCGAGCGTCTTCAAGAGCTGTAATTCTTCTCGTCAACAACAAAAGCTCCGTCACATCGATGATTGACCAGAGGAGCAACACACCAGACCCGTAGAGGAGGCGATGATTCCCTTTCCGACGCCTGCACTTTAATGTCAGCCGATTAATGCTGCCATGAATCTCGAGCAAGAGTGGCGCCGCGCGAGCAGGTTGGTGATAATTTTGGATAAGCAAGTGGGCGCGAGCGTACCGGAGATGACACCACCAGACACAAGGACGTAACGCATCTTGACCACCGTCTCACGAGTACAAACAGACAAAAGCCTAGGATAAAGATGTAGACTTGAAGATTGCTTGTACCGTCTGGCGGGCAGCAATGAGTGGTGATGAAGACGTGTTGCGCATACAATTCAAGAAATTTTTGAATGCGACGCGGTCTGACGCCAAAAAATAAAGAGGGCCGGCCTGGGTGCCGAGGGGTCGTCCTTTATCGATAGCAGAAAGATTTAAGGTACCAAGCGGTACGTACCCCAAAGCCCTACTATAGTACATAGTATGACTCTTTGCGGCAAGGGACCCCTTCCATTGCACAAGGCAGCCATGCCCGTGTCTCCGTGCTACGTACATTGTACCTTGACAAGCCTAAAAGCCAGTGGTCACTGGCAGGTGGGCAGGTGGGTAAACCGCCCTGTAGCCTCGGGTCTGCCTGCCTGCCTGCGATGCTGCGCTACCATCGTTTCCTCGAAAAGCTGCACGTAAGTTGTCTGTTAATTAGTCTCAAAGATACTCGAAATCGTGACTCGACTGGCGAGCACCCGACAATTGCTTCCATGACCTTACAATTCCGTTGGTGAGAACACTGGCAGTAGATAATCACCAAGACATGTGACTTTGAAAGGGCATTTGTCCAAAAAGACCTCCGTATTCGAAGTCGAGGCATCAAGCCGTTGAGATGTACAGTGAATTAGACGAAGAGGCTACCTGCCCCTAAAACAAGGTGACAAAATCTTGTCCGTGAACAACCGTGACGAAATACCCAGCCCTTCCTACCCATTAATAACCTTTATTTGCACCGACTCCTGATGCTACAGTCCAGAGTCTAATCTAACACAGCGTGATTACTGGAGGTTTTCAATGACCAGCGCAGAGGCACCGCCGCCACCGTTGCAGATACCAGCGCAGCCAATCTTTGCCTTCTTCTCCTTCAGCACCGTAGTCAGGGTGGTGACAATACGAGCGCCAGAGCAGCCCAGCGGGTGGCCAATGGCCACGGAGCCACCAAAGACGTTCACCTTCTCGGCATCAAGACCCAGCAGCTTGATGTTGGCAAGAGAAACAACAGAGAAGGCCTCGTTGATCTCGTAGAACTCAACCTGCTCAGCGCTCAGACCGGCGTGCTTGATGGCCTTGGGAATGGCCAGCGATGGCGCGGTGGTGAACTTCTCGGGAGCGTTGGCAGCATCACCCCAGCCAAGGATCTTGGCAATGGGCTTGATGCCAAGCTCCTTGAGCTTAGCCTCAGAGACAAGAACAACAGCGGAAGCACCGTCGTTGATGGGCGAGGCGTTGGCAGCAGTGACGGTACCGGTGCCGGGAATAAACACGGGGCGGGCGCCCTTGAGCTTGTCGATGTTGAGGTTCTTGACCTCATCGTCACGGTCAACCTTGATGGCAGGCTTGCCACGGCCGCCGCTGACCTCAATAGGGGCAATTTCCTGCTGGAAGACACCGGCCTCGGTAGCGGCCTGGGCCTTCTGGTATGTCTTGATGGCGTACTCGTCCTGCTGCTCACGAGTGATTTCGTGGGTAGAGGCGCACAGCTCGGCCTGAATACCCATGAGCTCTTGCTTGCCATAGGCGTCACGAAGCCCGTCCTTCTGCACACCATCGATGAGGGCGCCATCGCCGTACTTGACGCCGGTGCGCAGGTTCGGCAGGTAGTGGGGTGTGTTGGACATGGACTCGGTGCCACCAGCAACAACAATGTCAGCGTTGCCAGTCATGATGGTCTGAGCACCCAGAATGATGGCCTTCATGCCGGAGGCGCAGACCTTGTTGACGGTCGTGGCCACCACAGCGTCGCTCAGGCCGGCGTGGATGGCGCACTGGCGTGCAGGTGCTTGACCAACGCTGACAAGTGTTAATAAGACTCGATGGGCAGCTGCACAGGAATTTTAACACAGAGGGGCCTCACCCAGCAGACAACACGTTTCCAAAGAAGACCTCCTCAACATCTTCAGGCTTGACCTCAGGGACCTTGGCAACGGCAGCTATACGGCACCAATGAGTCAGTTATTCTTACGTGTCCAATTTCCCAACCTCCGCTCTGGGACAGAAACTCACCCTTGATGGCGTGAGCACCCAGCTGGACAGCAGTAAGGCTGGAAAGCGATCTTCAGAGCCAGAAGCAAGGCGATGTCAGCTATGGAATCCTTCTGGACAACAAACAAGTCTCAGTCTCAGTATGCGATAGTAAGGGGAACCCACCCAAGAAACGACCCAACAGGGGTTCTGGCCACAGAGGCAATGTACACTGGAGGAAGAGAAGACATGTTGAAGGCGGTGTTCTTTGGGGACGGAGCTGGATTGACGACTGCCGTGCGGTGAGATGAAAGAGAGTGTGTTGAAACAAACAAGAACGCTGCGCAACAAGATCTCAGGGGGAAGGACCTCTCTAGATATATCAAACGTTGAGATGTTTACTATTCACCGAGACTCGGCAGATTTTCGATGTAATTGTTGGCCATTGGGCGACCCACCTAAACCAGCCCGAGCCCGGTATCGTCCTTGTTTGGCCCCACTATTCACAAGGTTTTCCCAGGGAATGGTGGTCGACGATACGTGGCGTCGCACCGCCACAGAGCCGCTCTGGGCCAATCAGCCCAGCTTGGTGTGGCGCCCAGCCTCAGCCTTGCCGATTTTTGAGAACTTGCCTTGCACTTGCAGTATGGGAGCTTGGACTTTCGCGTCCCGCTCTTTGCTGCGACTCTGCAACGCGCCAAACAACTTCCACACCACACCCACACCCACACGCCCTTTCCAGCCACCCCTCGCATACGCGCCATGGATGACCTCTACGATGAGTAAGGATTAACGAGCATTCACAGTGCGTCTCAAATTGTAGTAACTGACGTCAAGGACAGATTCGGCAACTTTATTGGCGAGGAGGCCGATGCATCAGAGGAAGAGTCCCAGCATGGCGCCGACGCTGGCAACTACGTCTACGATGACGAGTACGCCGAGCAGGACGAGGTCGGTCAGGAGCTCATGGAAGTAGACGGTAAGGAAGATGAGCAACGATGGCGCGTCCTCGGGCACTGGCTAACAAAGACATCTCTCCGACAGAAGGACCCTCAAATGCCGTCATCCTCCACGAAGACAAACAGTACTATCCCACCGCAGCGCAAGTATATGGAGAAGAGGTCGAGACGCTTGTGCAAGAAGAGGATGCGCAGCCTCTCACCCAGCCCATCATTGCACCTGTAGAGCAGAAGAGATTTACCGTCGAGGAGGCCGACCTACCACACGTCTTTTTCGATCGCGGCTTCATGACGGACCTCATGAACTTTCCCGACCAGATACGAAATATTGCACTTGCAGGTCACCTGCACCATGGAAAAACGGCGTTCATGGATATGCTGGTTCTCGAGACCCACGACATCAACGACAGGCTGGAAAAGCGGACGGGCAAGAAGCGCGACGAGCAACTCAGATACACCGACATACACGAGATTGAGAGAAATCGCGGGCTCTCGGTCAAAGCGTCCCCAATGAGCCTTGTGCTGCAGGGGACGAAGGGAAAATCACATCTGTTGAACATCATCGACACACCAGGGCACGTCAATTTTGTGGATGAGGTAGCAGCCTCCTTGCGCCTGGTAGACGGTGTTTGTCTGGTGGTAGATGTCGTCGAGGGCGTGCAGGTCAACACCCAACAGATCATCCGACACGCAGTGCTTGAGGACATACCCATCACCCTCATTCTCAACAAAATGGACCGTCTGATTCTCGAGCTCAAGCTACCACCAAGCGATGCGTTCTTCAAGCTGAGGCACGTCGTAGAAGAGGTCAACACCATTATCGAACAGACAATACCGGGTAAGGGTGAGCAAAAGCGTTTGAGTCCCGAGAAGGGTAATGTGCTCTTCGCATGCACAGAGATGGGATGGTGTCTCACACTCCAGTCTTTTGCGAAAATGTACTCTGAGAGCTTTGGAGGCATCAGCACAGACGACTTTGCACGCCGGCTTTGGGGCGATGTGTATTACAACCCCAATAAGCGCTCTTTTACGAGAAAAGCGGTCGAAGAGGGCGCTAAGCGATCGTTCATCACATTCGTTCTGGAGCCAATATATAAACTCTACTCTCATACCATCAGCGAGAGCCCTGAAGAGTTGAAGGCCACCCTGGCCAGCCTCGGAATAACCCTCAAGCCATCGCAATATAGAGCGGACGCGAAGGTCCTGCTGAAACTGGTCTGTGAGCAATTTTTTGGCCCTTGCTCAGCCTTTGTCGATATGGTCGTTCAACATGTCCCCTCGCCCCAGCAAGGGTCCCAAAGGTATCTTGAACGATACTATACGGGTCCATTGGATACGAGAGTCGCGGATGCCATGAAATCATGCGATCAGGATGGCCCTCTCATTGTTCATGTCACCAAACTCTTTAATTCCTCGGATGCTAAACGGTTCAATACCTTCGGGCGCGTCCTGAGTGGTATTGTTCGTCCAGGGGCTGAAGTCCGGGTGCTTGGCGAAGGCTACTCTCTCGATGACGAAGAAGACATGGCCATGGCTCGGGTCTCCGATGTCTGGATTGCCGAAACGAGGTACAGTATTCCAGTGGATGGTGTGCCAGCAGGCAACTGGGTGTTACTCGGTGATGTTGACAATTCTATTGTCAAATCCGCTACGATTGTCGAGAAGCGATTTGAGGACGACGAAGATGCCTACATCTTCCGACCTGTAACTCATTTTACGGAATCAGTCTTGAAGGTGGCAGTCGAGCCAATAAATCCATCTGAGCTACCCAAAATGCTTGATGGAATACGCAAGATCAACAAAAGTTACCCTCTTATTACCACAAAGGTTGAAGAATCGGGAGAGCACATAATTCTGGGAACAGGAGAGCTATACATGGACTGCGTGTTGCATGATCTCAGGCGTCTCTATGCGGATATGGAGATCAAGGTCTCTGATCCTGTGACTCGCTTCTGCGAAACCGTCGTCGACCAGTCGCACACAAGATGTTACGCAATCACGCCAAACAAGAAGAACAAGATCACCATGGTGGCAGAGCCTCTCGAGAAAGGCATTGCGCAAGATATTGAGTCGGGTGCTGTGAGCATGAAAGACCCCATACGCAAAACTGCCAAATTCTTTGAAGAGAAGTATGAGTGGGACAAGCTGGCCGCAAGAAGCATTTGGGCTTTTGGTCCGGATGAAAAAGGCCCCAACATTTTGCAGGATGACACCTTGTCTGGGGAGGTACGTTCTCTGTCCAACTGTACGATGTAGACGTTGCGGGATTCCCGTCAGGTCTACATATTGTAGAACTTTGTTTTGGTGTGCTTGTACTCACATTCGTCGCTCTCTAGGTCGACAAACGACTCCTCAACACTGTGAAAGAACCGATTCGCCAAGGTTTCAGCTGGGCAAGTCGTGAGGGCCCTCTGTGCGAAGAACGTAAGTGCACTTTTCAATTTTACTTGTCACGACAAGCTTGACCAGTCTTGGACACCTGTTCAATGCATGTCAGCATCTACTTTTGATTACTGTCGCAAAAGGGGCGACACATTAGACCTTCTTGATCAGGTTACTGCCATGGATTGGCACATTCTCTTCTGTTGGGTGCTTGTCGACTCGTCACAAACCTGCACCCCAAACCATTCTCAGTCTCAAGTGAAGCGGTAGCCGCGGCACCGCTTCTGCCTGCAGCACCCAGCCCCCCTTGCAGCCCTTTCCCCATACGTTGGATGCAAGTTGATGTTACACCGCCGTGTGATGCATTTCAGCACCCTTACATATGTATGTGCCTCTGTCTTGCAGAAAGCTAACGATGCATCTGATATAGCCATACGTAACACCAAGTTCAAGATTACGGATATCTCATTGGCTCCTGAGGCTATCTTCAGAGGCGGTGGCCAGATCATCCCAACTTCCCGTCGCGCATGTTACTCCTCGTTCCTCATGGCATCCCCACGTCTGATGGAACCCATGTATTCGGTCGCAATGACTGGTAACCAGGAAGCCGTCTCGACCTTGTACACGCTGCTGGCAAGGCGGCGTGGCCATATTCTCAAGGATGGTCCCATCGTCGGAACTCCATTATACCGTGTCGATGGACTTATTCCTGTCATCGACTCGTTCGGCTTCGAAACGGACTTGCGCATCAACACACAGGGCGCCATGGTGGCCTTAGTATTTGACCGATGGGACATTGTTCCTGGCGACCCGCTCGACAGAGATATTGTCATTCGGCCCCTGCAGCCTGCAAGTGCGCAAGCAACGGCCCGTGACTTTGTGCTCAAGACACGTAGGAGAAAAGGTCTCAGCGAGGATGTGTCTGTCGCCAAGTTCTTGGAGCCGGATTTCTATCAAGATATGCTGGCGAGTGGCGCCTTGGGTGATGTCTAGGCGATGCGGGTTATGCTGAGCTTCCCAGCTCACCGGCGGTCCTCGGTCACTGGGCTTGTCACATGCGACGGAAGCCCATTGCGGCCAGATGCTTCCTGCCGCCTTAGCTGCAGGCGATTCAAGCTGAGGTCGCGTGAATGCTACGTTCAGGCTCCCGGGGCGATTTACGGACATCAAAGTCAGCTGGTAAGGCTGTGTGACTGGTATAATGCTCCGCCCAGCAATGCATGCCACGAGTAGTATGTATGCATAGCATGCTCCCGCGTCTTGACGCATTCGGTCTCGGTCAGACGCAGGGGGCAGTCTTGTCGGGCAATGGCCTTGACGCATCGTCTCTTCATACCAGTATATTAATACAATCTTGGTATTTTGGGGCATTCATCGGGTGTTACAGCGATGGCGTCATGGTGTGGCAACGGACGCAGCCATACTATACGACTCGTTTGATTGTCCGAACTGCAATACTGCCGGACAGCTTGGTGAAGCGGTTGCAGGTACAGTTCTTACTGTTTGTCGAGAAGAGAGAAATGCGAGCGGTATCTGTGCGGCCTCACCGGCCGCGGCCAGCCTTTGGCACGTTATTGGGTAGTGATGACTTCATGTATGCAGATGCAAGACAAAAACCCACGAATCGTCTTTTGCACTGCTCTATCGATGTATCCATACTTGCTTCCCCGAGGGAGGCCATCACCCAGTGATTAAGTGCTCGTCTTTGGAAATGTGATAGTAGCGTTCCTCGGCTCCATCGACTAACTATCGAGGTAGTCTTGACTACATGTATGTACTTTACGCGTGATAGTATCTCGCAACCTATAAAGCACACAATCATGTGATTCCGCTGGACCGCAGACTCTATACTCGCGTGGACAAATACGTACACTAGAAACGGGACAGAAGCCAAAGCAAACCTGCCTCCCAACTGATGCCGCTCTAATGTAGGTAACACGTCTGAAGACAGAGTTCCTTCAATCATGAATTTTGGCGCTGTATTCTGTTCTTCGAGAAGAATGGTACCCCCTTGCTCCTTCCCACATCATCAGCCAAAATCTTTCCTGCGAAACCAAATATCGTCTTTTTATGTTACTGTGTGTAGAGCCAACGACAAGAAATTGAAAAAGTCATTGGTACTTTTCATATCCTCTTGGGCTTACGTACAGTAGCTGTGGATGTACATATGCTATCTCAGCCCATTGGAGCCACTCAAGGCGATCAAAGTGAAGTGAAGAAGCCCAGCGATGCGTTGGCTCTCGAAAACCCCCCGTGATTGTCTTCCTGCTTGTTTACCAGGCCCAGAACCTTGAGATGCTCGAAATGAAAATAGCCGCAAAGGGGGAGTGCGTTTTGGAGGGAGAACTATCTTTGAGGCAACGCCTTCTATAAATTTTAGCTTGGTCCATCTCCGGGGCGATGGGTCTATTCGGTAGACGGAGAGTAGCTACTATATTATGTATATTAAGTAATACCTGCTCCCATACGGCGGTTCTAGAACACAATGTAGAAAACAAAACAACAGCAAACGTGGTTTGAATAATATGAATCATGTCGAGAAATTCTAAGCATGTCTGTTAAATTGGGTGGGCAATATTTTGCAACCTTTTCGTCACCATTCCACAAGGAGTTCCGGAATATAAAGTAGAGACTCCATCTCACTATTGCCCGAGGATCATGACATCTCAACCCAAGATGGTCAATGGGAAAAAAAGACCTACAAGTCTGTATAAACCGCACTTCCTCCTTGAATGCACAAGGCTAGATAGATCTTGAGCATAAGTGACCATAGTGCATGCTGCATGCTGACCCTCTAGCCTCGTCTTTCGTCCCTCGGCAAAAAGTTGCATAAACATGCCACACAAGTTTTGATATACTGTATACATAGAATGTGAACCTAGTAGGTCTACTTGAGCGCCTATCCAAGTACTTACAAGGCAAAAGAGGGTGAAAAGGGGCTAGTGAGAGGGGAAATTCCTTGGCTTCCTCAACCAAAGACAAGGTACCACTTTCTTGCTTGGACTCTCCTACAAAATATATGCGGTCCTGAGCTAGGCAAAGGGGGGAAACAATCTTATCCATCCAATCGATCATATACACGTGGTGTAAATCAGATCTTTGCGCAAAGGTCGCGACCCAAATCCTTTAGATTGATCGCCTTCCTTTGGCCTGCTATGTAGAGGTTGGCTTAGGAGGAGCCAAACCCCGTGCGCGCGCGTGTGAGAGAGAGAAAGCGAGAAAAGGTGGGGTTGGGATGGATGTATAGATGGAAACTGATGAAAGGATTTGAGCTGGGTTGTTTTGCGAGTCGGTGTAGATTTTCTTGGCATCATTGTCAAGGAAAGAAAAAAAACTCCCCAGTGCCTCGGCCCTCATCCCAATCATGCATTCATCAGGAGCTCCCTTTTAACATATGGTTATCACTCTTCTTCCAGACTAGTATCTCTGAGATAATCTGCTGATGATGGATGGGGATAGACACATTAACATGCAGATCTCCCAAAGAAAGTTTAATGTTGTTGATCTTTGCATCTAGACTATAGCTCCTCTTTTCCGACCCAGTCCCTTTCTATCCGTTCGGCCGTCGTCCACGCAATGGGATCTTCGGGACGAGCGTGGGGGGGGGTGAAACAACGACGCAGAACGGCCTCTCCGTGACATTCTAACTGACCTACCTGCTCCGTAGAAATTCGGACTTTGAGGAACCTGGCTTCTTGTGAGTGGAGATCGTGGAGACGGGATTGACACGCAGGACACGCAATCAGATGCTCTCAGTCGCCGCTAGAAGAAATGGGCAAGTACTATTATAGGGTAATTTTTCCTTGAAGAAGGGGAGGTTTAGTGACTTGTCTTTGGAACACTGGGGTTTTCTAGCGTCGGCAGTTGTGAAATGGGCCACCGTACAGTACACCACGAGTACCGAAAGATCTTTATAATGACTGGGTACTTCTTACAAGTACTTTTATAGTAGTCAGAAGACTTGAAAAGACCATCAAGTACTTTGATACCTCGGTATGATGTCTTGATTTTCAGGGGTTCCACATTTTACTTTCCTGGTCTGATTTAGGTGTATTGGATATGCCGATTTTCGCGACCTTGAATCCGAAGGACAAAATAATTCTCTGTGCGCAATGATTGAAGGAGCGTTTCCCACGCATCTCTCTCCCTCATCCTGCGACAGAACTCGATCGAGGCCAAGACAATAAGCGAGCAGCAGGATCGAACCCAACTGAAGGCATGCAGCGAGTGGTGCTATATATCTAGAAACCAATCTGTGAAATAGTGAGGCTTCGGACAGCATATGTGATTGTGTGGTATTCCAGGTCTTGCAATAGTCTAGCAAGATTGAGCATCCAACGCAAGGATGAGGAGATCGGGCCGTAAGAGATATCCTTTTACCAGGCTCATATCGTATATCGTGCGATTCTTGTTTCGGAGACAGACATTGGAAGCTCAACCATGCAAATCAAGCTCTCCAAAAGCCTTGGAACGGCGTGATGGCACGAGACGATCGAGGCGTGGCCTACAGATCCAGACGACATCGCCGCCGTAGACAGAGGCTATGCAATGCACTTACCGAGGAATAGGTTAACCGATGCACATCGCCAATGTCGCCAACCAATCCATGCCCTGATATTTGGTGTCTGGTAAGAGCATAGGCTACAAGAAGCCAATGAAGCACTACACCATCTTTTAACCAGCTTTGTGACATGGTCAGGTATAGACCCAATCATGCAAACAAAGTTCTTGTGCATAGATGATGGCGATGAGAGTATGGACGTCAACGTCTGTTGAACGCCTGAGCGAATGACAGCGCGGGGAAACCCGGCGTCTTTTTTTTTTTTTTTTTTTTGATGAGCCTTTATCGAAGCGAGTGTGGTCTGTCTTTATGCATGACGGAAGCACCATTGTCCAATGCGATTCTGACTCTTCTCGAGACAACATTGCTCACTCGTCATCATCGCTATCATAGATTTTGATGCAAGTCTCCATCATTGTGTCCAGGGTCCGCTTCAGCGTATCGTTCTCCAGCGCAGCAGCAATTCGCTCCTTGTCAGCGAGTTGCTTGTCGATCTGCGTGTCCTGAGCGTGGGAGCCTTCTTTCATTCTGATATCGATTCTGTAGTTTGGTGGCAGACAGGCATCCAGACGAACCCGCACAGCCAAGCCGATGATTGTGGCAAGACTGCAGTGATTGACAGTTGGGGTGAGGTCGACGGTAACGGTGGTGACAACGTCCAAATCAGGACCCTTGCCTGGAATCGGTGGCGGATAAAGGTGGATGTCCTCGAGGTTCACAACAGCCAGTTGGCCGAGGGTAAGTGGGTGTTCTGGGTCAGAAATGGTCGAGATCAGGTCTATAAGTGTCAGTTATAAGTCGCCTGTTCGCCCAAAGATTATACGAGCATGCGGCAAAGCCCACGCGGAGAAATGACCGCGCAGTATCAGAGAAGGCTTGAAACAAACATACCAAAGATCTCCTGCTCGTCGATAGGATCCTCCTGTTCTGCGTCTTGGTCGTCATCAACTTGCCTGGCCTGCCCATCCAGCTCGTCCTCGCTCCCGCCAAAGAAGCCGTCGTGCTCGTCAAGCGAGGAATGCCACTCGCGATCAGGCTTGAAGAGCGTGACGTCGTCGCCCCTGCCATGGCCCTGGGCCGTCTTCCTCTTGGTGCGCCGCCGAGTGGGCAATTCCGAGGCATTGAGGATCGTGGGGTTTGCGTTCTGCAGCTCGCCGTCCATAATTGCGCTTGTTGTCTCGCTCTCTTTCTCTCGGCCGGCCGACTGGTGCAGTCAATTCTCTGGATATCTATCTCTACGCGGATGTCGCGGTGTGTGCACGGGGCGCAGCGTTGCTTCGACGCGGCGGTTGTCCAGTGCTGTGGTTCGGCGGGCGGGAGCTGAGGCAAAAAAAGAAAATGGATGTGTGGGGCTCGGATGTGATGAAGAGATGAATCGAGACGAGGGGATCGCTGCTGCACGTCAGGTTAGATGAAAGGACGTCGTCCCCGTGCGAGACTGTCGAAGCAAAAACGGCACGGCACGGCGTCAAGCGTCGGGTGGCTGTTCCGACGGCGGGCAATGCAGGGGTTGGATCTGGAAGTCTGGGTGTCTGTACTACGTAATTTGAGGAGGAGGGGAGGGTTCTGAGACGCGTTACAGATTGCTCTCGTCGACAGATTGTGTGCTTTTGCTCCGTTGGTCTAGAAGAGGGTCTGCCGTGTGGCACTCGCTGCGTGAGGTAATGGATATGCTTGTTCTTTGCCTGCCCCGCGATCGGCGATGCGTGCGACAGGCGGTGCACAGCCTTAGTAAGCAGTAGTGCAGCCGTCAGTCTTGTACATAGTACTACTATGTACCACAGTATGTAATGATCTACTCAAGAGATCCATACGCCCCCCACTAGGCCTCATCGTAGCCCCAAACAATAGAAATACTGGGCATCAAGCCACCGACGTCTTGTGATACACATGCGAGTGCGAGAAAACGAGCACGGTGTTAAAATTTCTAAACACAGTTCATATCAGATACTGTATACTTTTCGAGAATACTTTTGCCTTGACCGCGGCCGCGCGGGTTGCCTTTCTGCTCACTGGAAACATGTATACTATAGTACATTCAATATGGCACAACAGCCTCTCCGTGGCTTGACTTGTACGTGGGACTGCAACGGCAAGTCACTTTTCATCCAATGTCAGATAGGGGCAATCCGTAAGCACTCTTGTTCATAGTAAGCCTCCGGCCTTTGCCGCTGTTCCATCGTGAGACAAGCGCCTGACGTTCTTCCATCTTGCTGATGTGAATTTCCATGTGCTTGCTTGCAATCGTCCATCGCATGGCGATATGTAGTTCCAGTGAGCCGTCCATCTATAGTCGTTTCATTCTTTTTGGTGGTACGACATGCACTCGAACTTACATTCCCATGTATAGACCGACCGACTCGCCCCCCCCCCCTTCTTCCCCTTTTCTCTATACAGAAGGCAGAGAGGAGATCCGTCTTCTTTCGGCAGTATGCTTCGGAGCATTGACCTGTTCCTGAAGAAATGGATCTGGCCCAAAGACTCGTGGTTCTTTGGGAGGGAAGGGGGTTGTTTCCATTCTTTTTCTTGACAGGTTCCCGACCGCGCCCGCTTTCCGCTCCCACCCTCTATCACATAGTACATAGCTACCCGTGCCAGCACAGTTTCTTTTTATGAAATTATCATGCCACTGACGTCTTCCGCGACGCAACAAAAGCGGTAACGCTTCCCCCTGTGGATTCCCCATTTTGGGGTGGGAAAAGCGTTTTTTGGGTTCCCTCTTGTTATCGGACAGCCACCGTGGCTTCGGCAGCAGTCCGAACTCATCAACTAATTGATTGACGGGCTTGTCACTAGTACTGCAGATGGGCCAGCGAGCCAGCGAGCGAGCGAGCGAGCGGCGAGATCACGTCTGTATGGAGGAGTTCCGCTTTTGGCCGTTTTTCTCTATATATTTCTTTGTTTTCTAATTTTTTTTAACATTCTACCAGATGGCCTTCCATCTCTGGCATTGCGTTCTACAATAGTACAGTATCGAACGTAAGATACCCAACTCCTACACGAATCTCTTGCACGACCTTTGGCGTGGCGGGTTGATGAAATCCTCCAAAAGCTGTATAGTGTTACCAAGCTGATATCAGAATTTGCTCCGTTCGCGCATCTCTGCATGAGCATGTCCGAGAGAATCCTTAAACGAGCCTTGCCACTAGGGGGGTATGCACAACGCTAGGCTTAGAACGATCACCCAAATGCCTTCACCTAGTGATATACCAACGGCATGAATATGGATATAATATAATGCCAGGCGTCGTCGTCACCCACCTCCAACCATTGTTGATATTTCATATCGCTGTTGCGGAAGTTTTTCATCGGATGATTTTGTTCCTCCTCTTCTTTCGTCGTCTTTATCTCTGCTTCTGCGCTTTTTGCAGCAGTCACTTCTCGTATATAGCCGTGCAACTCTTGTGCTCATCTTGTCCAGTGGGCTCAAATTCATGCGACCCCTTGTCACGTCCACGTGAGCTCTTATTCGTTGGTGGCCTGCAATCAGTACATACGTCGTGACACGCATTCATCTGTATTATTGTATGCATAATAAGTTCTCCCGGATCCTGGCCAAACTGGAATCCGCGGGTCGATTTCTCCCTTTTCCATATATCACAGCAGGCCCTGGTCTCTACCAGCTGGCCGTTTGCTTTCGCTTAAACACGTCTGGGCTCAGACACATGGTATCGGCACGCACGGGACAGCGATCAAACCCAAAGTGCTCCTGTTAGTACATCAAAAGGTCCAAGCAACTCCTTTTCATCTTTTGACATGTGAGTGCGCCCTGGCGGCGTTACATAGCAAACCATGCCTTCCACGGCTCTAGAGTAGGCTGGCAGGCGACCAAATAAATGACCTGTTATGCCCGCTAATCAGAACTGCCGAAGATTGGTCTGTTGTGTTTTTTTTTCATGCACACGACGGTTGAGCGTACGCTAGCCTCCCGCCTCGGAGGCTCAAGAACAGTCTCAGACCCCGAGTTTGATAAAAGGAACTGCACACTGTACCATAGTAATGGCTTCAGGGACTCAAAGGACATTCGACAGAGGCTGGAAGCTTCCACAATCCCTGTATAGAAAGCCAGCTGAAGCGACTAGTGCCAGGTCCTAAGAAGGCTCCTTGTCACAGTAGCGGCTGTCATGAGTCGCAACACAGCCTTTACATAGTACAAAGAAAGTCGTGGTGCTGGACACTGCTTGTCCAACCCCACAATCGGCGCTCTTCTCGCCAGGCAATCCTTAGACGGGCTCCAGAGAATGGCAGTTGGAAAGAGTTGAGAAAACGGGCGTCTGCCATTCGGTCCCTGGGGAAGAACCAACATAGGAGAGCAGGAAGCGCTGCGCTCATGCCGATCACCCCTTCCCTACGGTGATGCACCGACACCGATACCGCTTGTTAAGCAATGGGCATTGGCAGAACTTGCTGCTGGCGTCTTTCAGTGGCAATGGCCATTCATTGCAGTCGTCGAATGCGCAGAATAACAATAATAAGCCTCCAAAGTGGTGTGCTTTCCCAACGCGACAACATCATCAATCTCCAAATGACCGTTTGTGACCCGGAGTATCCGGTAGCCAGAGGTCTTGGGCCCTTGAAACAATGAGGAGGTGCTTGTTGCAACCCCTAGTATTGCTTTAGGAAAGTGTTTCGTGCCCGCCTTTTAGCTCACACACGTCATTCTTTTCTTGGGCTAGCGCCATCATAGTGCTGCCATTGGCCTTGACACCAACGGAGACTATGTACTGGCATATTACGCATGTTGCACTGGATCGTGGGGTGAAGTGGGCTTGCGCGCAAGTGCACATGCATTGGTTCGGTCCGTTGTGGCCTGTTGATTCGACCAAAGGTGGTCATTGCGCAGGCCTGACAATAGCGAAATTGCTTGAGCTCCTGCTAACGCAAAAACCGCCTAAGGTGTCGACTTGGCGGGCTGAGAGAGTTTCGACATGGTCTCTAGGATCCTTGTGGGCTCCCAATTCGTCTCTCGGTCAGCGATCCGAAAGAAACTGATGACGAAATGCTGTGGGTGTGTCATTGAGCAGGCGGCGCACCTGCGGGAGATTGGGAAACTTTACGAATTGTTGTAAGACGCCGGCAAGAAAGCACTGAAGCTGTCCGTGACCCTTAACATATAGTACCTCCAACGCACGTGCTTATGGGGCAGGCCATTCTTAGCACGTGTTAGCCTTAGAGGACTTCGATGGTCTGGGTAGCATGGCCCTGTTATCAGCTTGCGCGCTGTCGAGTCTTGGAGATTACAGTACGATGTTTCCCGCATCATAGTAAAGACGTGCTGGCACAAAAGCCGCTGGGGCGTAAACCGCATGGCTTGCTCAGTCTCTCTCTGTAGATTGTGGTGCTGCAATGTAGCATCGCCTCGGCTAGCACTCCTCGGCGAAGATCCCCCAGAGTTTATCCACCACTCTCACCCTGATTCGGCCAACGGAGCCCCATCAAACTGCGCCACTTGAGCATGCATAATTGGGTCCCGGCAGTTTGGAAAGCGTTTCTTTGTACCGGATAGCTATAGTACTCTGGCAATGGGATTGAGATTGAAAAGGGCACTTGTACAAAACGACATAGCGTGCTTCCTGTGCCCCATTTGCTAATCCGCAGACGCTCGACAGTCGATCCTGGATGCCATGAGTAGCCCTCTTTGACCGCCACCGTGCACATATCGGAAACGTGCTGTGGCCTTGAAAGCACCTCTGCAGACACTGGCTAGTCGACGAGGGCCGAGATCTCGATGTTCCGCAGACCGTGACTGAAGCTGCGATGGTATAGAAGCTTCCGCGGCGCCTCGGGCTGAAAACCAAATCAAGCCAGGAGGCATGATGCACGATCTGCCTTTTCGTGGATGGAACCCCTGCGCGATCCGCCAGACAGGGCACCCTAATTCTTGCTTTCGAGCAGTTGGCAGTTGACCGTGGGCCCTCGGTGAACTTCCTACCAGAGTACGGACGAAGACTTTGTATGGAAAAACAGTTGCTGTCTGCAGTGCATATTGGGGACGCAAATGACTGAAAGCCCTTGGTTGACAGAGCTGGAAAGGTATGGGATTTCACGACAGGCCGTGATGCTGTGCCGTGCTTCGAAGTCCGCTGAGGCTCTGGGACTCCTCCCCATACCTCTGCTGTCTCTGCCGACGCCGCCGCCTGTTGGGAGGCCTCGAGACCGTGCAGGCAAGTGCACTGGCCGGGAGCAAGCCGAAGGAAACACCGCCCTCCCACTCAGCTCACGCTGGGAACAGGCCGCGCCCCTTGTGGGCTGTACTATGTAGATATTGCCGTTCCAAAGGACCCGGCACCTGTATTATCGCGGGCAGTCTGTCAAAGGGTAGCGTGGCAGCCTGTGCATCTTGGACAGTAACGTGACAGGATTGTATTCTGGCCGACTGCGGCGTTTGCGCGCGTCAGCAGAGAGTAAACCAAGCGTATTTGGAAGTCGGCGGATGGTACATACTTTCGATTCTGGGACAAGTACAAGAGACTCAGAGCTGGGGAGCCCTATTCCAGCTTCAGGTGTCGGCAGCTGGAAGTGCTTGGCATGCTGCCGGGCCGGGGACTGTACTTAGCTTGCAAGCTGGGGGCGACCGGGCGAGCCGCTATAAAGCTTTTACTATGGTACCTGTACCAGTCCACCGTGCATGGTACACATCTACTTGTATGAGAATCCGGCAAATGTGGCTTACCTAGCACCTAAGATGGGCACTGCTGCCCAGGTGCTATTATTTCTGCCGTTCCTAGTGATCGTGTTGCGGCTCACCGCTTACGGCATCCCAAAATCCCTAGCCCAAACCTCCAAAAAGAAAGAAGCAAAAACCAACACCTTGGTATTGCTTTTCTTCTTTTTTGCTGCGTGACTGGACGATCTGTCTCTGCCCCCAATGTAAATGTGTATGTATGGATGTGCACAAGTACGCAGCTGGCAGCCAACAGCCGAGTCGCAGATGACGCCAGCTTCCCGGGCCATACTATGTACAACCTCCAGACATGGTCTCCTGCATCTTGGCCCCATGTGCTTCAAGGCCGAGAGGGGCATTCTATGCGACGTGACAACAAGTGCCTTTTCTGAGAACCTGACCGTCAGAGTGGTGAGCCTGTCCAATCCGCCCAGGCGCTCGAGCAATTCGCCACTCCAGAGAAGACCCTCTGGTCCAATGCAAGCCAAAGGGCCACGTACGTTATCCCCTATATTGAACCTGTTATAGCTGCTGGCAGACGGGACGAGGGCCGTCCAACACGGGTCCCATGTAGCATATTGAGAATCAAAAGAATCAAGCTGGGGTTGTACCAAAGAAGCATGATCGTGGGAGCGCTTAGTGCCCTCCTGTCAACGCCCTGCTTGACGTGCAAGGTAGGTAGCTAGCTAGAACAGGGTACTCCCTTTCAGCCTGTCGTGACTGCAGCTTGGCCATGGAACCCGTTCTCTGCGAAAGTGAGACGGAGGAAAGCGTTTGCAAAGATCCAGACTTGAATGCTTGAGCTTTGACTGGCAAGGCCCATCCTTGGTGGGAGCTATATTTAACCGTCTCAAACCCCACAGGCCGGTGACAGGCTCCTGTCTCAATTGCCACGAACGAGTGTGTTTGCGGGGTTGCAAAGGGCTTCCCAGGGGGTGACAGGATGTGGTTCAATGCGAACACAACGTCCAAGCCACATGTCTCCTTTCGCGTCTGCATTAGAGCTTCTCTTGCACTGCAGCTTGCCGCTACGGCACGACATTACGGTGTACATAGCAGTGTGATGCTACATGGAAGTGTGAAGCAGCACGGGCCAGCGGTTCCGTTGTCCAAGATAGATCATAGCATGGCAAAATCCTGCCGGTGATCGTCAGGAAGCAGGCCGACAGAACCCTATGAAAAAGGCTGCTGCCAAGTCTAATGATCGGCTCCGTGATTCTTTCTTTCAAGTACGGCTTTCGGGTGAGATTATCATCAATGGGATCTGGCTGTACTATATTGTATACACTTGTAGAGAAGCAGTAACTAATTCAAGTAGTAAGTGGTCCTGCTCTACGATCTATAATCCTCAATAATGCCCCGTGACATCGCAAGTCTCTTGCGTTCTAACGAGACAAGATAACTGAGCGCACAGGCTCAGATTGAGACTAGATATCCAGGTACCTGGGTACTCCATCGCTGCTTAGATACATAACAAATGCACTGTGCATCTTGAGCAATGATATTACGTAAGTCCAGCGGTAACATGGGTACTATTTACAAGCAGTCGGAGGTGGCCGCGTACCGGCGCAACGGTCGTCCTAGGCATCCAAGGCTCCTTCTCCCCCACTCGACTGGTTGTTTCTGGTCTTTTTTCTCCAAATATGCGCCCCCTTCATCATCAGCACAGGCAGGGCTACTCTGGTCGTTAGGGCCCCGGGCTGCCACTTCTGCGCTCCGTCGTGCGTTCAGTGTACTTTGTATGGGACGTGAACAAGACTTCTATCTTGCATGATATCCAATCCGGAGTTGGATCGGACGGGATTGAATTACATCTGGGCCATGCTCGGTCAACATCACTACCGCCGCTGCCACCATCCACCAACACCACCGCACTGCTACAGAGTCGCAGCAAAGGCAGCCAGCCAGGACGCCGAGGGCTGCCACCAAACCAAGGGAAAAAAAAAAAAGAAAAAAAAGAGGGCTGTCTCGAAGAGCTTAGCAAAAGGCGGGCGGCCAGAGGAACATCTATTCTTGGCTCCCTCGCTTGATTTTCATCGCAAGACCTGGAACATGCCCAGCCCTGTGCGTGCGTACAGTATACGCAATGTCTGGAGACTACAGTATGGATTGCACATGCGCAGAAGCGATGATAAAATGGAACAAGACCAACAACAATAACAGGAGCAATACTATGTACTATGCATCAGAACGACAACCCTGCTTATCGCGGCTGGTACCGAGAGCCGGCATCGAGCACGAAAGGTACCAAGTTGCGAAGCTTACTACTACTATGTACATAGTATACGGTACGCCTAGTACAGTATGTGCAGAGACCAGAGACGGCTGCAACCCCCTCCCGAACACCCTGTCATCCCAGTTGCTGCAGGCCCTGTCAGTCCAGCCTTCAGAAGCATCAGTGCCCCTGATCCCACCCTGGCTCTGGCTCTGGCTCTGGCTCGCTTGCCCTGAGGCCCCACGCCAATCCGCCTCGTTCTTTCCCTCCCCCACAGCCTATATACTACCTACTTACATGGCCTTCTGCCGGCCTTTTTTTTTTGTTTTACAACTAGCCTCGCTCTATCTCTCCTTGCCATCATCGCTGTCGTCGTCGTCGTCGTCGTCGTCGTCGTCGTCGTCGCTAGTTGCGCCCACCACTGCAAACTCAGGCGACAAACCAGCGCACACACACACACACACACACACTCTCTCTCTCTCTCTCTCTGCTCCCGCGAGCACACCAACGCCCACCAGACCAACCTCATCGTCACCATCACGACCCACGCGCTTTCGGCCCTGCACGGTTGTGAGCACGCGAGCGAGCGAGCTATCGAGCGAGCCAGAGAAGAGCGCGCGAGAGAGAAACGACCAGGATTGCTGAATACGCAGCAGCACGTGAGACGTTGCTAACCCAACCTGCGTCAGAGGAAGGAGTCAGGCGCGCGCCAGTTGCTGCGTGGATGCGGCCAGCTTTTGGATCCGACTCTTCACCACGAGGCTCTTGCTCTGCCTTATTCTCGCCCGCCACCAAGTTTTGTCTTGATTTACCCATTCCACCGCCTTGTCGCTGCGCCAACCCCCCACGCGCCAATCGCCCGCCTTCGCCCTCCAGACAGACAGACGTGTTTGGTAGCATTCGACGCGCCCATATCACCACATATAGGCGCATAAACCACCAAGCCTTCCGTGATCATGGCTATGCCAAATGACCCATCTGTCCGGCGGCTGCTGCCCCAGACCTCTCAGATGTCCAACTTCAGCTTTGCGCCGCAGCCCATGCACCAGCCTCGAGAAGCCCAGAAGAGTGCGCCCTCCCACCCATCCTGAACCGCCTTGAGGAAATCGAATCGTCCCTAACTCGCCAAGCAGATTACGTCTTTGTCGACGAGCACAACCGCCACAAGAGGCTTAAGGGTATGCTCGTATCCGCTCCGCTCCGCACCGCCAACCACGGCACCACACCGGGTGCTTCCCGAACCCCTCTCGAACCTCGGTTGCACATCCGGAGCTAACCTGATATCTTGCAGTAATGAGAGCATGTGAAGGCTGCCGTCGCAGAAAGATCAAGTGCGATGCTGCTACGACAAATACATGGCCGTGCTCTGCATGTGTGCGCCTCAAGCTTCACTGCGTCCGCCCCAATGGTTATGACGGCGCGGCTGAACCGCAGGTCTTTGAGCCGACTCGTCCCGAGTACGAGAATGTAGGTGTCCACGACTTTCGTCCCAACTTGGTTATGCCCCCGCTGCAGATGCTATCCGGCACCCCGACCGATGCCGCCTCCATGTACGCACCGAAAGCTGCGAGCTACTCCGGACCTTCGGGCCTTTACCAACCCATGCAGTATGCCGATCACTCCCCCGTGGCCACGGGCATGCACTACACGACCGTGTCGCCCTCTGTCAGCGTCGTCGATACCTCGTATGCTTCAGCGCACTCCCAATCCCAAGCCCAGCCAGCCATGTTCGCTACAGCCCATATACAGCAGGGCAACCAACCGGATTCTCCCCCTGAAACCTACACCTCAACCTCTGAGCCTTACGGATCCCAGGACCTTTCAGAACTCCTCGGCACTTTGAAGCTCAATGACGCAGGGACAGGTAAGTCTGCTCCAAACAATCCGACAGCCCGCTACTCGAGCCTACCTCCCATGAAGATATATACCTGACCATTCCGGTGATATACAGCACCATATCTCAACAACAAGTTGAGATTACGGACTGAAGCAGAGGAGCCGTTGGGTCCAGATGAGGACGAGTACAAGACCTCGCTGCCACCTCTCATCTCTGGTCCCGGTCACAAAGTTCGCATTCCTCCGGAGCTCATGCCAGATGAAGAGACCAGCTTGCATTATTTCGACGCCTTCTTCTCCAATGTCCACCCTTATATACCCGTTCTAGATCGTGCGACCTTTTACAGACAATGGCAAACGGACAGGGAATCCATCTCGCCCCTGATTTTGGAAGCCATATTCGCCCTGGCAGGAAGGATCACTGACGAGCCTGGAGAGGGTCAGCAATGGCTCGCCCTAGCAACGAGTGCGTCTGACGTTTTCAAGCCCCCGCCCTATGCTTCCCCCAATCGCGGGCTTCCGCAGGGCTCGGTCGAAGTGCTGATTTGTGATTTCTTTCATAGGACATGCGGACTCTTTTCTCAATGTTCCCCGGTTGAGCACTCTACAGGCACTTCTACTGATATTAAAGGCTAGAGAAGCTGCTCCGCGCCGTGGATACTTTTACCGGTCTTGGATGAGCATTGTTCAATGCGTGCAGATGGGCAAGGAGTTGGGGTTGGATGACCACTACGATGACCACAAGACCGGACGCCCCTGTGCTTCGAACCCGATCGATTGCGCCTTGAAGACCCGGATCTGGCAGACCATCTTTGTCTGTGAAACCATGATTGGCTCTTCGCAAGGTGCGTGAGAAATCAACAGTTGGCGGTGGATTGGGAGGGTCCGCACCAGAGCTGACACTCGAGAGCACAGGCCGAACCGATCTTTCAGTGGACTTGGACACAGTCGATTTCAACGTGCAGCGACCATTTGCAACGGGCGATGACGCCGACTACCAGGTCTCTCGAAACTTTACCTATTTAGTTCGCCTTGTTCGCAATATCGCCTTGATGAACCGGGTTTACTCTCGCATCCACAAGCACAAAGATTGGGCTTGCGATCCCGAGATCGCAGCATTAAACCCCGGCCTCTCACTTTGGCTCAATGACCTGCCCAGCGACCTCGTCGTCAGCTACCCGCCCGACGGTTCTCCTCCATGGATTCCATCTGCTTTCATTGGCAACATGCATATGTACCACCAACTTAGTATCATTTTGCTGCATCGCCCCCAATTGCAACAGTTCAACCTGACTGGCATGGACACACAATGGAAGCACCACATGCTGTTATGTTACACTGCGGCAAAGAACCTTTGCAGTCTGCAAGAAGCAGTCCTGCAATCCTATGGGCTTAACGGACTGCAATGCATGCAGCGAGGGTTGCATTTCACCCTCTATTGCATCTTTTCCTGCATTGTTCTTCACTTGGTAGGTTAAGGGTTTTTTTGGCCTTGATCTTTCTGCACATGACGTTCCTGACATGGGCCACAGGTCGCTCTCACCTCTCCTGATCCGGAACTCAACACGGATGCCCGCGATTACATGACACGGCACATGAGGCTGCTGGAAAAGTGCACGCAGCACCTCACAATGCCCGAGGTGAGAAAGCAGATCGATTCGATCCGGGAGGCTTTTTCTGCCGACGTACGGAAACCCTTCGTCTTGAAGGCGAGCTTTCCCTATGGTAGCCCTCAAATTTCCACACGCTTGAGCCCCACGCAGTCGAGCCCCAGTGACTACTCGCGCAGCGGACCTCTTCGTGCTTCTGTTGGCCACCGTCAACAGCAACCAATTGACACGCGGAGCGCCGCCCAGCATTCTCAAGTCAGTTATCCCGGCCAGCATCCCATCACGCCACCTATTTCAGCGGGTCCTGTGGACTTGAAGAGTGACTCTCCCTCCGCACAGCCTCTTGCCATGATGGCTACTCCTACGACTGGACAGACGAGTGCTGCGCAGGCGCCGACGCTGCAGGCCTCTATATCCATGACCGATGGTGGTTCAGGTTGGAACCCCACCCCAATCTTTGAGTAAGTGTTGGCTCCTTGTCTGCATAACACTTGCTAGCGTGGTAGCATCTTGGTATTAATAATTGGTCCTCTTTTCCTTTTTTATTTTTAGTCAGTGGAACTCTTCATTCGGTACGCCGTCCACTCAGTCAAACCCCGTAGCGGGTGCTCCGCCTTCGAACAGCTCTCTAAGTCTTCCAAATTCAGGTGCGGCCGAGGTCCCGACCATATCGGACATTCAGCATGTCCATGCCACGGTGCCGTCGGTTGCGGCCGCCGCAGCCGCCGGGACTGGGCCCCACCAAATCTCCCCGCATACACAATTCTCGGCTCCTCCCATCCAAACCTTTATCACGCCGTCCATGTGGCAAGAGTCTGTGGCTAGTGTGTACGAGGGTGGTTTGAAGAGGGGTTGGGATTACGATGCGCGCCGGTAAACGAAGATGATATATTGCCCTTTGCTTTGCAAAGACTTTGTTGTCTCTGGCGTTTCTTGACACATCGATTCCCGAATTCGATAACGCTCCTCCCACTTTTTGACGCATATAGATGATTTATGCTACCCGTTGACCATCGCTTTTTTTTTTCCTCTAAAAACCACATCCAGGAACAGCACAAGTTGAGTATTGGAGCAAAATGCACAAAGGAAAAAGGCAATGTCCCAGCCAAATGGAAATGTTGGATTCTTTTTATCTGTGTTTCTGGGAGCAGCATCGGGGTTGAGGGAGCGGCAAAAGGTTACCCTACATATCTTCGATAACTTATGTCTTTTTTTTTTTTTTTTTTTTTTTTTTTTTAAAACGGATGGAACCCTGGGAACATACGCGATACCACCCAAGTTTTGATATTCTATATAAATAATTCTCTGTTTTCGACTCATTTTTTGTCTTGCCTCTTGAGGGGTTGTACAGCATTTTCTATTTTTTACATGATTTTTCATGTTATGCGCTGATTACTACGATCGACATATTCTTTTTTGGTTATTGAAGAAGCAAAATTAGGTTACGTGTAAAAGTCGGCACGAAAGCAGGGCAATGCACGGGGCGAAAGAAGCAGCCTTGGCACAAATAAATAATTATTATTATTGTATATACAGATATAAATTTATATCTGCTGTGTTGAAGTTCCTGGCAAGGTCTACGTACCAAAGTAGTATCATAGTATACATTTCCCCATGGAACCACATCTTTCCTAGAAAGGTAATAATATCATAAATGTGATATCTATTATATCGTGGACTTGGAGCTCTGTGATCAACAGAGGGCACTGTGTGGGTTGTGTGTTTATGTTTGGTGGAGAATGGGCTTGCCACTGCATAGTAGAGTAGCATCTATGCATGCATACTAGTAGTATAACTATGGAGACTTGCGCAAGGTTCAAGTCCAGCGAAGAGATCAGGTGCTTGTTTGAGTTACCGGGGTGCTCTGTACCCCCTTCTTCTCCTTGTCTGATGAGTTGAGGTTCCTGGGCTGGAAGTTTAATAAAATCAGCATCTGAAAAAGGAAGATTACTACCTGGATAGGACAAAGGCTCCACCAGGGTTCTAGGGAGCATTTGTTCAGCACACAGCACCGTATCAACTTAATCCCGTGAGTGGGGCTTTGATTTGTGATCCTATGCTTTCCCCAGGGCTTATCGTACGTAACGGTGGGCGGCGGGATGGTGGTTTCAGGACGAGAACGGGGACGTAACATGTACGCGGTCCAGGAGGCCAAGCCATCCTGTAATTTTGTTTCTTGGCTGGCTGGACACCTTGGGCTCGAGCTTGAGAGGTGGGGACCTGGGTTGGGTATATAGGTCGATATTGTGAGCTGGGGTCGCAGCATGTATCTCGTATTTCTATCCATTCCTGTGTGCTATGTACATAGTAGTACATAGTCAGGTGCCTACGAGAAGAAGGCTCTGCGAGAAAATAATCATTCTTGCTGTTTGTTTCTGATAGATGCGGGCCCTGGTCAAAAGTTGTTGCCAAGATTCTTGCTTCTTGTTCTCTCTACTTCCTCTTTATTTCCCTCGCCAAGCGGTGGTGTTGAAAGAGCCACCACCGTAATGTCTAACCGAGGAATTATGATTCTATGTGACCGTGGCCTCATCCAATCTCTTGGCCTAGCTGCCATTCATGCTCTTTTCCTCTTATTCTTCTCCCATTGGGATTGTGGCAGTCATCTCTCCGCTAACATTGACAATCAACCCCACGGCACCAGCTATATACTGCAGCACCATAGGGGGGTGGGGATCTAATCTAATCTCATCTCATCTCATCTCATCTCATCTCATCTCATCTGATCACATCCATCCTACCCACTCAGCCAAAGGCCAGTCAAGACAGATGGCCACCAGCCTTTTCTGGGGCACAGGATCCCGTTCGGTACATATACCCTTAGAAGACATATGCAGGAAGGCCATTGGGCTGGATGGATGGGGGCCTGTGCATACAGCCGTAGCCGTGGTGGCAGCGGCCTTGACGCCTCTTTTGTGTGGTTGGCAGGCAGAGACGAGACGGTCTTGTTGCTTTATTGGGTGAGGGCCGGGCGTCGTTTTTTCTTGCACGCACAGCCCTGTATTAGGCGAGCAGTAGATGGGACGAAGAATGGTTCCGTGGCAGCAAACGGCCTTGGCAAGGCGGATGTTGCCGTCAAAGAGGTGGTACATAGTAGTAGGCACCCCAATCGCCCCAAGTGCCGACATGCCATGTGTTGACGTGCATACTTGATAAGTTGGATACACAAGGGCGTCCATTTATAAGAGTCCTCTTGTTCCCAAGCAAAGGCTATTATCACACACACTTAATCGTCCACCAACGACTTGGCATACCACCAACTGTTTCAATGACTCACTGACCGTTGATTATTGAAGAGGGACCGAAGTCCTAGACCCGCACCAAATGTTGGTTTAGTCATAGCCCGCCGCCCCACGACCCCTGCAAATTTTCATCCCTCTTAAGTAATCCAACGTCCACAACTCTCAACAATTACAACTAGCTGGTCCCGTAGCTCAGCTGGTTAGAGCGTCGTACTAATAATACCTGAAATGGGTATCATGAGTGATGCGAAGGTCGCGAGTTCGATCCTCTCCGGGACCATCTTCCATTTTTGCTGGCCTCTTGTCTTTGCCTGCTTTCTTTTTCATGGCCTCCTTCATAATCTCGCTGCATCCTGACTGCTCGTTGTGTCATTACTACTTGTTCATCTCAAGGTGAGCGTCTTGGGGGACGAATAACTGGAGAGAGATGCATATGATGCTTGGTTGTAAAATGGTCTTTGAGAGGGCCGTTCCGCAAGTGGTGAGTGATATTATCTGATATGTTTATGCACCCTGTCAGTATTTCTTTCGCAAGTACCCAAGTGTTTACAGTCGTACATTAAGGGTCGAAAGATCGCGGGGTCAAGGAAAGGAGCAAGCCTTATAGGTTAACGCCAACGTAGATATCTTCGTGTTATACACTCCCCTGACTGCCTTCTCTTTATTGCGTGTGAGACAGTGAGGGAGTGATGTTGGAAAATAAACGAGCGTCATTATATGGTCGATGGTCTGGAGTCTTTATTATTGCCCTCAATGCTCTGTACCAGAGCCGAGCATGAAAAGAACGATTCTCACCCCCCACCACGCCAAGTCGTGCCGAAGATGCCAACTCGTCAGGTCACTTGGCCTCCACAGCATGCCCGCCCGCGCTCTGTCCACACCAGGGCCACACGTTCTGGATGCTTCATCTGCAGCGTGATCGAATCGAGCGCCGAGTCCTCGACCACACGCTGCGCCCGCCGTAGACTCTCGCCCTCGCTCTCGCCGGCCTCGCGCCGCGGGCGCACCCGATGCCGCGCAAACAAGACAGCCAGGACGCCGGCAAACTCAACCTGCGCAAACTTCTTGCCGGGGCATGCCCGCGGCCCAGCCGCCCAGGGCACATATGTTCCCTCGGGCGGCTCAAACACAGACACGGCGTCCGCCCGCTGCTCGTCTTGTGCAGTCGGAGCCTGCTTCTTGACCAGCCAGCGGCTCGGCCGCCAGACGAGGGCATCGGCGCCCCAGCTGTTGGGGTCGCAGTGCAAGGCTTGGGAGTTGATGATCACCCACGTATTGGCGGGGATGGTGTGTTGTCTTCCCGCAATGCTGAGTCGTGTGACGGGGACAGCGCCGTCTTTGGGGGTGGATTTGGGAATGAAGACCACGGAGCCGTTCAGGCGCAGTGTCTCGAGCAGGACGGCCTGGCAGCGCACAAGAAGCGGGTACGCGTCTTCATACGCCCATTCTTGTGGGTGCGGCCCAAATGTAGATGCAGTCTGTTGGATTTCCTCGTGGAGCCAGTCTTGCCAGCCAGGTTGCGCGGCGAGGAAAGCGACTGCTGTGGCTAGGGCGTTGGCTGTGGTTTCATGGCCGGCTGTGTGACGGGTGGGTCAACACTTTTTCAACCTGGCGGCATTGCAAAGACGAAATCTCGATGCGCTGCTGCGGGGAGAGGGAGAGGTAGGTTTCATACCCATGTTATAGATGAATAGGTTTCCGTACAGCTCGTCGTCCGTCAGCCCGGCTCGCCCAGGAGATGCCGCCTTTTCCCAAGCAGTGTCAGAAGCTCGGATAAGAGCTTGCAAAAGGTTTCCACCACCACCATCACCACCACCACCACCACCAGTTGAAGCACCAGGGGCAGTTTGTTCCGAGTTCATTGCTTTGTTCTTCTTCTTCTTCTTCTTCTTCTCCTCTTGGACGAGCTCCTTCATGTACAGCTCAAACTCGCGACAGGCCTCGCCGACACGCTGAAGATTCGCCGGTAGAAAAGGATAGCCGAGGACCTTCTTCGGGAGGACGGCAAACACGTTGAAGTTGCGCAGGACAGTGTTGAGCGCATCTCGATAGCTGAGCTTGTGGGGCGATCGAATCAGCTTGCGGTGCTGTGCAGTTCCTTCGTCTGCTTTGTCTGCTTGTCCGTCTTCGGAGAAGTTGTAAGATATGCCAAGGCCTGCACAGGTCAACACATGAAGAGCCAGTGTTGCTGTGTCGTGAGCTGAACGGGTGGTGCCCCGGGCGCCTCGCTTGGTCCATGCTTGGAGCATCTGGGCGCCTTGCCTTGTGGCTTCTGACCAGACGGTGCTGCTGACGTGCTCATTGAAGCTGGGGGCTGTCAGTTTCCGGTGCCGCTGCCAGGTTTCGCCTTCGACCTGGGAAATGGTCAGGTAAAATCCTCATGCTTCCTTCTAGCCAAGGCTAGGACGAGGTTCTGCTCACTGAGTCGACATTTCGACCAAAAACATCCAATAGCTCTGGTTTGAGAGGATGGGGGAACGTAAAATTTGTTCCCACAGCGTGTTAGTGGAATGGCCACTCACACTCCAAGGCGTGTCTGACTGCGTTGCGCACAGCCGCCCATTCCGAATATATATCTATCTGTTGGGCCACCACTCACTCACCGTAGAGCACCGTGGGCTTGACAAAGTCCTTTCTCTGGCGGAGCACCGTGTGTACAGCCGAGGGGTCCGCAAGGTGTATCTCATTGCGCCCCGGCGTGCAGAGCACAAAAGCCGGGCCGACTTCGCGGTGGATCGCGCCCTTGTCGTCGTATTGCCAGCCCATGTAGGCCACGCGGGCCCACCGGCCGAGGTGCAAGGGCAGTTGCTCGCACAGCCTTGCGACGGGCGTGAGCCTGGTGGCAACCAGCCACAGCGGGTTCATGGTCGTCGTGGGACTGACGATGATGGGCAGGCCAATGGTGCGCGCTTCTCGGTAGCTGCTGGCGAGAAGCGCGGCTTGCCATGCTGCCCAGGCGAGGACGCATGTGCTGAGTATCAAGAGGACGACCATGGTCAAGATGGGAAAATGCTAGTTTCGATGTGATACAAACCAGAAGGTCGAGACAAACAGTTGTGAAATTCAGGTAGCTGTGACTATTTTAAAGTCCAAGTAAGGCTAGAATGTGTTGCAAGTGCTGGCAAGGGCTTCTCACCGCGCGGGGATGTTCTGGTTCCTAAGAGTAGTATATCAGATGCTAGAAAGCCACATTTACTCGTGTGCACAAATAGGGCGAGTTGCATGTTATACGTCGTATCCCGAGGTTGCTTCCGAATGGAACAGAAATGCTTCTGCAAGCCAAAACCCTATAGTGCCCAACCATCTCTGACAAGTATACGCAGCTGGTATACGTAGGCTGGCGCCTTTCTCTCCGCCACATTTCCGTATACAGCACTTGTAACAGCCGACCGGGCGATAGTCGTCCAGTTGTGGCTTATAGCGCTGCTTTAGACGAGCCTCTGCAGTATTCATGCAGCTCCAGCCAAAAGAGCGTAAGGGGCTCACTGAGGGCAGCGCCCCCCCTCTCTCCCCCCGAATTACTCTCGATTTGTGACAATGTGAAATCCCGGGGTTTTGCTCGTGCAAAGACAGAGGCTGACTGTTGCAACAGGTGCTGATGTTAATCTCTATCGCCTCAAGGTCTGTCTCGCCCGCCAAGAGGCTACCGCAGAGCAAACCTCGTTACCCTGAGCAAGTCTGACCATACCAGAGCTTGTCTGGTGTACTCACTACCACTACTCCTTGCTCCAAGCCGGCGTCCCGATCGCTGATCTCTCTCTTTCTCTCTCCTCCAACATTACCTGACCCTCTCGCCAGACTGCGCCTGCTGCCGGAGAGACATCCTCGCTTGCTTCTGTTGAAAAGTGTGCCAAATTGCATACCACATCCACAGCTGCTTCGTCCTCTTGTTCGAAACAACCTTGTCCTCAATCTTAAACTGGGACATTTCCGGGAGCTGGTACCATTTCCGGGATGTAATAGCATCCTGATCCAGAGTTCGCACATGGTTGATGAGCCCGAAGCGCCGTCGCTCCTTGCGCACATCCCGGAGCTTCATGTGGCTGACACGAGGCTTTCCTAGAATGCCCATGGTGGTCATGGCGACCTCTGCATCGATGGGCACATTCTTCATCAGTATTTCGACGGCGTCGGGACTTCTTCGGAAGTTCTTGGGGACGATGAAGTGAATCCACATGACCATGGGCGAGGTCAGGTACCAAACAGCTAGCAAAGGGATGGTCCCGACGGCCATGACTGGGAAAAGTCAAGAATGTCAGTTCGAGTTTTCTACAAGCAAAACGAACGCGATCGTGAGTGTGGGACAGGAGTCTTGGAGGATGGATGACGCTGTCCCTATTTCGAATAGAACTTACGGCCCAGCGTCTGCCACACCGGCGCGCCAGAGTCAGCAAAACTTGGCACAGTCACAAAGGAGAAGAAGCCCAGGACGAAGAAAGCCGAGATCTTGAGTCCGCCGAGGAACATGATTCGCGGGGTGCCAGCATGGTAGACAATTAACCTGGGCGCTGTTTGAGGTGCAACTGTCAGTCTCCCACTGCAGCCCCTGCAGAATTGCGGTGTCTCTTTGGAGATTGCCTACCACGCAAGGGCTTCTGAGGTGCCGGGGCGGCTTCAGGCTTGGATTTTGGCTTTGACGTTGGCGACACGGTCGACGCTCTTCTTGCAGCCTGCCATGGATGCTCATAAAGGTTACGCAGGCTGGGCCCTGGGGCTAGGCATTTTGTGGGTTTGAATGACGCTTGTAGCAGACTGGGACCCCGTGAGAAAGAGAGCGGGGCCCGCCGAATACATATTGAAGGGAGCATGGTGTGTAGTCCTGCTTCGCTGGTCAAGCACGAGTACGACCCCGACCCGTGTTTTGAGCGAGGGCGACGAGGTTTCGATAATTTGGTGGTCCGAGCTCACGCAACAAATGAGAACCCTGTTCCTGTCTAAGAAAGTGGGGGTCTGGGGTGAAAAGCTGGGGCGTGGCTGCAGTAAATCTCTCTACTATGTACTCGTATCGTTGCGTTCCTACGAGCACGACACATTGTGCAAGCACGGGCTGCTGACATCGCTGGACGTTCTGCTCATAGTGATTCTTCGGATCCAATAATAGGCACACTTCTAAGCCACGTTCTTTCCCAGCCATTCCAGCCATTGCTCCGCCGTCCAGCCAGAGCTGATGTCGTTGTTGACAACTCCATCGAAAATGACAGTTGGGCTGACGTGCACACCCACCAGCCGAGCTGTTTTGATCACAACCTTGAGATCGTTGGTGACTTGGTTTCCAATGTTGAGACTTCCGTCCTCAGCGGCCTTTTCGGGAATTGCAAGCAGCCTGTACACTTGCTCCTCGTCGACGCCCACGCTGTCCGCGGCCAGCTTCGCCAGTCTCTTGTACGTGGCATTGCGCGGCTCGTTGACGACGTTGACGTCGAAATACGCCTTTTGGTCCTTGAACAGGGCGTCGCTGTACTGCCAGAACTTGCCTGGGGAGAGCTGCTCCACTGCGAGCGCCGACTCGTGCACAAGAGTAGACGAAGGGTGCCAGGGCTGGACCTGCTGGCGCAGCAGGACTTGCACCTTGCCGGCAAGCTTGGGATCGCTGCGGATCTTGGGCGCAACCGAGTTGTAGAAGGTGTTGAAGAGCTTGGCTGAAAACGGACATACATAGTCCAAGTAGATCTCGACTGTGTGAAGAGCTTCGGTGATGGCCGGCGCCTGAGACGCAGAGCCGTCGCCGACAAAGAGTAGGCGGTGGCCTCGGAACTTTGGTGCAAGTGCCATGTTGCTATTATCATGTCTTAGAGGGCTTCACTGTGGTCTAATCACTGGCCGGGGAATGGAGGGTCACTTACTGTAGATTCAGTATTTCTATTCCTTTTTCCCTTTGATGATCGAGTTTTTCAGCGGATGAGGGATACCAAGGTAGAGGAAGATGGGAAAGAGATGCGGTCTGCGGATTTATACTGTAGATGGCACAGAAAGTATGGGAGTATCCTCTGCGGAGATGGCGCAATTGTCTGAGATGACGGCAGAGCCAGCTGTGCCCCTGCTGTACACAGCAACTCTGATTATTCATCTTCTCTCCAGTGCCCCAGTCCCTACCCTGCGCAACACTGTATGGAGATGGAGATACCCCAGCCGTGCACCAGGCGGGAGGGGCCCTGTGAGTACCTGGGTACATATTCTCCGCACTATTGTGCGCAGCCCACTGGGGTCCTTAGTGCCCCGCGGTCCGATAGCAGAGTAGAAATCTTATCGGTGAGTCTGCCCCTCGAAGATTTTGAGAATCTTCTCTTGTTCAACCAACTCCGGTTGGCGACGGCCTCCTTCCTTGGTTTCCACCTATTTCCACCCGTGTGCCTCCATTTGACATGCCGGCCCAGACTCTGATTGGAGGCTCGTGTTACACGGCCTCCGAGGCCCAAAAGCTTCTGGACCGCATCAACAAGCAGGGCAATGTCCAGGTCGAGTCCATCCACGGCAACTGGCTGTACTACGTCGACCTGAAGCAGGGCCAGGCCGGACTCGACAAGGTCCAGCAACTGCTGCAGCTCTCTGGCGACTCCAAGCTGAGCTTTGCGACCGAAAAGGGCGTCTCGCTCTACATTTCGCCCCGCAACATTTCGCCATGGAGCTCCAAGGCCACCAGCATCGCCCACGTCTGTGGCCTCAAGGAGCAGGTCAGCCGCATCGAACGGGGTCGAGTGATCACCATCCAGTTCGCGGACGGCCGTGGAGAATCGGGTGACGTTTCGTTCCGCGACATTATCTACGACCGCATGACTGAGACCATCACCACTGAGGAACCCTCTCTGGACGCCATGTTCCTCGAGGGCGAGCGCGCTCCTCTCGTTGTTGTCGACATCTTTGCTGATGGCGGCGACCCACTCGCGGTGCTGCAAGAATACAACCAAAAGATGGGATTGGCGCTGAGTCCCGAGGAGATACAATACCTGGTCGAGTCCTATACCAAGCTTGGCAGGCCTCCTCATGACGTGGAGCTTTTTATGTTTGCTCAAGTCAACTCGGAGTATGTCTCCCATGACTGCTTTTCCCCCTTCTTATTTTGTTTTTGGGCACCAGACAGTGGGACAAGTGTCTCTCTACTTGTGCTCGGTCTGTTCACTTGTTTCCGTGATATCTTGTCTGACGTTCCGTCTCCTGCAGACATTGTCGGCACAAAGTCTTCAACGCGGCTTGGACCATTGATGGCAAGCCCATGGACAAGAGCCTCTTCGAAATGATCAAAAACACCCACAAGAAGACTCCAGATTATACCGTGTCCGCATACAGTGACAATGCTGCGGTCCTGCAAGGAGACCTGTCCAACTTCTGGGCTCCCGACTACTCCACGGGCACTTGGAGACTTAGCAGCGAAGTACTCCACCCCTTGATCAAGGTGGAAACGCACAACCACCCCACTGCCATCTCTCCATTCCCAGGTGCCGCGACCGGCTCTGGCGGCGAAATCAGAGTATGCCGCCTCTTTCCTTTTCCTTCGTCTTTGGCACACTGGACCTAGACAAATAGGTCGCAGTGGAATCCGAAACAAGTGTTCTGTTGGCCTCTTGCTTCTTGTTAGCCAATGTTCGAAACTGGTAGTCAGTTGCTGATCAGCTCACGATAGGACGAAGGCGCTGTCGGACGAGGCTCGATACCAAAAGCTGGCTTGTGTGGTTTCTGGGTCTCAGACTTGCTCATCCCTGGCAAGCGGGATCCTTGGGAAGTCGACATTGGCAGGCCAGGTCACTATGCCAGCAGTCTGGACATCATGTTGGAAGCTCCCATTGGCTCTGCGCGCTTCAACAACGAATTTGGGCGACCATGTTTGACGGGTACATTCCGCACCCTCCTCACGAACGGCAACGGTGAGGATGCTACTCCTGACTGGAGGGGCTACCACAAGCCCATCATGATTGCCGGCGGTCTTGGTTCTGTACGGCCTCAACATGCTCTGAAGAACCCGTCCGATGTCCATGATGGCGCTCATGTCATTGTCCTTGGAGGCCCTGCCATGTTGATTGGTCTTGGAGGCGGTGCTGCATCAAGTGCTGTTGGAGGTGGCAATGCCGACCTCGACTTTGACTCTGTGCAGCGGGGCAACCCAGAGATGGAGCGTCGCGCACAGATGGTCATCAACACTTGCGTCGCTCTGGGTCCAAACAATCCTATTGCCATGATTCATGACGTGGGCGCCGGTGGTCTTTCTAATGCACTGCCTGAGCTCGTCAAGGATGCAGGTTTCGGCGGCAAGTTTGAGCTGCGGCAGGTTGAGAGCTCCGACGGCAGCATGAGCCCTCTTCAAATATGGTGCAACGAGGCACAAGAGAGATACGTGCTGCTCGTCAACAGGGACGGCATCAACCGTTTCCAAAGCATTTGCGGTAAGTCTAATCTCCATGGGAAACGCGTGAATCACATGCTCATATTGCTACAGAACGTGAACGATGCGGTTTCTCCAATGTCGGTACTGTCGTCACCAAGGACGACAACGGCAACGCAAGGTTGATTCTGACCGACCGAGAATCACAGCAATACCCAGTGCCCATCGACTTGCCCATGGATGCCCTCTTCCCTCCCGGCCGCCGTCAGGAACGCGTGGTCGAGACCGTCAAGAAGTCATTGAGCCCTTTCGACGCAGCTACCAGCCTGACTGAGAAGTACGGACTCTCAGACAGACAACAGATGATTGCCAAAGCCACTGAGCTTGTCTTTTCTCTCCCATCTGTTGGATCAAAGATGTTCCTAATCACCATTGCCGACAGAGTAGGTCATATGCCCTCCACAGTAGATGGAAATGGTCAAAACTAACTTTGTCTAGACCGTCGGTGGATTGACCGTGCAAGACCAACTTGTTGGTCCATGGCAAACCCCTGTGGCCGATGTGGCCGTTACACTGGGGTCTTTCAGCGTTGACGAAAAGGCCCGTCACGGTGAGGCTATGGCAATGGGTGAGAAACCAACACTTGCTTTGATCAACCCTGGCGCCTCGGCACGCATGTCTGTTGCCGAGAGCTTGATGAACCTTGGTGCTGCCCATATCAAGGGAGCTGCGGATGTCCGAGGCGACTTAAGGCGAGTCAAGCTGTCCGCCAATTGGATGGCTGCCGTTAACCACCCTGGTGAGGGTGCTGCGCTCTTTGAGGCTGTCAAGGCTATTGGTATGGACCTTTGTCCGGAGCTCAACGTTTCCATCCCGGTCGGCAAGGACTCGACATCCATGAAGGCCTCGTGGAAGGACGAGAGCGGCGAATCTCAGAGTGTCACGGCTCCAGTATCAGTCGTCATCTCCGCCTTTACCCCAGTCGAGGATGTTCGAAGCACCTGGACCCCACAGCTGCGACGTGTCGAGGAAGTGGGAGACTCGATCTTGATCTTTGTCGACCTTGCACGCGGCTTCAAGTCCATGGGAGGTTCTGCACTAGCGCAGGTGCTCGGCAAGTTGGGCCACGAGACACCAGATGTTCGCGATACCAGACTTCTTGTCGACTACTTTGATGCGCTCTCCCAGCTGCACGAGGAAGATATCGTTCTTGCTTACCACGACCGTTCCGATGGAGGTCTGCTGACTACCGTTGCGGAGATGATGTTTGCTGGCCGTTGTGCTGCCGACATCTCCATTGACGAGCTTGCCACCAACTTCACAGCTTCGGACGCATTGGACGCATTGTTCAACGAGGAGCTCGGTGCCGTGTTCCAGATCCGCGCATCAGATGAGAAGAAATTCCGCCGATGCTTTGCTACATGCGGCCCACCACCAGGCCTTCTCAAGAAGATTGGCTACGTCCGTGCGACATCGAAGCAATCGCTCCTTGTCCGTCATGGATCAACCACTCTCGTCGACTTGGACCGCGCCCAGATGCAACAGTGGTGGTCGGCCACGTCTTACGAGATGCAGAAGCTCCGCGATAACCCAGCCTGTGCCGAGTCGGAATATGCATCTATTGCCGACGCTAAAGACCCTGGTATCTCCTACAAGTTGAAGTTTGACCCCTCGGATGCCAGCATCACCACCACTACCTTTGGATCCTTGAAGTCGCTCGTCACGCAACGACCTCGCGTCGCCATCCTCCGCGAGCAGGGTGTCAATGGCCACGCCGAAATGGCTTTTGCCTTCCGTGCTGCCGGCTTCGATGCCGTCGACATTCACATGAGCGACATTCTCTCCGGCTTCTCGCTCGACGGCTTCCGCGGTCTCGCCGCATGTGGCGGTTTCTCGTACGGTGACGTCCTGGGCGCCGGCCAAGGCTGGGCCAAGTCGATCCTGATGCACGAAAACGCCCGCCGCACCTTTGAGACCTTCTTCAAGCGCCCCGACACTTTCACACTTGGCGTGTGTAACGGCTGCCAGATGTTGTCGCGCCTCAAGGAGCTGATCCCCGGCGCTGAGCACTGGCCGGTGTTTGTGGAAAACACGAGCCAGCAGTTCGAGGCCCGCTACAGCATGGTTGCCATTGACGACGCAGATGAAAAGTCCGTCTTCTTCACGGGCATGTCAGGCTCGCTGCTGCCTATTGTCGTCTCGCACGGCGAAGGACGCGCAGAGTTTGCGGGCTCCGTCAACGCGGGCCTGCAGACTTGCAACGGAGAGGGCCTTATTCCGCTGCGGTACACGGACAATTACGGCAAGGTGACGGAGCAGTACCCCTTCAACCCCAACGGCAGCCCGCAAGGTATTGCCGGTGTGAGGAGCAAGGACGGTCGCGTCTTGGCTATGATGCCGCACCCTGAGCGCACCATCATGGCTGATGTTGCTAGCTGGGCGCCCAAGGAGGATGTCAACAGCTGGGGCATGTTTGGACCGTGGTTGAGGATGTTCAGAAACGCTAGGAAGTGGGTTGGCTAAAAATTGGGTTCTCACAATTCTCAAGCTGAAAAGAAAAACAAAAGCACAAAACAAAAAAAGCAGCAGCCGTGCTTCACGTTGCCATGGAGGATTGCTTGTTTTCTTGTGGGGGGGGGGGGGGTTCTCTGGTGTCATATTATGCATTTGGTGATTCTTAGCTAGACTTTGGTAGGTACGTTTAGAAAAAAAAAAAGGCCCATATCATGAAAGGAACCGAATCCAGGCTCGATATACTGGGTCATATAGACCACAAAATTTGCATTATCTGGAACAGGATGTTCTTAAAAAGGTTTCATCATTCATCGCTTTCTCTTGGTATCTGTGATATGTGCGCAATGCAGGTTTTGCGCTCTTCTCTTCTGTACTTACAGTGGGGGGATCGAAACAAAATATGAGTTATTCCCATAACCCGCCTCAAGCTAATTGTGACCACTTTCCCAATCTCCTGCAGCTCTTTATGGCCTCGACAATTTCTCAAAAGCGGCCAAGACATCCGTGTCGACGTTGACGATCCAGTTGTCCCTGAAGGCGCCCTCTCCGCCAACGCGCGCAACCAAGGATTGAAGCCGCTCATTGACAAAAGCATACGTCCGCACGGTATGCAACGGGTCACTGGCAACCAGGACGCACTCGCCATTTTCAAGCGGTGTGGCCTCCTCGCTGACCGGTGCTCCGTCCCAGACAGTGCCGTCCTCGCCCATGGGGTTCCCCTCGTGCACGTCCATAATAACCGTCGTCCACATGGTGAAGTAGTCTTGCAGCGCGGCGCAAGCGAGGTCCTGGACGGGTTGGGGCAGCTCGGTGAGGCGCGTCAGCGCGAGACAGGCTAGCTTTTGCTTTTCCGTGTCAGCCATGGCTGGTAGGGCGGCGAACCACTGCGTCGAGAGCCAGGGCCAAATTTGAGTGAAATCGCCAATGCCAAGTGAGCTAAGAGCAGAGACGAGGAGCGCAGGGTCGGCGACTGCGATGCGTCCTAGGATGCTGAAGTAGGCCAGCTTGTGCGACCAGTCTAGTACTTCCTTTGTAGCAGCCCTGGGACCCGTCAGCTGCGACGCGTCCCAGTCCTCGTGGATCCGCTGGACGATTGTGTGCAGTAGACCGAGCGGAACGAGTTCTTGCACCAAAAGGGAGACGGCATTCGTGCCGCCAAGCCGCGATGCGGCCAGGAAGATGAGCTCGAAGATCCGTTGGCTCGTCAGAGCGTCAGCGCCACGGCCGCGGGAGGATGGTTGAAGAGGACCGGCTAAAGCTTGGAGGGTGACTTGTCGGTGATTGTCGGATAGTATGGCCTCTGGAGCCAGGATGACATATGCTTTGAGGATTTCGAAAGCAGCCTCCGCAAGCTGAGGTTCGTCTTGAAGCAGTGGCAGGATCAGAGGCTCGAGGCTGACCATTTCGGGAGAGAGAGGAGGAGCGCTGTACGAAACAAGTGACCGCCAAAGATCGACGACGTCTTCGAGGAAAGCCTCGTTTGAGGGATCGCGCATGCACTGGTCCACGATTGGCAGCATTGTCTGCTGGTATTGTTGTGAGTTGCTCCCTATAGACGTCACCACTGCGACCAGGACTGCTATTATGGATGCCTTGATCATGTGTGCATCGCCAGCAGCGTCCCATAGACTTGGCAGGGCTGCCATAATGGGACCTGCAAATGGTAAAACATGCTCCTCCATTCGCTGGATGCACATCCTCAGAGTTTCAAAGAGCGCTTGTTTGGTGTCTTCCACAACCACATCCTGGAGCATACTGATGATTTGTGGTAAGATGTCTGGCGCATAGGTGGCGAATAATTCGCCTGGGAATTCAAAGTCCTCTGCAATGTCCTTGAGCTGCCTTGCGGCTGTCAAGCGGACAACCTCATCGTTGTGTTCGTCCTTGTCATTCATGATATGACGGTAGATGTCAAAGATGATGGGCCGGCTTGCATCGGCGATCTTGACCGGCACCCAGGTGCTTGTCAGAATCGCTATTCTCCGCCGCAAAACCTTGGCCAGTGGTCCAGTAATTTGTGCATCCTGCACCAAGGTAGTGGCCAGAAATGTGTCAAAGTCGAAAGCCTGGGAAATATTGGGCGCAGAGGCACCCATTGCTGTATAAATGGCCTCTTTGGTGATGATATCGGCGTCTGCGATGGTGGCTTGGTGAAAATATGATAGCAATGGAGGAGTCAGGAGGTCTTTATAGTAGACCAACAGGTCCAAAAAGACTCTCTCGGCACACGGCCTGACGCTGAATTGCCATGCATCGCCAAGATACTGTTCTGTAGCCTCGAAATCCTCGGGGTCTGATTCCCAGGATTCCAAGTCTGCTTTGCGGAAGATTAACAGTTTGGTTATAATGACGTTGACGATTTGCATGACCAGCTCGTCTGTCAACAGGTCGTTCCGCAGCAGCTCCACGGCAGCGTCTTTTTGCTGCATAAAGTCCTTACTAGTGTACTTGAAGGTCTGAACCGGTTTCCAAACAATGGCCACACAACTCTTTACAAGCAAAAGTCCCTTCAGAGCAAGTCGCTCAAGGATGGGGCCTTCAACCTTGGATTTGGAGCCAGTGCCATCTGCAGCTGTCTGCCTCAACCCGCCGGACTTGTCAAACACTTCGGCAAATTTGGCCACAAGGTCCCAGTATGCGAGCACCAAGGGTACGGAATTGGGTAGGATTGGGAAGCTCGCAGGGTGAGCCTCGGACATGTCAAGGTGGAGTTTTGTGAACTGCAAGAGATGCTTACCTATCGCATCTTGCAGCGGCGCAGGCACTCCAGAGTCTTGGCTGACATATCCAAGGAACTGTCCAAAGTGATTCTGCGTCAGAGACCAAAACTCGACGACCACCTTGTCCTTGGCTGGATTCTCGTAACCAAGGATCAGCAGCCGACGCAGAATCTTAGCGGCAGAGAGGCTGTTTTGCATGGCCAAATGCGCTAGCGCCTGGTCTCCTTGACCAGAGGCCAGCCAATTCGTCCACAAAGCCGTACGTCCTGAATATATCTCGCCCAAGAGGTAGACGAGCTCGGGAGTGACTGCTTGCAGCGCCGTCTGCGACTTGCGTAGTCGGGCAGCCCCAAGCTCCTTGACCACGCGGAGCAGCAGCACCAGAGCACCACCCAGTAGTTGCTGGTCGCCATCCTTGTACTGTCTTAGCACGCCAATCAGGTCGGGCAGGGCTTGCGGCCAGTAGTCTGGGTAGTCTATCCGGAGGACCTTGGCGGTTGCGAGAGCATTATGCAAGGCGAATGCTCTGTCTTCCTCGCCAATGGTGCCCTGGAACAGCCGCGACCTAATGACTGCCTTGTCGTCGTGAGGAATTGTGTTTTTGGCGCTCAGCCGCCAGTACTTGTCGATGCCGTTTTTGATCTGCAATATTGCGAGGAAACGTATCTCGCGCGGGATGGACTTGTCGAGGAAGATGGTCTGCGAGGCACGCGACGGACGGTCAGCGGGCTTGAAGAGGGAGACGCTGCAAGGTGTCAGTGCATACCTGTAGCGAGGGAAAATAGTTCTGCTCCGTCTCCCATGTCGCGAGCTGTTTCCCAGCGGCCTGACGCTGGATGTTGTCCAAGGAGGTGGCGGCCTCGAGCGCCTTGCACAGCTCGGGCAAGTTGAGAGGGTTGGCCGCCCCAGGCACCTCAATGGCGAAGCTCATGGCGTTGGCGGAGATGCGCTTGTCGAAGGCCGCGGCATGGACGATAGAGGTTGCCGAAAACCTGCTATTCCAGGTGGGAAATCGAATCGAACGCGAGTGAGGGCGGTTGATGGGATGCCGGGGATGAATTGTTTCCAAAATGGAGGGGCAGAAAGGAGAAGGCAGGACCTCCATCCCTGTTCGCGAGCTCGGCCAGCGCGACGGGCAGGGCCCCTGGGCGCCTCTAGTGGGGTTCTGAACGCGGTACGTGCCTGTGGAGACAGGGGCCTAAAGAGCTCTGGCTGGCCCTACGGCCGCTGCATTTTCAGTACCCGAAGCGACAACCGGAATGTACCCTACTATGTAGTCCTTTGCACGTAGCAACTTCTCTCATCGTCTACCACCGAGTCAAAAGATGATGTGGCAATTCAAGAGGAAGCCTGGCTACCCGCATCCTGGTGATATATTGGAAGACACACAGCAATATCCAACCTGCTGAATGTCCAATACTTGATCTAGGCTCAAGAGAGTCAGCCTGCTAGGCAGGAGCAGTCATCCCGAAAATTATTTGGGAGACGGTGCTAAGGAACTCTGCGGTTTTCGATCTGGAACGCTTCTTCTTGATGTAAATCTTGTCCCATCATATCATCACAGCTTTGCCTGACCATCCTGAGGGACCTTGACAACGACCTTGCCCCAAGTCTCTCTGCTTCCTAATGCCTTGAGAGCCTCGGGTATGGTCTCGAGCCCTACAAACTCCCTATCGGTGAACACCGTCGCGCGAAACTTGCCCTGGTTGACCAACTCCAGAATCTCGTCCCATACCCGCCTTTCCGTCTGTGTCTCCATCTTGGCATACATGCCCCAGTGGATTCCCACGATGCTGATGTTTTTGAGCAGCACTTTGTTGAGCGCCAGCTTCTCAATCGTCCCCGCAGCGAAGCCGACCACCAGGATTCTGCCATTCCACGCCACGCACTTGGTGCTCTTGTCCACCACCCCGACGGGATCATATACAATATCCACGCCCCTGCCCTTGGGCGTGAGCTTCTTGACCACCTCGGGCCACTTGTCATCGCGATAGTCCACCACGTGGTCCGCGCCAAACTGCCTCGCCACCTCGAGTTTGCGTTTCGTCCCCGCCGTTGCAATCACCGTCGCTCCAAACGCCTTGGCGACCTGCACCGCCGCGAGGCCCACGCCGCCCGCCGCAGCGTGCACCAGCACCCAGTCTCCTTGCTTCACGCCTGCGCGCACCGCCAGCGCGGCATAGCTCGTGGGCGCTGTCACGAACAACCCCGCGGCTTCACTCGCCGACCAGCCAGACGGCTGCGGGAACAGGCTCGTTTCGACGGCGCACACCCGCGTGGCGTAGGCGCCTTGGTTTGCGCCAAAGACGCGCGTGCCGACCGGATATTTGGGGCTGGGGTTACTGGAAGGCGTGGACAGCACGACACCTGCGAATTCCATGCCCGAAATCCAGGGAAAGGGCGGCTGGTGCTGGTATTTGCCCTGGACTTGGAGAATGTCAAAGAAGTTGGTTGCTGCGGCGTGGACGGCGATGAGGTATTGGTCTGGTCCCGGAATGGGGTCGGCAAGGTCAGTGACCTTGAGGTCGTCGAGGCTCTGTAGAGGCTGGTTAGTATATTGCACTTGTGATTTAGAAATGCGTGGGCGGCGATGGGCAAGGAACAGAAGTACCGACCTTGACATACTGAGCCACTTGTATTCCTTTCATTACGGAATCTATATATGCAGAGGACTTGTTATGTGTCTTGAATAAATGTGTGCAACTGGAAGGGTTAGATTCAGAGAAAGAATAGGTACAAGTCTGACAAGGAGCAGTGAGCGAGGTGGGAGTCTGGGGTACAGACGGAGACCCGCTAATGCGGAGAGCCGAGGCACGTTGACGTTGCAACAATGACCAGGATCACGACGTTAGGTGCGCATGCTGGGCCCCGTACGTTTGAGCATCGTCGACCAAATCAAGTGTCGTGATAGAAAGTGAAACCTCTCTATATAATTGTATGTGTTGTATAGGCGTCTTGCCCCCTTGACAACGCCACCAATGCTTTCCATAACGTGGCAACAAAATTATACAGAAAAATACGCCATGTCAGTGTCCTCGCTGGAGTCCTTGTTTCTTTTACTTTTCTGCCCTTTCTGGGATTCCATAATTTTGTGCAAATTTCCAGAGTCCCTTCGCGCATTCTTTCTAAGGACAAAGCCACCAGTTGTGCGTACACAGCCTTGTACGCCGAGTAACAGCTCCACCTCAATCCACAAGAACCCCAACACATTTGTGCATCCGTTCCTTCAACGCACAGTGACTCCCTATACCGCAACATCCTTGAGCTTAGTCATGCTTGATTCCGGCAGTCTCATGGTTGGGTAAAGCAGCCCGTTGGGGTTCGATCTCGCCCGCCTTGCCTTTTCAGCTTCTCTCTCCTCGGCCGCAATCTTTCTCTCTGCCTCATCGTCGAGCATGGTACCCTGCAAACTGAGGTATGTGTAGTCGCCAGTCGAGCCGCTCGAGAAGTTCTTGATACGGAAATAGATCTTGCCGCCAACCTTGTCGCCATTTTCATCCACCCAATAGCCTGTGCTGCGTAGACGAGGAGTAGACTGGGATTTGGCCTCTGCAGCCTCCGCGTCTTCACCCTCAGCCCCTTCTTCGCCATCCACATTCTGCTCGCCGCCCTCGCCTTCTGATTGCTGCTGTTGAAAGCTCTCTGCATCTCCAGACAAATAATCATCCCCTTCTTCCTGCTCCACGAATTGCCAACCTCTGGGCAAGCTCTTGCGTGAGATACTCGCATTGAACTTTTCGAAACACACCACGCCAATGTGTCCCTCACTCTGCAGATTAATCTCTCCTTCCATCCACGCGCCACGCGAAGGCACGAACAGATGCAAGTCGGCCGTCAGCCACGCAAACGGCGGCGCATAACACTCAAACGACTCGAGCATCACGGGCGTGTCGTTGGTAGGCGGGTTCTCTGCGCTTGCGCGCTGTGGCCGGTGCGACAGGTTGACGTTCTTGTATGCGAGCAGCACGCCCTTGAACTTGGGCGAGTAGCGGTTCAGCATCGGGTCAAGGTACTCGTGCGCCGTCTTGGTCAGTGGCTCGTCAAAGGCCGCTGGCCAAACGGGGATGCGCTGCGAAAAGGTCTGCGTGAAGAAGGGGTATTGCTTGTCATCCGGAACGACAGCTGTGTGGTTGTTGTTGGTGGTGGGTTGTGCCGAAGGAGGCGGCGAGGGCGAGGGCGAAAGGGAGGAGCGCTCATGCTTGCTGCTCTTTTTGCTGTGCTTCTTTTCCTTTTTGGTTTCGCTCTTGTGTCGCTTGTGCTTCTTTTCGGGCGATTGGACTGTTGGCTCGACATTGCCCAGCTCTGCTGCAGCGTCACCGCCATCCTCTGCCTCGACTTCTTCTATTTTGCCTTGATGCTTTGAGTGCTTGTGCTTCTTCTTATCCTTCTTGGTTGATGCGGGCGCATCGTCGATTTCCATCTTCTCGACAGCTGTTGGGTCCGCGTCTTCATCGTGCCTGTGCTTGCGCTTTGGCTTTTTCTGTCGTTTTTGCTCGTGGTCCGGCTCCATGTTGGCTGTTGGCTGTTGACTGTTGTGTGATGTCAATTGGCGGTTGAGAGGAAGCGCACCAGGATCGGGTGTGGAAGATCGGCAAAGAAAAGGTCGTGTGCATGTATTTTCATTGCGAGGGCGGCTGTTGAAGGTTCGCAGTTCCAAGGTTCGATTAGCCCAGAACTTTTTTTCTGCCGTCGCTTTTGCGTTGCGACTGGAATTGGCGGGGGGGTTGCCTGGGTCGCCGGCTGCATTCGGTTCACCGCCTTGGCATGCAAGTCCAACTTCTTGTACTCTTCCTATTGCAATATCTTGATGCAAGCAATGTCACTTTATCAAGTCATACTGGTGGGTATTTGAGGTTGGTTCATTGCTTGGAATGTTGAAACTATAGCTCTACTATCAGTTGGACGGTGTTTGTGACCACCATGTTCCACAGCCTCTTCAATCCTGTTTGGTTTGAATCTTTTGACTGGCCATTTCTTCATATTAGAGCCTTGTAATAGTCTAATTCTTGACACCAGCCGGAACCTACTCGCTTGATCGAGATGGCACCGCTCCATGTGTCCATCTATCTCTATCTGCGGAAGATCCTGTAGGAGCGCGTGCAAACATGGCACACCTAGATGAGGTGCTTTGAACCTTGTGTAGTTCAGAGTTACAGCGTTCGTATAGCCTGGCTGGTCATCTGGCATGTCTGCTGGGGTTTGAGCAGTGGGTAGACAACCCTCTTCCGAAGCGAAAGATAAGCCGTTTGTGGTTTGGTAGTCCTTCCATTCAGTGGAGGCTTTCAACCCTCTTCAATGTTACGCCTGTTCTCCTTATCCTCGCGACGTTTTCGCTTTGCCTCTTTTCTCGCGCGTCGCTCTGCTTTGGACTCCTTGTCGCCGCGCTTCTTGCTGCCTTGTTTTGCCGTTGTTGCTGCTGCTGCTGGCGCAGATGTCTTGTCACTCTTACTCGCCCCCTTTGATTTCTCGTTGCTTCTGCTGCTGCTCTTCTTTTTAATAAGATTTGCAGACTCTGCTGCTGCAGCTGCAGCCTCCTGCTTCGCCAGCTTGGCTGCCTTCCTCTTCCTCTTCTCCTCCCTTCTAGCTCTCCTCTCCTCTTTACTCTCCTTCCTCACCGGCACAGCCTCTTCCGCCTCGGGCGTTGCCGTCGCCTCAGTATTCCTCTCCCCGTCGTGTTTTATCAGGGTCCCCTGCAGCAGCCCGCCACTGACAAAAAACGAATACAAGCCATTCGCGCCCGAGTATTTTCCCGCGCCGTGCGTCAGCAGCGCATCGAGCTTTGTCGTCTTGCTGCCGGGGGTCTTCTTCTGGACGATGCCCGTCTTGCTGGACGTGTCGAGACTCTTTAGTTGCTCGTCAAGGGCGTTGAGCCACCACTGGTCGGACGTGACGTGGCTTTTGCGGCCGACGCCGAGGACGTTGTTCTTGCGCGAGACGAGGATGGGTTTGGCGAGGCCGATGCTGTCGTCGGACTTGTGCAGGGAGTGGCCTGTGCCGCGCCAGCCCTGGGACGTGAGGAGGGCGTGGGCGTCCATGGTGACGCTGCCCGCCGATGGGTGCTTTTCGGGACGAGGGGCGATGGGGGATATGCGGACGAAATGGATAAGAAGCTGATTAGATGGCTGGGCGGATGAGAAGCTGATGACTAGTTGTGGATATAAGAGATTGTTGAGATGGTTGCGCTGGGTACATGTCAAACTGGCGAATAGACCACCACAGGCATGTTTTTTCCCTCTTGGGTGGGCGCTTCGACAGGGGCGTTGGAGATAGCGACTCGGAAAGAAAATTTAGTGGGGCGCGCTGCGATTAGATAAGCTGCCGTATCTTCTTCGGTACGTACCTGTGTGCTGGGGTCTCTAGTCTTTTGGACTGCCGAGAGAGGTACCCGTCCTATGTATGTACACGGGTTTCACACAACAAGCTGTTTCCAAGGTCGCACAAGAGCTTCAATGCATAGTAAGCGTGACCAGATGAGGTGAGCATTTCAGGGCCTTCATCAAGGTACCAATTCAAAGGACACGCCATAAGTCTATCTGGCGTAGGGGCAGCAGTCATATTATGCCGCTGATGAATCTACCCGACTTGTGCCAAACTCGCAGGGCCTGTTATGCTGTGCGCCAACTTTCTGATTGGTTGCCTTGTCAAGTATATGATCCAGAGGCTGGTCAGTTGCCAGCAACATACGGAACGATAGGCCACCTGCAATGGGCAGACGCGTATCAATGGAATCACCAGGTATTCATCTGCTGACGATCATTCTGGGTGGCCGAAGAACTTGGCACGGCGTCCATGGATATCTCCCTTTGCAGGTTACCGCTTATTGCGACATGCAAACAAGAAAAATGTTCAGAGAAATGGCTTTCTTGGTCGCATCAGGGTTGATGCTCGTTTCTGCGGGATGGACGGCAGTGGCGGGTGTCGCAAGCAGGGCCCAGTGATTGTCCAAGGCTCATTACTGGGAGGGAGAAAAAGTTTATTTGAGAGTTTCACGTATGTGTCTTGATTTTTGCATGCAGGTCAGTCAGCTCGACATTTGCACAGGTTCCCAAACTGTCCCATGTGGTTGGCTGTTGTCTAAATTAAGACAGATAGTCTATGCCAGGCCGCGTCGTTGCCAGCAGTCAAGTGACCTCATCGGGACAGGCAACTCTCAGGCGCCCCAAGGCTGCATTAGCGCGCTTCCGTTACAGGGTCTTGGAGGACTAATTGCGAGGCACTATAAACTTGGTGCGCAATTGCAGGCAGGGGCCTGCTAGGCTAGCGCTGTAACGCCCACAGCCCGATGCAGGCACGATGCATTTTGCAACCACATGCCAAAACATCACACAGCCCACGAGCTCCAGCGAGCCCGCACCACCATCGCGAACAGGCAATCCGAAGTATTCTGCTGAAGCTCAAGCCAAGCAGGGTGATTCGCCAAGGCGGCCCAGCCTGGCCCAGAATGGCCCTCTTCGCGTTCCACACGCTCCCACACCTGCGCTCCAGAGGCTTGATATCGGCGGCTTGGCGGCTTATCCTTTGTGCTGCTAAGGTCAGGTTTGACAGGACCGGAAGACGTAGCCATGCATAATCTTTGTTCTTCACGGCTGCTCCCCGCACCAGGACGAGAAAGACATGGGAGCCTGTCGACGCCTTGTTCTGTGAGCAGTCTGGCAGTCTGCCGAAGACCGACCATAGTTCATGCCCGCCGCCTCCACTCTGTCCCACCCCATCCGGTCGGGCCCTTGCCGTGGGCGACTAAATTGCTACACAACACGCTACTTGCGACAAATGGAAAAAATGAGAGAGAGAAATGGGCTCTGGAGCCATTGCGTCACAAGACGGCCGGGTACCCTCTGGGCTGGCGCGTACCCAGCTTATGCAGTACATAACGCTGCTCATCGCTCAATTGTCGCGGGATGGGCGTGTCCGTGGCTGTCGGTGTCTCATCGGCAGAGTGTGGCTTATTTTGGCCCCAAGACTTGGAATACTTCCCAGCCAATAACCAGCAATTGTTGATCGGCGATATACTCACCTTCTTTAATCATTTGCACATTCGCGTCCTGTCGGTCGGCTCGGATCATTTGGGGCGGCGGCTCAGCCTTGTAGGGAGTACTGCTGATCTGCTGCTGGGTCTCCGGGTTTCCTTGTTTGATTTCCTATCCCTTGGTGTTCTTCAGAATATCTCGGTTCGTCTCTCTCGTATTCCTGAGAACAAGACTGCTGCTCTACGAGTCACTACTTGCCATGACAGCCGACAGAGTAGCCACCACGCTGCTGGTGGCAGCAGCAGCGGCTCAATTTGGCCTTGTGTCCGCCAGCACTCTTCACAACAGCCCGAGAGCATCACGAGGTCTGGATCTGAGGGCACTGCCGGACTCACCAAGCGGTAACTATGCTCCGCAGGCGGTAACCTGCCCGTCAACACCGCCCACCGTTCGCAGCGCAGCCTCGGGCCTCAGCCCGAACGAAACCAGTTTCCTCAACAAGCGGCGGGCAGCTACTCTTCAGCCCATGGCCGACTTTATGGGCCGCGTTAACATTTCTGGCTTTGACGCACAGTCCTACATCAACAACTATGCCAGCAATGTTTCGGCCCTGCCCAATATTGCCGTGGCTGTCAGCGGCGGAGGATACCGTGCCTTGATGAACGGCGCCGGCTTCCTGGCTGCCGCTGACAACCGGACGACCAACTCGACCGATGATGGAGGCATTGGCGGCCTGTTGCAGGCAGCGACTTATGTTGCTGGACTCTCGGGCGGTGGCTGGCTGGTTGGGTCCATTTACAACAACAACTTCTCGTCGGTGGAGGCCATCATGGGCAATGCAAACATCTGGCAATTCCAGAATAGCATCTTTGAAGGACCAGACGATGGCGTCATCGGGATCCTCGACACGGCCGAGTACTGGGACGCCGTGTACGATCAAGTCAGCGAAAAGTCGAACGCCGGCTTCACGACCACCATCACAGACTATTGGGGCCGCGCTCTGTCGTACCAGCTCATTGCTGCCCAAGACGGCGGACCAGCGTATACCTGGAGCTCCATTGGCTTGGACGCAAACCTCCTTGCCGGCTCGATCCCCATGCCTTTACTTCTTTCCGATGGCCGCAACCCTGGTGAAAAGATTATCAGTCTGAATGCAACCAACTACGAGCTTGGCCCGTGGGAGGTTGGTACCTGGGACCCGACTGTGTACGGCTTTGTACCCACGCGCTATGTTGCCTCCAACTTTAGTGACGGCTCGATTATCAGCGGAGGCCAGTGTGTCGAGGGCTTTGACCAGTCCGGCTTCGTCATGGGAACAAGCAGCACCCTGTTCAACCAGTTCCTCCTTACCAACTTGAGCACATATTCCAATATTCCCACTGTTGTCATCGATGCACTGAATGATTTGTTCCAAGCACTTGAGTGAGTCTATACGTTCTCGTGGCGCCCCCCTCTTCTTCTCTAATCCTCCCCCCCCCCTTTTTTTCTTTCCCCCCCTTTCATCTGGGACTAACAATTCTTTCCTTGGTGAAGCCAAAATGAAGAAGACATTTCTCTCTGGGTACCTAACCCTTTCTACGGCTACAATCCAACCGGCAACAGCCCCGTCGCAAATACAAGCCAGCTCTCGCTCGTCGACGGCGGTGAGGACCTGCAGAATATCCCCTTCAATCCGCTTATACAACCCGAGCGCGCTGTCGATGTCATCTTCGCCGTCGATTCATCCGCAGACACAACCTACAACTGGCCCAACGGCACCGCCCTCCGCGCAACATACGATCGCTCGCAGTCCGCCATCGCCAACAAGACCCTCTTTCCACCTGTCCCGGACGCAAACACCTTCATCAACCTTGGTCTTAACTCCCGCCCGGCCTTTTTCGGCTGCGACGTGGACAATTTCACTCTCGAGGCAGGGCAATCTGTCCCTCCGCTCGTCGTCTACATCCCCAACGCACCCTACACAGCCTACAGCAACGTCAGCACTTTTGACCCTTCCTACTCGCTGGAACAGCGCAACGAGATCATCACAAACGGGCTCAACTCGGCCACTCAGGCCAACGGTTCCTTGGACAGCAACTGGCCCGCATGCGTCGCCTGTGCCGCGCTCAGCCGCAGCTTTGTGCGCACCAACACCGACGTGCCAAGCACCTGCACGACGTGTTTTACGCAGTACTGCTGGAACGGAACCATCGATTCGACTGATTATGGTGCATATGAGCCCGACTTGAAGGTTGGAAACGTGAGTGCCACTTCGGATACTCCGTCATCGCGGATGGGACTTGGGGCGGAGGCGGAGCGGCAGCTGATGGCTGTCAAGGTTTTTGCGGGCTTTGTGGCTGTTTTCGCATTCAGTGGATTGATGGCATGAGGAGACACGAGGGCACAAGACTGAATTTGCCTGAAAAGTAAATGATTTATGAATTAATTAAGAGCCAGAACAACGAGGGCCCTCCGCAGGAAGAGACGTGGAGCCAAGCAACCTGCACGTGTCCCTAACCGTCTCAGAATTGGTTGTTGAAGTGACCAGTGTGGATAGGAGATTACAAGAGAGACCATGAGCGACAGAACAGACTGATAACCGCGTGACCCGCGTTTTGCAGTAGCAAGCAGGAAGCAGGGAAGCAAGACAGTCCAAGCATGTTGCTAAACAATACTGTTTGCAGTAAAGTATCAAGACAATGTCCCATTGTTCACATCGAAACGTGAATGGACCCGCGGGCGTCATCATGATCCGCCAGCCAAACTCCAACTGCATGTCTTCTTTCTTTCTCTATAGGCCTGGGCATATCTGACTGGGTAGCCCAGCAAGCTTCTCACAGGTGAGGGCAACAAAAAGTTTGATCAGCCTTTGCTAGACATCCAGTTGATGCGTCAAGACTTGGGAAGCATGGCATTAAAAAATCCCTAAACGAATCGCTACTCCAACGACAAATATCCAGACTTGATCTACATCAACAGAGTCTGGCCCCCGTCACACCGAATATCCTCGCCCGTGATGTACGCACCGGCCCGGCTCGCCAACAAAACAACAGCTCCCATCAACTCCTCGGGCTGTCCCATCCTCCCCATCGGGTTCCTACTGAACCGAAGAAGAAGGGATCCCATGATCCAGCTATGGAGGGATGATCGAGTGTCGAGTTATTCTTAAACGACAAAGTAAGATGGAGGTCGGCCTAAGTCTATACGGCCCATTCTCCCGAGCACCTACTGATATCTCCAAACATTTGCAAAGCACTCCCTTCCATATTGTAAACTCAACATCGATGAAGACAAAGTAGCCCAATCCAAGCACCAAGATGCATTCATACGAACCCGCAACTCAGATCTTATAAGAACTCTCGCGGACAAACTCCTGGCTAAACTCTGAAAAACACAACAGAATCGTAAATCACCAAAAGGATTAAACATTATTCCAAACTCATCACAATTCTCAAGTGCCAGAAATTCCAGCCAACAAAAACCACAATGCCGTACACACAAGAAATCATAACGCGCCAGAAACAAAACAATAACAAAGTATTACATAATGTTTGCTTTTTTCCTAGGCCATCAAACCTTTTCCTCCACCTTTGAAAATACGCAGCAGTAACCCAGGGGCTTTTTCGATAAATTCACCTACATGTGCTAACCCGCGTTCTCAATCAGCATTGTAGTTCGCGAATGTAGCAGGGGATGGTTGCGACAATGACATACCGAAGGGGGTTCCTGCAGAACAGCCGCTTCGCGGGGAGTTCAAATAAAACCCTGGAAGGAGTCAAAGGCCGGAAGAGAGTGAAGAGGCAAAGGAAAAAATGCTCGACTCTGTAGAAAACATCCGGCAAGGACGAGGAGTGACGGATGAGAGGTAGGCGCCTCGTTCCTCTCATTGATGGTAAAGGAATGTGAAAGTCCAGATTTCACACCGATGCTGAGCGAAACCCGTTGAAAGTCAAAATGAGCGACAGTGAGTCAGGTTTGAGTCTAGTCTCGAGTTCTGAGATCGAGGCCTATTAAAAGAGTGTTTGGAGTTTCGGACACTGAGTGCGTCGCGGTAAAGTGAGCGTGAGACCAACAGGAATAGCCTGTAAAGACCGACGTTCCCCCCAGTACACTTGTTCAATGGTGGTGAATGAACGAATACGTGATTGGAAACAGAAGATGGGCGCTTCAGTATCAATACGGTAACGAGTGTTGGAGTACCGCGTTGGGCCTCGATTCCCGACTTAATCAAGTGTGTGTGTGTGTGAGAGAGAGAGAGAGAGCGGTCTTGATAGGCGAATAAAGGACATCACCACTTCAGTAGTGAACAGTGCCGTTCGAGTGCCTGAGCAGAGATCTTCTCCAGGCGAAATAAACGAATGTGGGGGTTCAATGCCGGTTCAGTAACGAGAGTGTACTCCGTGAGGGTTTGTATCATGGTTCGTTTCCAAAGAATGAGGAAATCTGCACCGGCACTGAAGCCATGGCTGATGAACGAAAGACGGTAGGTATTGACGTTGATGACCGTCACAACAAAACAGCATGAAGCCCATTCACGGTCCTGGTTATATAAGGTTTCCGAATCGCTGCTTGCTGTGTAACTCTTAGAACAGCCAATTCTTAAACGACAATAGTAGACTGCTAGGCAGTCGTGCTGACTGGATAGACCATTGCCCGCCCAACAGCTCAAAGATTGAAACACACTGGCCTGTTTCACGACAAGCAGCCAGCTTCTGCACAATAAATGTCGGGCTGAATTGCGGCTGGCCGTGGTGGACTCCGTCGGACCCAGCGCCGCCCTAAATAACTACACCCTTGGTGTTGGAAGATACCAACCAGAACATGAGAAGGCAGCTGAGAAATTGCCAATACAACAAGCAGCCGACTTTCAGGGGCATCTACCATTGCAGCACCTTGATGAAGAATCTCTCTACCTGGCGCAGATGTGAACTGATCACTGCGACATCGCATAGGTGGCTGTCAGCCAAACAAGACCGTAATGGACTCGGCGGTCGTGAACGCGGTCTCTAATTCGTGGCCGATTTCATGTGGCCGAAACACTCGATTGTGGTTTCAAGCCGGACATGAGGCCCAGATCCAGGGAGTGAACAGATGATTTCATCCTATCAATTGCTGCAGTCATCATTTCAACTCGACGAATAAGACCAATGTAAGCATGTTTCCTCTTGACCTTGCTGACGAGCCAAGTCATACTACAAAGTACGAGGCGTAGCTTCAGATGTTTTGGCTATCCATGTCCAGTCCAGACTGAAATATTCAAATAGGCTAAATCATAATTTATTAACTGTCGCTTGACTTTGTGAGTATTCTTGGTATAACGTGATGGTGTATCGGACCATCCGCAGTTTTACCCACCGCTAGCACTTTATTTGTTTATGTTCATCAAAGCAAATATGCGTATTCACTGTTGTGGAAGAAAGATTCGGCCTCACTATATTTGACAGCCGGCAGGACCAAGCTCGGCTCAAGAATACCGAGGACGTATATAGCAGCTATATGCTGTTTATTCATGACTGCACGACGTATTCATATCATTCCTCTCGACAACATGACATTGCGTCTCCCAGGCTTAGGTCATCTCGTGATACTTTATACTATCCTATAAGCCGAAGGGAATAGGAATTATGAATTAAGCATATCCCTGGCTGCGGTCCAATGAACGCACACGGCTCGGGTATCATCGGGCAGTTGACTCTGCGGCTCGACCGTTTTTTTGTTTTCGAAAACTTTATTGACAAATGTACACACGCATCTTGTCCCATTGTCCCCAGTACCAGGAAAATAATACGTCGATATCTTCCCATCGTACGTAAACGGGTCATTCTGGCCCGATGATTTCCCCACTGGCTGTCTGCTCCGAAAGCAGGCTCGAGTCTCGACCTTGTCGCGCGTGACACCAGCAGTGCTGCAGTATCATTCGATGTGGAACTCTGAAGACATATATCTCCAGTGTCCCCTCCCCCCCTCAAACTACCCCAGGCCAAGCTGCGAGTCGTGTGCGGAGAAGTGTCTTTGACATGATGGCTGTCACATTGTGCATGGGGCGACTGCATAGTGGACCGCAGACGACACCGCCGCCAGCTTCGTTATTGGACAGGAGCATCGTGAGGTGGACGGTAGCTTTTCTGCAGTGTAGGGATTCTGGCAGCAATGCTCAGGATAGCGGGGGTAAATACAAGTTCACATATCAATAATAACACATAAAAAGCGGTGGCATGCGGTTATTCTAAAACTCTTCGCCTGTCGTCTCTTTTTCCATAGATTCTCTGCTCTCAGAACGACGAGCTGGGCTATCTTCAAGCAACAGTCTGATCCTGTCTTCAAAATGGAAAAGGCAGAAGGGCACGCAGAGCAAGTGCTGGACCACGAGCAGCCAGTGACAGCAGACTGGCGCGTCCAGGCAGCAGTCAAGACTCGTTGGTCCTCCATCAAGGCGAATCCCAAGATCATCCTCATTGCACTCTTTGCTTCGTAAGTTGGAGGGCGCCCCGCCCCTTCTTTGGTACCATACCATATTGTATACTTACTCACACACCAACTATTATCCTAGCTTTGGCGGGTTTGAATATGGCTACCAACAGGGCGTTCTATCTCAGTCCTTTGTGGCCACCCGATTCACCCAAAACTTCCCATCCGTTGTCGAGTCCTCAGCGTCCGAGGGCTGGCTCACGTCGGTCCTCCAGCTCGGGGGCATCATCGGTTCTCTCTCCGCCGGCCTCCTGGGCGAGATCTTGTCCAGAAAGTACGCGATGCTGATCGCCTGCTGTTGGACCATCCTCGGCAGCTATCTCTACGTGGGTGCCTCTGCCGGGCATCCCCAGCTCCTTTATGCCGGCCGCTTCTTTACTGGTATCGGTGTCGGTATATACAGCGGCGTGGGTCCGCTTTACAACGCCGAGATCTCAGCACCCGAGACGAGAGGGTTTCTTGTCAGCTTCTACCAGTTCACGACTATCTTGGGAATCATGTTGAGTTTCTGGATCGGATATGTATGCTATTTTCCGTTCTCCGCATCCGGTTGATGCGGGCTTGGTTGCCAGCCAAGCGAAATCCAGGACTAGACGACTGACTTTCTTCTATAGGGCAGCAATTACATCGGCGGCCCGGGTCAAGGACAGTCTGACCTCGCATGGAGACTCCCATCCATTATCCAAGGCATCCCATCGGTACTGCTGGCCCTGGGTATCTGGTGGATGCCCTTCTCCCCTCGGTGGCTCGTCAAGGTGGGCAAGTACGACAAAGCAAAAGAGACTCTGGCATGGTTGCGCAAGCGAAGCATCGACGATGCGCACATCGAGGCTGAATTTCTGGAAATCAGAGCAGAGGCCCTGTTCGAGCAGCGCGTGTTTGAAAAGAACTTCCCGAAGCTGGCCGTCAACGTGAGTCGCGACGTGCAAGCCCTGGATCGAGGTTCCTGGACGAACAAGGACTGTGCTGATGTTCAGAGCCAAACAGGAAAAGCAGAGTGCGTTCGTGCGCGAAGTCGCTGGTTACGTGTCTCTGGTGCGATCCAAGGACAACATGAAGCGGGCAGCTACCGCTTGGCTCATCATGTTTTGGCAGCAGTGGACTGGCATCGACTCTAGTATGGCATAACCCGTCTTCTTTCCTTCTTCTTCTTCTTCTTCTTCTTCTTCTTCTTCTTCTTCTTCTTCTTCTTCTTCTTCTTCTTCTTCTTCTTCTTCTTCTTCTTCTTTACACCGCACGAGGTGTGGGATCTATCTGCCAGCTGACGAAAGACGTAGTCATCTATTACGCATCGAGCGTCTTCCAAAGCTACGGGTTTTCTCAAGGCACCACTGCTGAGCTGGCCACTGGCGTGACTGGTTCTATCTTCTTGGCCAGCACTGTCCCTGGAATGGTGAGAGGATTGCACCACAACGTTAACCTGGTCGACACACACGCACAGCAGATGATGCTTACTTATTTCTGATAACAGCTTCTCATCGATCGACTTGGCAGAAAGACGATGCTTTTGACAGGCTCTGGTATCATGTTCGTGACGATGATTAGTGTGGGAGTGATTGTTGCCAAGTTCCGGCACGACTGGGCGGACCATAGCAGCGCTGGTAAGCCTCAGACATATTCATGCTTTGATTCGAGCCTGGATAGGTGCCTTCTGACTATTTGATCTTGCTTGTCAACAGGTTGGGCTGCGATTGCATTGATATGGATTTACGTGAGTGCATGCCCAATTAGGTCGAGATATTCGTACTGACATGACTATGACTGCCTTTCAGACCGCAGGATTCGGATACGGTTGGGGTCCAGCCTCTTGGGTGTGTGAACACTCTGTGCTACAAATCATGACTTGGCCCAAGATGGACAAGTCCAGGGGCAACAAAATGCTGACAGAAAGCGAACAGACACTCATCTCTGAAATCTTCCCCCTTTCCATACGAGCGCGCGGAGCCTCGATCGGAGCCTCGAGTAACTGGCTGAACAACTTTGCGATTGCCCTCTTCGTGCCCTCCATGTTCTCGGCATGGGCATGGGGCACATACATATTCTTTGCGGTGTTCCTGCTGGGTGGCTTCGTAAGTGCTACAATTGATGACACGTCAGAACTGGCGCGATCATGCTAGTATCATATCCGTCACTCAACACAAAAACACCTTGGAAACTGATTTTTTTTTTTTCGATCTCCCCAGCTTTGGGTATGGTTTGTGTTGCCGGAGACAAAGAACGCCACGCTTGAGGACATGGACCGTGTATTCAAGAGCCATACGGGCGCAGAGGATGCCGCCATGCTCGCCGAGGCCCAGAAAGACGTGGGTTTGCGTGACTTTCTCGACCGCGGCGTACATCGGGTCGAAGCAGTTGAGAACAACGCCTAGGGTGGGTGGGTTTCAGCTTGTGGCCGTGTGAGCATGTGCGATACACAGAATCTTTCTCTCACAGGAAGCCATAGCACTGGTGGCATGCGGATGGGAAGTCCTGGGGGCGGCTTGAGGAGAGTCGCGCAGAGCTCACGTCTAAAGATATCTAGGATTTAAGTAAATGCAAATACAAATTATGAACCCCAGCCAGGTGATGAATTTAACCCAATGCTAATCCTGATCCCATCTCATCCGTCTTCTTCTTAACTCCATCACGCCCGAATGTGAGGCCACTTTGGGCAAAAGAAATAAAAAAAAAGGATGACGAAGAAAAGAAGAGAAGGGAACTCATGCCCCCACGGTAAGCATACAACCAAGCTCTCAACGCCCCTATTTATCATCTATCCAGCCACAACATGTGGTCGAGATTGCCATTGTATAGTACTTACTCGGCAGGCTCCAGCCCAAGCGACTCTTGGGTCGCCTGCTTGCGTGACTTTCTCATTGCCTTGCGCAATGCCTTCTCCGCCTTCTTGTCCTCTCTTGTCCAGGACGAGCCCGGGCCTACCAGTGTGCGCCCAGGGTGTATGACTGCGAGAAGGAGGAGGCACACCATCATGGGAAAAGCATCCAAGACGTAGCTGTACACTTCGTGAAAAGGCAGTGGGTTGGACGACGAGATTCCACCGGCGTATTCTGCAATGCGGTAGAAGATCCGGAGCTGCACACGGAGACAGTCACCATTTAGTTCACGATCCTGATAAAAGACAGGTTTTCTTATATCTTACCGAAATCAGAGACAAGACGGCGTAGAGCACGTAGAGGAGAGCGTTCCAGTTACGCTTCGCAACCAAGTCTTCCTCGCTGCTGCTGCTGGTAAGCCCATCCATTGCGTAAGAAGGGGATGGAAGCCGCAGTGCTCTTCGATGAAAGACGATCATGAGGCCCAGGAAGAGGAGGATGAAGGCCTCTTGCAATGCTACCCCAGCAGTGTAGATGTGAAGCCCAGTCTGCACCTGATTGGCCGAGGCGCCCGTGGAACTCAATATGGATGCGCCCACAGCCTGGACGAAAAAGGTCGCAATGTCGGCCCACACGAACCGCTTGCTCATGCCCGTCGCCCGAAAGATCCATATCTTCTTGTCTGGCATAAAGAAGTAGACCATCCTGGCAAAGGTCATGTAGACGAAGGCATTGATCCACAAGGGGGCCAGAAGGAACAACAGCGTGTGGGCAATTGCGTATCCGCTGTTTTGCTGGTCGTGGGCGCCGAGGGCACCGGTGATGAAGGCGGCTGTCTCCCACGCGGCACCCATGATGAGCACCCAGGCATAGCGCTTTTTGACCAGAATGGCTTCGGTGATATGGGCGCATGTCAAGATGCCAAAGATGACCGAGACTGCCACGGCGGCGCTAAAGGAAGGATCGTAGTTGTAGTTGGAGTTGCAGGCCGACGGTGGCACGTAGCCGTATTTCCCTGGTGTGACTGTGGTACAAGCAGCTGCCGCTGAAGTGGCTGTTGCTGTGGCCGCGCTTGAAGCGGTTGTGGGCGTTGCCATCTTGCTTGCTTTCTTGCTTGCGAAGAGATGGTAGTTGTGTAGTGAAAAGCTGAATCGGAACGAGATCCTTCTCCAGACTGGGGTGGAAGAATGACATCCTATTGCTGTCTTGACTCTCCTTGTTGCCGCCGTCTTGGATGAGCAATCATGGCTTTATATATATCCATTACAAATACTGAATCTGAAGATAGCCTCTATGAAATGCGCTTTGTCTGCTGGCGCCAGGACAATCCTCCTCCTCCTCAAGCCGCTCCCTGGACGCCATCTCAGCTCCTCAAACGAGGCTCAGACTTTGCTCCATCGTGGAAGCCACATACACCCGTACATGTGGTTTGGCGACATTACCAATCAAACCGCTTTGTTTCGATCGAGCATGTCCATATGTGTGTTAGTTTGGAGTGTTTACCAGTAAGCTTACACTGCCCTGCGCCCGTGCTGGGTTCGTGTTCCTCCCAAGCCCCGGAGCCCACAGTATCTGGCATCTGTCTGATGGTCGACCGTCGCTGCCGAAGCGGATTTTACGCCATGGAATCCGTCTGTGCGGTATCAAGGGTTTTCTGCCCGGGCCATCGGGAAATACTGTGTGACGAGAGGGACCAGGACGTTGGAAAAGCAGTTCCTGCAGCACCCCTACCTTTTGGGTGCTTACTGCAGAAGACACGTTTCGCAGCGCTCCTCCTCTCTCTCTCTCTCTCTCTCTCTCTCTCTCTCTCTCCTTGGCTCTCTCTCCTGCGCTGGAGGCTACCCTGCATAAGCACTAGCCCGTTGTCAAACCGTTATTATCCTGTTTCCCAGCCCAGAACTGCATCCCAGAGAGCAAAATGGAATGCATAGACCTGGTGGTCGTTGGCGCAGGTAAGCCGGTTCCCAGCTGACGCTTGGGCTGTGCCTGACTGACTGCCTGACTGCCTGCTTTGTCTCTAGGTTGGAGTGGGCTGGCTGCTGTGAAGACATATCGCGAGGTCAACCCCCAGAGCGCCGTCTTGCTGCTAGAAGCCGCAGACTCGGTCGGGGGAGTGTGGGCGAAGCATCGCCTGTACAAGGGCCTGAAGTCAAACAACATGCTGGGCACCTACGAGTTCAGCGACTTTCCCATGGACGAGGCCAGCTACGGCGTGCAAGCGGGCCAGCACATCCCCGGCGAAGTCGTGCAGAGATACCTGGTGGCCTTTGCGGAGCATTTCGAGTTCCTCGATCGCGTGCGCTTGGGCCATCGTGTCGAGAGCGCGCAGCGCAGAGCGGATGGATCGTGGACGCTGACGGTCTCGCACGACAAGGAAACAGCCATCATCGAGACGAAGAGGCTGATTGTCGCAACCGGTGTTGCATCGCAGCCATATCTGCCTGCCTTCAAGGGCCAAGAGGACTTTGGCGCGCCGCTGATCCACTGTCGCGACATGCGGGCGTACGAGAGCGAGGTCTTCAACGCTGGAGGGCGTGTCACGGTCTTTGGTGGCACCAAGTCAGCGTGGGACGTGGCGTATGCCTGCGCGACAGCGGGCATGGCGGTGGACTGGGTGATTCGCGAGTCGGGCCACGGGCCCTGCTGGATGGCGCCGCCGTACGTGACGCCGTGGAAGAAATGGCTCGAGAAGCTGGTGACCACGCGCTTCTTGACATGGCTCAGTCCCTGCATCTGGGGCGCGGCCGATGGCTATGCGCTCGTGCGCAGCCTCTTGCACGGGACTTGGCTGGGGCGCAAGATGGTCGATGCCTTCTGGGCGATTCTGGCCGGCGATGTCGTCCAGCTCAACGGATACGACAAGCACCCCGAGACGCTGAAGCTCAAGCCGTGGATCAGCCCGTTCTGGACGGCCTCGGGGCTCAGCATACTCAACTACCCGACCGATTTCTTCGGCCTCGTCAGAGACGGCACCATCCGCGTCCATGTCGCCGACCTCGACCACCTTTCGCACCGCGCCGTACACCTGTCCACGGGAGACAAACTGCCCACGACGGCGCTCATCTGCTCGACCGGCTGGCGCTGCACCCCCAACCTCAAGTTCCTGCCCGAGGGCATCGACCGCGAGTTCGGGTTCCCCTGGAGCCCAGATCCAGTGGACGAGAGGATGGTCGAAGCAGCCGACCAAGAGATAATGCGCCGCTTCCCTCGCCTTGTCAACCAGCCAGTCCTCAACCCCAAGCTCAGCCCTCTCCCCAGCGCAGCAGATGCCGCCGCCGCCGCCGCCGACCCGCATCCCTTCCGTCTGTTTCGTTTCATGGTCCCGCTGTCTACGCTTCAAGACCGGTCCCTAGCCTTCATGGGCATCCCCATGACCATCAACACAACGCTGGTCGCTCAGGCGCAGGCGCTGTGGATCTCTGCCTACTTCAGTCATCAGCTGACGCCGACGTCGACGGAGCGCTGTCCTCGCGCTGTTCGGGCGGCGCTCGAGTCAAAGATGGAGGGCGAGGCCGAACTGGATCTGGCTTGGGAGACAACGCTGCACTCCGAGTTTGGCAAATTCCGATACCCCGGTGGTTTCGGCCGGAGGAATCCTGACTTCGTTTTCGATGCCCTTCCGTATATTGATCTGATGCTGGGCGAGCTGGGCCTGTCGAGCCAGCGCAAGCGAGGGGTGCTCGCTCGGTGCTTCCAGCCTTATGGGGCTGAGGATTACAAAGGCTTGGTGGATGAGTGGAGGAGTCGGTGGAAGCAAGTACGATAGGTGGTGTGATCACTTCCTGTGTCTTTGTTTGTACCTGATGTGTAGAGCCTGCTTGGCCCTTTTCTGACCGAAAAGGGAGCCCAGAAGCAAACAAGTCCGGCGCTCGAAGAGTTCTAGACTGTCAAACGCATCAACAAGAGATACGTTGAGCGTCAATGTTCCATGAATAGACATAGAAAACCACGGTGGTGTTGTATTCTGTTTAACAACAAGTGCTGTTCGTAACAATAAAGGCGGATATGTAAGTAAAGCTCCAGGACCCAATGACATACGTATGTGCCAGCAACTCGAATCTTATGCTATAAACAAGATTCATACGGAAACCATCTCATACGTCTCCGCTTGCGTCTTGGACTGCCCTGAAAGGCTGGGGGGGTTTATTTTCATGCTCATCTACTGCTCTTGGAACTGAATACGCCGGCCGCCTTTTCAGGTCTCTTTACGTCTTCAGGAAGGGGTCCATAGGGTCGAGGTGGAACTCCTCGAGAACATAGTTGATTTGTCACTGTGGGCTATAATTAGTAGCAGAAAAGAGGCATGGTCAGACGCCCTTTTGATTGACAATGCCACTTCTTTGCCGCGGGCTCATGGAGACATGAGAAGTGGCAGGACCAGGCCAGCGAATTGACCCCCAAGCAATGAGCAGCTAAATAACAAAGTATTGCCTCACAGCCGCATAGACTTCGTTGCAGCCTGTTAGTAAGATCTGAAAGTAGGTTCCTCGATGGCATACGTGTGCTCAAACGAGATGTGGCCTCTTTTTCTTTTTTTTCTTTTCTTTTCTTTTTACAGACGCACTTTTCTACAAACAGTCATTCTGCGTAAACCAAACGGGCAAAGTCAATGCTGCTTTATATGGCACATCACGACATCCCAGCCTTAAAGTCGACTAAAACATGAGAGAAGACCACCAAGGACTTGGTTTTCTTTGCCCACACACACACACACACACACACACACACAGCTAATCGGACGCGAGGACAAGTTTGGATTCCATTGATTCATGCCGAACTATCTAGCTTTCTAGCCTCACGGGCATCCTTGCGCAGCTGCTTCAGGGTCTTCTCGTGCTCCGGCTTTGTGTACTTGCGGATCTGGGGCCCAGAGGCATTGCCCGTGTTCGATTCCTCGCTAGCCCCCGTAGTGGTGCTTCCGGTGAGGGCGCCGCCAGTCTTTGCACGCCGTATCGCGCGATCGCGCGCCGCCACGCACGAGACACACTCGTAGTATTGGCTGTGGAACTTGCCTGGGTGGTACAGGCACTCGACTATGTGCTGTTGCTTGATGCAGCGCAAGTTGCCCTTCTTGCCACAGACAGGGCTGAGCAGTTGATGATAACAGATGTTAGTTGATGCTTTGCTGGTTTAACCATTCTCTCAGTTGGCAACAGATGAAGACCATTCGTACGCGAGACTCTCAAGAAACTCATATCTTACCAATGGTGATTCATCTCAAACGACATCTTGTATGAAGGATCGGTGGAGATCTAACCCCCCAAAAGGGATTTGCATCAAAAGAAAACCTGCCCGTGGATAGAGGGCTCGCGTATGGATAATGATAGCTTGTTTGTCTTTTCTTCTTCTTTTTTTTGTTTCGTTTCGCCAAGGAGCTCGCAGGCGTCTGTCTTGAATTCTTGTGGAGGGCAAGTGGCCACGATGCCCAAAAGCGTTTGTTATAGAGTCAAGCTGATGTATATTTATACTTTACCCTTCGAATTGCACAACGTCCCCCCCGTTCGGTGGCACACAAGAGCATGGCAAAAAAGCAGCGGTTGCGCAGGTGATGTCAACAAGGCCAGTGAATCGTCTTGTGCTCCCAACTCATCAGAGTTACATGAAGGTTGCTGCGAAGGTCTACACTATACACACATACGCACGTTTGCGTCTGGGGGTTCGGGTGACAGTCATATCAAGTTGCAAAGCATAATTTAACATCACGAGCGCTTCATGTGCGACTGGGATATTAATTGGCTGGCCTTTTTTCTTTTTTCTTTTTTCCTTTTTTTCTTTTAGCCATGCCTCTCTTCCGTTTGCATGGCATGGCGTTGGAGTGTGTTATATGCGTAGCCGGACGGAGCCTCTGGCCCTTGGAAACGCATTCCACAGTATTACTAGATACCTAGAATGGACATATAAGGGTCGTTGTAAGGCGAAAGCCCATAGATTTAGAATACTTCTTCATCATCATCATGACTTTATACGAACAAGTGCTGGCACATATTCTGGGCCAAGCCAGCATCATTTGACAGGTCGGATGGAAGACCACCCACGATCCTGACAGTTATGAGTACTCAATACTAAGTCACAGTGACTGTAATAGAGTCAATTAAGGTCTGATTTCGATGAGTGGACCATCACCAACGGGGGATCCCAGGCTCATGTCGACTGGCCTTGCGTATTCTATGGAAACCCAACTCATTGGTGGTTGCAGCGGACTCGACGAGGACATCACTTGCCACAGGACCTTATCATGTTGTTTTGTATCCTCTTTCTTCTTTTCTCCACAAGACACACCATGAATTGGAGCGTCCAAGATTGAGAGCAAGAAGCATATAGCCAGGTTATGTATGCTTCAACATCACGGATCCATGCCGGTGCCAAAAATGTAAGTGGGTTTCGGACTCGGTATTCTCGTTTGCCAGCGATGCCACCACCCGCTTCTGCATCAGTATGGCCAGTATACAAATTCCTGACCGCCAAACCTAGCCGTCTTCTTTTTCCCTGGATCCTCCCTCATCTGGGAATTTCGGCCTGCAACGGTCCGCCGACGCTTCATTGGCATAGGGTGGGTGCTCTGTCCACGCGTTGCAGGGAAGAGGATTCCGAATTCCCTCCAATGACAGCGGCCCATTTGCGTCGAATATGCCGTTTTGGGCAATGTGCTTCGGGAGGGTCCAGCGACGAGCCGTGGGCTGCTGCCAGCTGCTAATAAGCGAGGGGCTATAACATGGAATTGTAGATTTACTCGTATCAAAAATCATCAGCAATGCTGTCTATAAAACAGCCCAGTGCTTGTGTTTGAAGAGTGGTTTAAAAAGGGGGGGGGGGGACGAACGGTCAGGTCATGGTCCCCAATTTCTGGGTAAATTTCTCAAAACACATTGCTTCTGAATGCCTTCCACCATGAAGCTGTCCCCCTTCATAACGCTAGCAGTCCTTTCAGGACCCAGCCTTGCCCAGACGTTTCCTGCGTATGGCCAATGCGGAGGGCAAGGCTTCACGTCGGCGGGTGTTTGCGCGTCTGGCTCGTACTGCCAGTCTGAGAATGCCTTTTACTGTGAGCTGACGGTCTCTGCTGTTGGATTCTTCTATATATATTCCCTTGTTCGCTGATGACTTCTGTGAGCACCCCCCGTCCTGCAGACCAATGTGTGCCAGGAACTGCTACCGCTTCATCAGCTTCATCAGCAGCGACCCAGCCAGCCTCCACGGCCGTTACAACTACAAGCAGCAGCAGCAGCACCAGCACGTCGACAAAGGTGGCCACGTCCACCAGCTCGGCGGCATCGGCCAGTGCCACGTCGTCAACCCGCTACCTGTTTGTGTTTGGCGACTCGTACAGCACGACCGAGTTCTACATCCAGGGCGGCTACCCTTCGGCGTCGGACCCGATTGGCCAGCCGGCGCTGCCCGGTGACACCACCAGCGGCGGCCTCAACTGGGTCGGCCTCGTGACCAGCGAGCTCAACACGAGCCTGGTCCTCACGTACGACTGGGCCTACTACGGCGCCGACACCTCCAACGCGCTCATTGCCACGGGCGTGACGACCGACTTTATCGCACAGGTGGGCGAGTTTGCGGACTACCTCGTGCCTGCTCCGTCCGCCGCGCCGTGGACAGCGGGCAACAGCCAGGCCGCCGTGTGGATGGGCATCAACGACGTGGGCGAGTGCTTTTGGGAGTCGGCGCTGTACGCGGCGTGTCCCATCAGCGAGGTCATGGACACGTACTTTGGGCTGCTGGCGGACTTGTACGACTATGGCGTCCGTGACTTTTTGCTCTTGATGATTCCACGTATGTGTGTTTGTTTTTTTTTTGTCTTTTTTTTTTGTCTTTTTTTTTTTTTTAATTCTTGTCCCATCCTCCCAGCCTTTTTGTTTTCTAGTCTTTGAACAACAACGGTTCGCTGTGCGTCATGTTTGACTACATAGTAGTAGTAGTAGTAGTAGTATGCTAATGGAGCGTTTGCAGCATTCTACAAGGCCCCCATTTTTGCAGACTACACGACCGCCGAGCTGCAGAGCCTCATCACCAACATCCAAACCTACAACGCGGCCCTCGAAAGCAACCTGGCGACCTTCCAGTCGAGCTACAGCGGCGTCACCGGCGCCGTCTTCAACACGTCGGCCTCCTTCTGGGCAGTCCTCGACAACCCGACAGCCTACGGCGCGGCAGACGCCTCGTGCCAGAACGCAGACGGCACGACCTGCGTGTGGTACGATGACTATCACCCCGGACAGGCTATCCACAGGCTTGTTGCAGAGGCTCTGGCCGAGGGCGGCTACGTGATTTGAACCTGGTTTGTAGGGTGTGAAAATCTATGGCGGAGGCGTAGCTGGCATCGAGATTCTTTTGAACCATATGAGAGAGAGGGAAGAGGAGTTGGAATGTGTATAGCAATTTTAGCGATACGCAATATAAGTGAGCCTGACATACGAGGACTTGAAGAATCCCCCGTATCAGTTCTTTGACACTTTTACCATGTCATTGCCATGGTTGGGGAATTGTCAAGAGGCAGAACGTATTACCGCTTATTACCAGCACAGAATGGGCAGACCTTCTTCTGTGTGATACACACACGGGCTGCTATTTTTTCTCACGGCTTCAGCACAGCTCTCTCTCTCCTGACGTAGATATCGGGCCAGCACGGCTTTCGAATACGGCTTCTTCGACCGATCAAGCAATGCCTCGCCTTCTTGAGGGACATGTGCATGCAAGAAGACTACCGAGATCATCGCACGTTTGCTTCTTCTTCGGAAGAGGCGGCAGACTAAACACTCAGGATCGGAAGACTCTCCACAAGAACCAAAAAAAAACTTGGCGACTATTCTCTTCCCTTTTTCCAAGGTTTCAGGCTAGAGACCGCGGCAGTGCCTCCACGAAGCTTACGACGACCCGCTGTTGCGGCTAGGAGATTATCCGCCTTCCAATGATGTAGTGAGTAAGTAAAGTAAAGTACTAGGGTATCCGTTATACGACGGACAGAGAAAAAAAAAAAAAAAAGAAGGTTCGGGTAGCGGGAAAAGGGAGAATGGAAATAGGTTGTCATACACCAACCACACACACACACACACACACACACACACACACACACACGTCATGGCTCTTGATGAAATCGGGGACGCGCACAAGAGATGTGTTTGCTCTGCTTGGGCTGTACGATGATCGATGAACCAAGCTTTTGCCTGTGTCGTAGTTTTTCGGCAGAGTAGATCGACTCTGTTTGGCGCAGACTTGCAAAATGTATAAATATCAGGTGGTGCGCACAGCGCAATTGTTTGCCTTGTATCAATCAGCCTGGCAAGACGATCCAGCTCATCAACACAGTTGTGAACCCCCAGATCGGCATAGCAAGTTATACATTACCAACCCTTGTATACAGGTACGTTGATGGTTGGCAAAAGACCTGAAATCTTTGACAGGACTCTTGTCAACCTCGGCCGTTTGTTCAACGTGTCACAAAGTGAGCCAAAGGCTGACTCTGCTATCTAGGTCGCACATAAACCCCCACGTTTGACCAAGCAAGCAAGCAAGCAAGCAAGCAATTACTACAATGACTAGCCCCGTTGACCCTCAGCCTCAAATATACAGCCACATCAACGGCTCGCCCGAGGATCTTCTCGACCGCTGTGCCGTTGCGGAGCTTTGCAAGGGCTGGTCAGTCTACCGTGATGCATCCGAATGGGCCAACTACCGAGACCTCTTTGCCAAAGAAGCCAATGTCTGGACAAGTAAGTCTGCCTCGCGGTCGATTAGAGCGAACCATTACCAAAAAGAATCCTGTCTTACAACACTCCAAAGAAGCACCACTTGCTGATTTTCTTTTTTTTCTTATTCCGCAGCCTGGAGCGGACCAAAGACAATCGAAGAATTCATCCAAGTCTCAAAGGACGGCAAAGCCAACGGCGAGTTCATCATGCACCGTGAGTGCGGCACCCTCGTCGACCTCGGCCGCGACCGCACGCGTGCCGTGGGCAAGATGAAGGTCACCATCACGCAGCGCTTCCAGCACCACGGGGTCGAGTACGACGTCGACTGCGACGGCGTCTTCGTCTACTTTTGCCTCAAGGTGCCGCAGGCGGGCTGGAAGATCCGCTGGTACAAGGTGTTTTACTGCAAGGACAAGCTGGTCACGGTGGGCGTGCCCACGCCAGAAGCCACGGCAGAGCTGGCGAGCCTGTTCACGAACGAAGAGCTGGACAAGTACCCTGAGGGGTACAAGTATCTGGCGGTGGCGCAGCATAGCCTTGGCCACGAGATTGACTTGACATTGCCCACGTGGCGGAATGAGTACGGCCAGAAGATGTACCAGTGCATGAAAGAGTGGCTGGACGGGAAGGAGATTAACTTGTTTTGGTAGATGGATGGCAACATTGGCCAGCATATAATATTAGACATTTCCAACAAGAATGGCATTGTACGTGGGGCCTAGATTTCCCCCGCCACCCAGTGGCTGAAAGGGTTCATCTCGGACAAGAGTATATATCCCAAGGGAACAAAGCATGCAACCAAAAGCTTCCCCCAGGTTGTGAGAAGTGAATATGTTTTGGGTTAGGCTTGGTCCAAGACAGCGAGCGGCCCTTGCATCTTCTTGTACAGACCAGGAAACTGGAAAGGAAATACAAAGCATAAAAAATAAATCGGTTCATCACGGCGCTCGCGTAAAGTCACATGAGAATCAACGACCTTACTTGCCTCGCCCCAACATGCCCGAGCTCTGGAGAGAAGCTCGCGCATTTCGGGCTCGCGACTTTGGTAAACGGCGCCAGCTCAGTCTCAAAACACGGTCGAGCCTTGACGGCTGCTGGCGCGCCAAACAGCCGCATAATCTCTTCAGCGGACACGTCGCTCAATCCAAGCGACGTCAGCGTGTTTCCCGTCTCGAGGTAATCGTCTCCGAGCATCGCAGACGTCAATGCAATCATGGACTGCATCACAGGCAACCTGAGGCCGCGAGACCTCCCAAGACAGTACCAAAAGACCATGGTCTCCTTCATGTCCTCGTCCAGAAAGCGCTGGCCCTGGAGAGTTGCAGGAGCCAGGCCGTGCTTGTTATGGGGCGCAGACTCTTGCGCAAAGGACACCCAGTCCGGATAGTCGGACTCGTACCAGATGTTGGTCCACTCCAGGACCGAGGGGACATCATGCTCCCCAAAGCTGGCGGCAATGGCTTTGCGCTCGGCGTCCAGGGCCATGGTGGCGCGCGCCACGCTCGGCGTGATGCCCTGGCCATACAAATGAAACGTGTCGCCGCTCTCGATGCGGCCTGCGTTGAAGAGCATAGGCGGACAGTGGACAACTGGGTTTGTGCAGTTGAACCAAATGTTGAGAATCGACTGCCGCCACTCGACGCGGTCGTCAAAGACGGTGGCTATGATGGCGCGGTCCTTGGCTGGCAGAGGGTTTGCCGAGGCCAGCGGAAACGTCTTTTTGATGTAGAGGACGGCGACCTCCCCTCGGGCCGGACTGCGGCTTGCATATGGCAGTGTACAGGACTCCAAGATATTGCGTGCTCGGAGTCCCATCTGTCGCGCCTTGGCGGTGAAGCTGCCGCCTCCTGGGAGGGCGATGATGGTTATATTGCGCACATCGTGCTGGCGCAGGGCGCGGATGATGTCGCGGTGGGCGGTCGACAAGGTGACGATCACGAGGCAGTCGATCTGGGAGACAAAGGCGTGCAAGTCGTCGACGAGGCGGACGCGAAAGGTGCCCTGTGTGGCGTGCGTGGCCTTGAGCACGCTGCCGTGGGCCTGGACGTGGTCGTACTCTGCGCGGTGCTGTGGACAGCAGTATATCAGCGGTTCGTGCCCTCGGGACGCGAGGTGGACTGCCAGAGCCTTTGCGCCCTGGCCCAGGCCAACGATGCCAACCCGGGTCTGTGACATTGTTGCAAGACGATTGTGTTGATCTTGGGGAAAAGGCGAAGTTGTCGCCAAGACAGTCGACCACTTGTTTGTATTGCTGCTAAGCTTCACGCTTGCTGAAGACGGGACACGAAAGTCGTAGCCCGCCGCTTTTGGTCAAGTGTAATACTGATCAAGTACTATGACTTTACCGCGAACTCGAGTGGTGAGAAAAGAGAACGTAGGCAAGTGAGAGAAGATTTAAACAGAGTTTGTGATACGAGTGTGTCGACAGATTGTCCTTGAATTCTCGCACACGGGGTCAGAGATCAGTAGCAGCATAGAACACCCACGCATTCATGCTCAGTGTGATCAATGCTTTACATAGTAAAGACTGGACTGGACTGGACTGGACCGTCTCGTGCATTAGTCGAGCCCTCTGTATACGGAACGGGACTGACCGCCATGGCGGGAGACTCCATCCCCGAGGCACGCTGTTCTAACAGATGTGACAGTGTAGCGGGCTGCCAAGGCACCGTGCCTGAGCGAGTTATGAGCAAGATTAGACCAAAGGGGATCAGCAGGGTCCACCCATCGGCTGCCACAATTGCGGTCCATCTAGACTTTGCTGTAAGTCGACGGATTCGGCTGGCTGCGCTGACATGTACTTCACAGAGAGTAAGTCAAGGTGGAAGCGATAGTGAGTTGTGAAGAGCCTCGTCGCTTGGTCCTGGCAATAGTCTTGTCCAATATTCCCTTTCTAGGGCTACAACACTCAAAGTCCAGACTCAGCCATGCATTCTCAGCTGCTCAACGAGGCACCCGATGGAGGCTATCGAGCATGGCTCGTCGTCTTTGGGAGCTGGTGCTGCAATGTCATCATCTCAGGCTGGCTGAATGCCCTGGGTGTTTTCCAAGACTACTATTCGACGGTTCTCTTTCCAGACTTGCCCGAAAGCACAGTTGCCCTGATTCCATCGCTTGTGGATTTCATCATCTTTGCGGGTGTAAGTGCTCACTGTGGGATTTGTCGGAAGCACCCGTATCCGCTGGCCAGCTACGTCCTGACATTGACTTCCGAGACTGTGAACATTAGGGACCCATCTTCGGCCTCCTGTATGACAAGTACGGACCGAGGACATTGCTTGCCGTGGGAGGGTGTCTGCACGTTATTGGCATCTTGGCCGCGTCGGTCGCTGGTGCCCATTTCTACGCCCTCGTGCTTTCTCAGGGTGTTTGTAAGTCCAGTGTTGCGTTTCACTTCTCCAACATGATATATTGCACCACGAACGCGCTCTCTGGTTCTTCTTTCGAGCAGGTCACTGACTACAAAGGCACTAGGCTCTGCACTTGGTGCAAGTATGATGCTCTATCCGGCAATATCGTCCATATCGAGCTGGTTCACAAAGAGACGCGCGTTGGCCCTTGGCTTGACCTCAACCGGTATGTACTTGAGCAGAACGCCAGGATCCAAACACCAGTTCTCAGAACCAGACGTAATGCTCACAGTATCTGGCCCCGAAACAAAGGTGGATCCATTGGCGGAATCATATTCCCTCTGATGTTCGAGAGCCTTGAACCCGCAGTCGGCTTCGCGTGGACCATGAGAGCGTGCGCTCTCGTCATTTTCGTCCTCGCAGTCATTGCAAACATGACCATTTCGTCTCGCGTGGCGCCCGTGAAACGGAGCTTCCACGTCAAAGAATACGTCCGCCCGTTTAAAAGCAGTACCTATCGGCTCCTGTGTCTGAGTGCCTTGATGTATTTTGGTTTATTCTTGCCGCTCACTTACATCATACTCCAGGCAAAACAGGAGGGTATGTCTGATTATCTGGCTGGTAAACTGGTGGTCATCATCAACGCTGCAAGCCGTAAGTAATGCGCCTGAATCCAGCAATACTCGATCATCAAAAGCCATCAACGCTGATTCAATTCTCTCTTAGTAATTGGAAGGACATTACCTGCCTGGGCCGCGGACCATATCGGACGTTTCAACACTTCCATCATCTTTGGTGTCTTGTCGACCATCGCCGTATGGGCATTTTGGGTGCCTCTTCACAACAGCAATGGAGGCATCATTGCCTTTTCGGCGCTCTATGGGATCTTCTCTGGCGCTGTGATAGCACTCACGCCTGCTTTGGTATCACAAACGAGGTGAGGACCCCCCCCCCCCAAGCACTTTTGTGTGTATATACAAGATATTGTGCTAAAAATTGAATGCAGCGATGTTCATGAGGTCGGCACGAGGACGGGCACCTTGTACGGACTGCTTGGGCTCATCACTTTGACGAGCACGCTGTCCGCAGGCGCAATTGTGGATGATATGGGTGGGAACTTCTTCGGACTCAAGATCTTTTGCGGCGCATCCATTGCAACTGGCGTACTGTTCCTGGTATGGGCTCGAGTATCAGTTGGTGGCTGGGTATTGCGAGCCATAGCATGACCTTGGTGCGTCAGATATATTATCTTAATACAAATATTAAAGAAAACAGTTATAATGATCCTTGCCTGAATCCCGGATTCTGGAAGTACCTATAAGTTGTATATTAGCAGGTGGGGAAGTATTACCTTTAAGTCTTCGTATATTATCGAGCAATATTAAGTATTATAAGTAATTAAAAGGGATTACCCTATTATATAAAATAATACTTAGATTTATAACTAAAGATTATAAGGAAAACTATCTAATAGCTAGGAAATCTATCGTCCTTATATCCTTCCGTTATTCTATATTAAATTCCCTATTTAACCTTAGATTATTTAGATTATCTCGCGCTCCTAATAATCCGATTCTACTAAATTATCTAATAATCTTAATAATCTATTCCTAATTAGTTCGTATAATCCTAACCCTAATTATATTATCCGTATTCCTTATATAAAAGGTCCCTATCGGTCCGTTAAGGTTCCGATTTACTAGTATATAATTACGCTAGCTTATTCCTATAACCTATATAACCGTAGGTTATAATATTATCTCCCTTCTATCGGTTTTTATCCCTAAAAACCTATAGTATTTCTATAAATAATCCTACCTAATATTCTTACTTCGGATTATACCTTCCTAATTCGTTATATCGTCGAGAATTAATAAAAATCGTTTTCGAAAGGTTTCTTTATCGATTACTCCTAAAACTATTAAGCGTAACCTTCTTCTTTAATCTATTCTAGAGTATTATATAAAGATACCGACCTACTCTAACTATAAGGAACGGGGGCTTTCTTCTTATTAGATTTCCGCGATATATTCCGACCGTTATACCGAGTATATTCGTTTAAATAAATCTCGCTACGATATATTAGGTCCCTCTCCGTTTAATATTTGTATTATCTCTCGGTATTATTAGCAGATTAAGGAGGAGATAAAGGAATTAGATAAGGCTCGTTATACTCTAAACGTATATATAGATCGCCTTTATAAATAGAAAAAGATATAGAGAGAGAAGATAATACGGGCTATTCGCCGGGGTCTAGATTCTATAAAGGAGTTAGATCGTATAAAGCGTAAGAAGGTAGAGAAGGAGCGTTTAGCCGCCGAGGCTAAATATCGTTTTATAAAGCCGGCCGTTCCTAAAGGCCCGCTATCTAAGAGTTTTATAGCTATTATATTAGAGGATTTTAATTAGTTTAGGATTTCTTCGTTATCTCTATTTAATTTTCTTATTAATAATTTATAAGGTATTAAGGCTTTTAGTTTATAACTTTAATCTCTTTAGAGTTATTATTAATAATCCTTAATAAGAGGTTTAATAATTCCTATAAGTAGTTATTATAGTTAAAGATATAAATAGTCTTATAGCTTAATAGTTAGAGCTCCTAGTTTCTTATTAGGAGGTCCGGGGTTCGATTCCTTATAATACCTTCTCTATCTAAGGCTATAATAACTTTTTATTTTCGTATTCTTTAATAAGGTCTAGGTATACGTTCTTTAATAGTTCCTAAGTATTTTCCGAATTATCGTAATTTTTCTACTTAATAAGGTATTATTTTCCGCGTCCGCGTTTATATAAATCGAGAATCTATTTAACTTTATATTATACTTATTCTGGTTCGATAATATCTATATTATATAAGAGTTCTATATTTACTAGTACTAGTTCTAGAAGTAAAATATAGAAGACTAGGTATAGATATATATATAGGATTTCTAATTCGTAGTTAACTAGTAAAATCTATCGTATAATTTTATATAATCCGAGTTTTTTATAATCGAGTTTATTATTAGGTCTATATTAGAGTTTGAGCTGGAAACTTGCTTACCTATTGCTTAAAAGCAACGGGAACCCTATAGAGTTAATTATATTTATAGTTAGGGACGAAAACTAGAATATTAAAAGAAAAAAGGAAGGAACTAAGTTTAGTTTAATTCCTAAATATAACCTTATTAGAAATATATCTTAAATACTGCTAAGATCCTGCTTATTAGATGCTTTCTTATATCCTATTACTTTGCCTATCAAAACCCTAATATTCTAAACTTCTTTTCTAAGGGTATAAACCGGTAAGAATAAGAATACTATCTATATAACGCTCTTCTTATATTAGTCGCGCTAATACTACGTTAATATAGCGAATTTCCTTAGAATCTCTAAATATAGCTATTATAACTAAATAACGCCTTTACGAAGAGGCTAAAATAAACGTATTACTACGCCTCTAAGATATTAAGCAGCGTTTACGTACTAAACGCGTACGCTTAACGTAAGGAAATAAATCCTCCGATTATATCTACCTATTATTAGCTAGTTATAAGGTTTCTTCTTCGTCTATAATACTTCTATATAGTAATTTATTACCTATAAGTAGAGCTATACCTACTCTTTCTAAACCTAATAATTCTTTATCTATCTCTTAATCGGAAAGTACTATTAATACTATATCTCTTACCCTTTTATATAATATACCGAATTTAATATATAGAGAAGCTAGTCTAATAGAATTTTAAGCTTTTAAATTTAACCTTATATATCGATTTAAGATATATAGTATTATTAACGAAGATTATAAATCTTATTATATTACCGGTTATTTAAAAGATAATATAAAACGCTATTAGGTTAGTTATCTTATATATTAATATAGGGAAAATAGTACTAAGGCGAAAATATCTCTACCTAATCTTTTAGAATTTCTCGAGAAATAATACTTTAATCCTAAGACTTATATACTTATTATATCTTTAAAGCTTTTATAACTTATATAAAGCCGAGATAAAGTAGTTACGGATTTCGTATAATATTTTAATAAAATCGAATTAGATAATCTAGCTTCTTTAGAAGGATTAGCTTGTATTATAGCCTTTATTACTCGGCTATACCCTAAGTTACGGATTATACTTAGCTTTTAAGTAATATTATCGTATAAATAGGAGTATACTATTAGTTTAGTATAACGATTCGAATTAATATAAAAAGATACTTAACCTTAACCTATACGAACTCCGCGAGAAAGTAGGATTTACTTTATATATAGGGAATCTAATTATATTATAACTTATTATCCTAAAAAAGCTACTAAAAATTCGCTACTTTCTATATTATTACTTAACTTATCTTTACCCTCTAAGCGTAATACTAACGATTCCGCTATATTAATATACCTAACTCGTAACTATAGTATTCGATATTATAATTATAACTAATAAGGCTATCGAAAAACAACTTACCTATAGAACCCGTAGCGAATTTACTATATTTATAGGGAGGATAATTATACTTCTATTAAATATCCTAAAGCTTATTATCGAACTTATTAAATAATAGGCTATATTATAATCGTATACCTAAAATTATAGCGAATTTCGAATATTACCTATAATATAGCTTCGACGTAGAGTTCTAGTTAGGAATACGCTAGGTAGGATTATCCTCGTCTAGTTATAAAGGCTAGTATAATTTTAAGTAAAATATTATAATTTATAGAAAAAGAAGCGCTTATTAACTCGGGCGTAGAGGAGAACCTACTTATACGTAACTTATTTAAATAAGTCTTATAACTTTATATTAGACTAAGTATTCTACTAATTATATTTAATAATATATTAATAAAAACCTTAGGTTCTATTTTATTAGATTTATTAATTACTAATTCCTTAGGCGTTACGAGAATATAGCGTTATCGCTTCTCTATTATTAAAAAAGCACCCTTCCTAATTATATTAGGTTTTCCCTAGCTTATTTCTATAAATCCTTAAATTAATTAGGCTATTAGGTATTAGAGATAGCTATTATATATATCTAAATTAATACTTATTATATCTATATAGGAAATACGCGAAGTATATATAATATTTACTATATAAAGTATACCTACTATTCCTTTATATCTATCTAAAAAGGAAGTTAAAAAAACTATCCCGAGTTTACCTAGTAAATATGTAGACTTTAAGGATATTATATATATAGATCCTAACGTACCTTTACTAGTACGAATAGTTTTAGATTATACTATTAATCTGGAAAAGGGCGTAATACCTCTATAGGGACCTATTTATATACTTACTACGTTAAAGCTGGAAAGTCTTAGGGAATATTTATAGAAAATATAGGCTAGAGGTCTTATTTACTATTCTATTAATCCTATAAGAGCTCCTATTATTTTTATACTAAAAAAGGGCGGGGAGTTATACCTTTATATTAATTATCGTACTTTAAATAAGCTAATACGTAAGAATCGTATACCTTTACCCTTAATTTTAGAAATTCTAGACTAATTATTATATATTATTATTTATACTAAGCTTAACTTAAAAGATACTTATTACTATATACGAATTAAGGAAGGTAATAAGTAGAAGACGGCTTTTCGTACTAAATACGGGTATTTTAAATACCTTATTTTACTAATAGGTTTAACTAATTCTCCTATAACTTTTTAATCTTATATTAATCGAATTCTAATTAAGCTTATTAATATTATTTATATTATCTATCTCGATAATATTTTAATTTTTAATAAGGACCTTATAAGGTATATATAAGATATTTATAAAGTATTTAAGTAATTATATAAGTAGAAGTTATATATTAACCTTAAAAAATATAAATTTAATATATTAAAAGTTAAATTTCTAGGTTTCGTTATTACTTCTAAGGGAATTAGTATAGAACGTAATAGAGTCGCTACTATTAAGTAATAGCCCGAGCCTATATATATTAAAGATATCTAAGTATTCTTAGGTTTTACTAGTTTTTATAGGCGTTTTATTCGAAATCATTCTCGTATTACTATACCTTTAACGTAGCTTTTACGCGGTAAGTATATTAGTACTTTTATTCTTAATTTCCGATAGCGTTTTATATTCCGAACGTTATATACTCGTTTTACTATCGCTCTATTATTACGCTATTTTAATCCTGCTTTACTAATACGTATAGAAATAGATATATCTTAATAAGCTATTAGAGCTATTTTATTATAGTTATTTAATATAATTTAGTATCTAATTATATTTCGTTTTAAAAAGTTAACTCTAGTTAAAGCGCGTTATAGTATAAGAGATTAGGAACTATTTACTATCGTTAACGCTATATTAAATTAGCGTTAATACCTCTTATATATATAAACCCTAGTTATTATTAAGATTAATTACTTAAATTAGAGTTTTTAGGAAATAAAAAGATAATTATTAGTAAGGTAAATATAATAGCTATAGCTATTAAGTAACTATAACTTTACTATTATTTATTAACCTAGTCGATTAAAGCCTATAAACGGACTATTATAGCGTCCTAATTATCGTAGTAATACGAAAGCTAATAAGGAGCTATATATACCCTGCGATTTTATTATATAGGTATCTAAAGACCTAGTATAATTAAAACGGACTTACCGAAATAATAAACTAAATACTAAAAAGGGGTAGTCTACTATAGGATTAGTAACTTCTTATTTATAGATAAGCTACGAATATATAGTTTTAGAGTATATTTTAGATAAATTAACTAGCGTTATCTCGTTATTAGATAGCGGAGGTAATATTTATAAGACTAAATCTAGGAATTTTATCCTATATAGGTTACTAAGTTGCTTAGAAGTAGCGGTAAAGTATATAGGACGGAGAGCTTACTTTTTAATAATATATACTCTCGGATAGAGATTAAGGACCTTTAAGCGAAGTTATTAGATTATATAATCCGAGCTTAAACTATATATTAGTTCTATAGTTTACCTATTTAGAAGTAGGCTTCGTAACCCTATTATCCTTTCGTATATATAGCCTTAATATATTACGGTAATAGCTATATAGCTGGATAAACCTCTTTATATCGAGGTTAAAAATATATAATAGAATAATCTATTTATAATATCTAGTAAATAGAAAGTATATAGAATCCGTATAAGAAACGTATAGAATACTTAATATAGACTCTTAATAATAAAGGACTAACTTTACGTGCCTTAGGTATTTATACTTCGAAGAGAATTACTATTAGTATACTATAATAATGCAATTATAGGCTATTTCGGCTTTAATAAATCTTATAAGCTGCTTAAACGCTACTATTTTTAGCCTTTTATACGTAAGGATATAAAATAATATACTAATACTTATATAGTTTATTAATAAGCTAAAACTATAACTTACCGTCCTTATAGCTTATTAGTAGCGTTACCGGTACCTACCCGCCCTTAGCAGGAAATTTTAATAGATTTTATTATTAAGTTACTAATATCTATAGGAAGCAACGGAAAAGCCTATAATTTAATTTTAGTTATCGTAGATCGCTATATAAAATATAGACTATATATACTAACGATAACTCGATTTATAAGTAGCGGACTTATAGACTTAGTTATACGATATATATTTTAATTTTTTAGTATACTAGATAGAATTATTTCCGATAAAGGAAGCCTATTTATAAATACCTTTTAGAGTTCCTTCTATTATTATTTAGCGATAAAGCGGCGTCTTAGTACCGTATTATACTTATAAATAGATAGTTAAATAGAACGCCTAAATTAAATATTAGAACTCTATTTATATATATATTATAATATTAAATAAGCGGATTAGGCGTAGCGTTTACCTATAGCTTAATTTACTTATACTTTAATAGGGTATAATCTATACCTACCTTCTAATTATCCTAGCGATCTAAAAATAATAGTACTAGCTGCTATAGAAAGAATAATAGCCCTATTAAAGGAACGCGCTACTATAAAGTAATATTTATATAATACTTAAGCTAGTTATACTAAATAGTATAATATAAAGTATATAGATAAAAGATTTATACTTAACTAACTAGTCTTAGTCTTAGTAAAGAACTTATAATAACGCTATTTATTAGTAAAGCTAGTAGATAAATACCTTAGCCTATTTCGAGTATTAAAGGTAGTTAGAGTATACGGATTAGTATACCGATTAAAGCTACTAAAAGCTTATAAAGTTTATAATATTTTTTATATCTCTACGTTAAAGCAATTTAATAGTAGAAAAGGCGATAATCCTAAGCTATAACCTAAGATTAATATTAAAGGTAAAGAATATTTTAAAATCGAAGCTATCCTAGCGTATCGAGGTCCGAAAAGATAATAGTAATTCCTTATTCGATAAAAGGGTTATAATAGCGAAAACAATATATAGGAGCCGCGTTAATATATTAATAATAGAGATATAATTTAAAAATATAAAATATAATTAATAGCTAAACCGAAAATTATAAAAAGAAAAAAGAAATTAAAACTAGTCTAAGCAATTAACTAACGTAAACTATATAATATCGTAACGATTAAGCAGCCTAATATATACTTACTAGTTATAGCTAATAGTAATAACCTAGGCACTACTATTACCGCTATTATCGCTATTACTACTATTACCGCTATTACTACTATTATCGCCGCCTCTACCCTACGTATTAATACCGCTATTGCTATTATTACTATTATTATTACTACTATTATTATTATTATTACCTTCTTTATCGTTATTATAAGTACTAGTAACCTTAGCTAACCGTTCTCTAATATTAGCTAATTATTCTAATATATTAACCCCGCGAATAAGCAGCGATATTATATCGTAAGTAATAGTAAGCTATTTAGTATTACTATTACTACTAATAATAACGGTAGGGCTAGTATTACCCTACGAATTCGTAATACTTTTACCGCTATTATTATCCTTACTAGTAGTAAATAGATAGGACTAAGTATAAGGAATCTTCGAAATAGCCTCTTTTAACTAGTCGGTAGTAAAGGGATACTAAGATAATATAATCGTACGGACGGTAAAAGGTATCTATTTAGTTACTTATTAGTATATTTCTCGTAAAATAATAGATTCGGATAATTATACTTATATAATAATAAGGCTAGTTATTTTTAGCGTAATATTTATACTTAGTACTAATACCTAATATTATTAATATTAGCTAGATATATAAGGAAGAAGCTATTTATTAGGATAGGGCTTATAAATATAATTCGGCTTCTTAGCTATAGCGCGAATATAACGTATATACTATTTAGCAATAGGTCGAGCGGGGGCCGGAGGGCTATTATTATTATTAATTACCGTAGCAACTTTAGTACGTTTACCGGACCTAAGCGTATAGTTAACGGTACTTTAACGTAAGATAAATATAAAGAATACTTACTAATTACTATTATTATTAGCGGGGCGCTTAGGAGGCATTTTTATTTCTCTAATTAATAAATACTACGACTGCTATAATAAAGTATTAGTACTACGTACTAGCTACGAAAACGTAGAAAAGAAGTAAAGTAATAAGCGTAATAGAACTGCTTTTTAGCAGGGAAGATAAAGCGTATAATAAAGGGAGACTAAAAGGAAATACTAATAAAATATTTAAAAGTTTAATCTAAAGGAAAAAAGAAAAGGAAAGAAAAGTAAATTAATAGAGAAAAAAAGAATAGCTTTATAGTTATAAAGGTAAAGCTATTGCAATAGTTAGATAGCCCGTATACCCTACCTATTTACTGCTATTACTACTATTTTTACTATTACTATTATTCTTTTATTATTATTATTATCCTTAGCGTAAACTATTCTTATTTATTACTCTTTTATTACTATTATTATTCTATTATTATTACTATTATTCTATTATAACTATAGTATTACTAACGATACCTTAAAACCCCTTAATAATAATACGATAATAATAATATAATAATAAGGATAATAAAGCAATAATAAAGATACTTTAACATATAATATATTATATTATTCCTAGCACCGATATTTAATAATAATAAGCTATATTTGGAATAATAGTATAGCTACTATACTATAATACTAATAAAAGAAAATTAGGTCTTAAATATATAACCTATAACTTAATTATAGATAATCTGCTTAAATATAACGAATTATTATATAAAGCACTTTAACCTGGATTATTATTTACTAATAGGAAGGATATCTTCTAATAATTAATAGCTTCGAGGATAAAGCTTATAAGAAGGGGGATATTATTAGAGTTTAAGCTGGAAACTTACTTACCTATTACTTAAAAGCAACGGGAACCCTATAGAGTTAATTATATTTATAGTTAGGGACGAAAACTGGAATACTAAAAGAAAAAAGGAAGGAACTAAGTTCAGTTTAATTCCTAAATATAACCTCATTAGAAACATATCTTAAACACTACTAAGATCCTGCTTATTAGATACTTTCTTATATCCTATTACTTTGCCTACTAAAACCCTAATAGTCTAGTAGTTTTAATATTTTTACGGTTAAGGTAGACTTTATCTCCCTTCTATAGGATTAGTCCCTTAATCCTTTTCTAATTAGTATATTTCGTTATTTATTCTTTAATATCCTAAAGTATATATCGAGTATCTTCGTACGATTGCTTAATTCTCTTAGTATATTAGTCTGCCGTTTCTACGTTTCTACCTAGTAGTATTTCGTAATATACCGTAGGGTTATATCTATAGAGTAGGAAGAATAGTAATTTTCCTATATTCGTTATATCTATACTATTATAAGCAAACTATACGGTTAATAAAAGTTCGATTTAATTATCTTATTTATAGTTAATATAGTATTATAGATATTATTCTATAATCTAGTTAGTATATTCTATTTATCCGTTTATCTAAGGGTAAAATACTATAAATATACGTTATATTATTTCGAGGTATTTAGTAAGTAAGATCTAGAATTTCGATACGAATTTTCTATTTCTATCTAATATAATTTCCTAAGGTATTCCGTAGTTAGCGATAATAATATAGAGGAATATATATACGAGTTCTTCTATAGTATTACTTTCTTTATATAGTAGGAAGTATATATATTTATTTAATCTATAAACTATTACTAAGATACTATCGTACTATACCTAAGTTAAGGGTTCTTATAAGAGGGGTAGCTTAGTAATAAAGTTTAGATTAATAGATAACTAAATAATTATAGGTATTAATAGAGGTTATAATAGTCTATAAAGTTTATATTATTCTATCTTATTTCGTTTATATATATTATAGTTATTAACGATATCCGTAATTCGTTTCTTAAGGTTTAATAGATTCTAATAATATTAGATCCTTCTATAAGTTACTCTAATTCCTTAGTATCTATATACTAGTACGCTATAGATACTTCTAATATAATCGTTTTATTCTAATATTATTATACTATTAAGGTTAGGTATTTCTCCTTCGATATATAGTATTATATTAAATTCCTTAGTAATAGATAGTATAATAAGGTTACCTTCCGAATCTTCCTTAAAGATTATTATAATATCTTAGTCTTTACTATTACTATCCTTATAATCTAACCGTTTATTAAGAGTATCTATTTATTCGTTTTTTTTACCTTTACAGTAGATAATCTTAAAGTCGAATTCTAATAGAAATTCGTATTATCTAACTTATCGTTTATTAAGCTACTTTATCGAGGTAAATACCTAAAGGTTTTTATAATCCGTATATATAAGAATTTATTATTTTGCGCCGATAAGATAATATTACTATTCCCTAAAGGCTTCTATTATTACTATAAGTTCCTAATCGGGTATTCCGTAGTTAAGTTCTAGTTTATTTAGTTTTTTACTAAAATTACTAATTATCTATAGTTATCCTTTATTATCTCGTTATCCGAGTTATCTACCGAGTATATAATCTAATATATTTATCTCGATCTCGAAAACTTTATCTTAATCTACTTCGATTAGGATTAGTTCTAATATAACTATATCCTTAATTATATTAAAGGCTTTCTATACCTATTCGTTCTAATCGAAGGTAATATCTTTTTTTATAAGTTCTATAAATAGTATTATAATACTATTATAGTTCTTAATAAATTATCGGTAGAAGTTAATATAGCCTAAGAAGGCTTTAATATCCTTAACGTTCTAAGGTATAAGCTAATCCTTAATTACCTATACTTTATCTTTCTATATTTATATATACCCTAGTATAATAATATATCCGAGGTAGTTAACTTCTTAAGTATTCTAATTATATTTAATAGGTTTTATTAAAATCTTATTATCTTAGAGAATTTATAGGATTATTATAATATACTTCTAATACTCTTTAAATATCTTTAAGTAAATAAGGATATTATTTAGGTAAACGATTATAAAATAATCGAGGTATTTATATAAGATAAAGTTTATTATTTCCTAGAATAATATAGGGGCGTTAGTAAATCCGAATATTATAATAAGATATTCGAAATATCCGTAGTATATTCTAAACACTATTTTCTATTCTTCTCCGGGTTTAATACGAATATATATATATCCTTCTTTAAGGTTAAGGGCTATAAACTATTAAGCTCCTTTAAATCTATCTCTAAGTTCTTTAAAGAGAGGTAAAGGGTACCGATTCTTAATTATAATATCGTTAAGTTACCGATAGTTAATATATAGTTATAGTTTACCGTTTTTCTTTAGTATAAATAGGATTAGGTATCCTACTAGTAAATATAAAGGTTTAATATAGCCTTTCTTAAGATTTTTATCGATATATTATAAACGGGCATCGAGAGAGCGTTCGCAGTTTCGATCCCAATTTCTATTATTAACTAACTTAAGGAGAGAAATAAGAGTAGTATCTATATAGCGGTACGAGAGCTGCTCTTAAGTAGCTCTTATATTTAAGATCCACCCGTAGATAGAGTTTTCTATAGGTCTACTGTCGATACGGGTTCTATTACCGATAATCTTTTATACGGCTTATAAGCTGCTCGGAAGACGCTCCTATCTAGCGCTTATATAATATTAATCTCTAGACGAAAAGGGAATATACTAACTAAGGCTTTATACCTTAGTATACCGAAGCTATATATTTACCCGTAGGCCTATAATATTACCCCCCCGCTTAAGCCGAACGCCCTCCTATAGAGCCGTATATAGTATAATAGCTACCTAAAAAGTATAATAACGTAACGCCGCTATACCCGCCTACCCTATTAAAGGAGCTTTATCCTCGTACTTAGTAAGTATAAAAGGAGTCTTATATCTACGGAGCTCCCTTTAACCTAGCTATCGGCGAGTTTATAAATTCTACCGCCTATTATTTATTAATAGAATAATAACGACGCCCTTAACTTAGTAAGCGGTTATAAATATAATATCTTTACTTTTAGAGCTTCGAAAAAATATAAATACCCCCTTAACCCCTACTTTAAGGGTTATTCCTTCCTCTTAATTAAACTAGAGCCCTTATAAGTTATATAAAACTAACTCCTATAATAATAAGGTAAGTATCGCGCCTTCCCTATTCGTCCTCTGCTTATACTTAGCTCTACTAATAGTATAAATATCGCTATTCGCTCTAAGTAAGCTAATATAGCTCCTATTACTATACTTACCGCTATTACCCCTACCGTTATTATAGGCTTTATAACTACTCCTATAGTAGTAATACCCGCTATTATAGCTACGGCTACTCCTATTATACCCGCTATTACTCCTACCGCCGCTATCCTCGCCCCTACCGCCGCCTAGCTCGATAAGGCTATTAATAAGCTTATTTAGAGCGTTATCGCTATTAACCTATAGCTCTAACCCCGTATTACCCTCCCCGAGGGTATTAGGGACGAATAATACCTACCTTATATTATAAGGGCCTTTAAGAACCCCCTCTCCCTCTGCCTTTATAATATTAATAAATAGCGCTTCCCTTACTTCTTTATAGCTTGCTAATTATTATAGCCGGCGCCCGTTATTTCCCCTATAGGATGAATAAGAAGGGTAAGAACTCCGGCTACTCCTATACCCCCCTTTACTAGACTAATAAGATATATACCGCTATTATTATTATAGTTAACTATTCCCTTGCTTATAATACTTCTAACCCTAATATATATTATTCCTTCCTTATTCGTACCTCCCCGTATTTATATACTCTAGATACTCTCCGCCCTTAGGCCCTTGCTGCTCTCGCTATATACCGTACCTACGATTACCTACCTAAGCTAGGTAAGACTTAAGCTAGCTATAATAAGGTCCGGTTATTAAATAATAAGTATACCCGTAATATATATACCTATTACTCCTTCCCTACTTATATCCTATTAACTTTATACTAGCATTATAGCCGTAAGCTTATATGCTACTAAGCGGTAGTATTAAAGGATATTACCGACCTATTAGTAAAGCTTATAAAGGGGGGTAGTAAGGGTAAGGGCTTAGTTAGTATTAAAGCGAAATATAATATTAACGATAACCCTTATTCTAATAAAACTAAAGAGAGTAATTCTAATAATAAGGAGGAGGTAAGTAAGGATAAGTAGGTAGCTATATTAGCGCGTATTTCGTATATAGTTTTCTTTTTATCTATAATACTTAATTTCCCCGCTCTTCTTTTCTATAACTTTAGGCTATTATAACTCGTAGCGCTATTATAATATTACTCGAACTCCTTAAGAGTAACTATATCTTTAAATTCGGATAATAGCTATTAGTCTAGCTAATCTTATCCGACCTACTTAACTAGGATTTCGCGTTATAGCGTTTCGTCCGTTTTCGTATAGCCTTTATACGGCTTATTATATACTCTAATAATATTCTCTACCTAATACTCGGGTTCCTTTCCCTCTTTAACTATAATAGGGTTAGGCCGGTATTCTCTTTATACTTATAACGGGAGCGGGTCTTATATAGCTCGAATTAGGAGATCTATATAAAAACGAGGGTAAATACCTAGCGGGACGTTTAATTCTACTATATAAGGGCTAACGATATACGTTACGGTATACTTCTTATATAGCTAGGCTAATTTCTTTAAAGGGCGATCGGTAATAATATTTCGTAGGGAGAATTAAACCTTATCGCCCTTAATAAGCCGCTTTATAACTATTTATAACTTATTTATAGATTCTTCTATTCGTTATTATATAACTATTATTACGGCTTAAGCGAAAGTAGTTATATCTTTAAGCCGTTAGATAAAGTTCTCGGCCTAAACTCTAAGCGCTTACGTTAATAATATATTACGCTCTACTTATTCGATTAGATCTATATAATAGCTATATAGGATAAAAAATAAGCTAAGGCTAATTATACTAATATCCCTATTATTAATAGCTAGTTAAGCGCTAGGTAAGAGTATCGGCTAATCTAATTATATATATATAATAAACGCTCGGAGGTAATCTATAACCTCTTAGTTTACCCTTTCTATAGCTCTATCTATCTATAGGTAGAAAGCGGTGCTTAAGTATTACTCTATCTTTATAAGCTTATATAATTAGCGTTAGAACCCTTTTACCTAGTTCGAGCCTCGGTTACTAACTATTACCTTAGGGAAACTATAAAATTACTAATAATAATATAAGAACCGCTCTATATATACTTCCGCGCTTATACTATATATAGCTTTAAGTATAATAGCTTTCGTTAATCGGTCTATAATTACTATTAAGTAAGCCTCTCTTATATCGTCCTTATAGGGGAGGTCGATTATAAAATCTACGGATAATTCGCTCTATACCCGCTTAGGTACTAATAGAGGCTTAAGAAAGCCCTTCCTCTAATATCTCTATACCGTCTTATATCTATAAATATTATAATTTTATATAAACTACCGAATACTATAGTATATACCTAGCTAAAAATAGCCCCTTATTATTATCGTAATAATAATATCCCTCCCTAGGTAGCTAGATAGGGTGGAATCGTAGATATTCTATATTAGTTTAATATATAGGGGTTCCTAATCCGGTAATTAGAGTTATTCGCGGAACCTAAGTAATCCTTTCTTATCGATCGAATACTCCGCTATAAATACCTTAATAGGTTTACCTTCGGATATCCGTAGGTAAGGGGGAAAAGAGCGTTTACCCCTATAGATTACGCTTATAAGCTAGGAGTATACCTTATTATACGAGGTAATATCGTTTTATAAGCGCTAGAGCTCCTCTTATATAAAAACCTCGCTACCTATTAGGAGTAGCTTATTATATACTATAATTTAGCTTATCTTTATCGATAGTAAAAGCTAGATTTACCTACCGGTAAAGCGTTTATTAGATATATTATATAATATATCCTACTCCCTCTTTAAAAGGGTATTTAGATACTTACTAATTACTCTTATATAATAGACTAAATAGTATCGAAAATAAGCTATTATTTCGGATTAGTAGACCTACCTTTCGGTAAAACGCTATAATATTATAAAATATTCGAGGTTTTTATAATCCGAGTAAATTATAAATAGTAGTATAATACCCCTAAGCTCTATATCCTATACTTTTAAGTAATTAATAACGGTTAGTAGTTCCTTATTATAGATCTTATAGTTATATTCTATAAGGTTTAAATAGCGCGAGTAATATACTACCGGGCGGAGGATACCGTACTTATCCCTCTAAGAGAGGCAGCCGCTTAACGAATATCTAGAATAATCCGCCTTTAATATTATCTCCTTATCCGGATCCTATTAGGTAAGTATAAGCTTACTAATAAAAAAACGCTTTAGCTATTCGAATATAGCTTCTTCCTACTCCCTAAACCTAAATAAGACCCCCTTCTTAGTTAAAGCTAGGAAGGGCTTTATAATTTCGGAATAATTAGTAATAAACTAACGATAGAAGTTTATAAATCTTAGGAAGCTATAAACTCCCTTAACCGTTTTCGGAGCCTTTTAATTATATATAGCGTATACTTTCTTAGGGTCTATATAAATCCCTACCCCTGCTTCGATAATAAAGCCTAGGTACTTTGTCTCGGTTACGCCGAATTCGTACTTAGCGATATCTAAATTTAGACTTATTACTTCGAAAATATATAATACTAGCTTTACCTTTACTCGGTAATCTTTAGCTATACCGTCGGTATATACTAGAATATTATCGATATAAGCTAAATAGAAGATATCTAGGTAGGGGTATAGAGCGTTATTAATATAGCGTTAGAACGTTATAGGAGTACTTATAAATCCGAACGGGGTTATTAGCTATTCGAAGAGGCCGTATCTTATACGAAAGGCGGTCTTTTATTTATCTCCTTCCTTAATATAAAGCTTATAAAACGCTACTTATATATTAAGCTTAGTAAAATATTTAGCATTTATAATATTAGATAGGGTCTCTTTAATAAGGGGGAGCGGGTAATAATCGGCTTCCGAAATAGTATTAAATATATAGTAATCTATATAAAAACGGAGGCTACCCTTTAGTTTCTTAATAAAGATTACGGGAGCTCCTATTAAGGAGCTATTAGCTTTAATATAGCCTATATCGAATAGCTCGGTAAGAATCTTCCTTAGTACGATAAGTTCTTCTCTAGATATCCCGTATAACGGGCCTTATAAGGCGTTTATAATAAACCTATCCGCTTTCTTATATAGCCGAATCTTATAATCCGCTCCCTTTTTATATAGCGGTAGCGCGGAAGCTATATCCTTATTAAAGAGGTTCCGGAACTTATAATACTCTAGGGGGAGTTTCTTATTAACTAAGGATTTTACTTTCGGTAATAGGGCCTTAGTAATATCGGCTATTATAATACTAAAAAGCGCTACCTAAGCGGTATTTAAGCGTTTTATATACTAGATTTCGCTTTAAATAGTAAGGGTATTAATAGATATATAGTTAAAGTTCTTAGGATTATATCCTTATTCCTAAACCTCTAATCCTCCTATTCGTTTAATATTTAGGCGGTATTTATAAGCTATATATATTACCCTTTCTCTTTCTACCTAAGGTTTTCCTAAAACGAGGTTATACTAAAGGCGGGGAATTATATAAGCTTAAATACGATATAAATACCCGTTTAAGTTTATATTAAGGTAGGTTATATAGCGGATAATAGGCTATTTATATAATATTCTCTCCCTTAGCGATTAATAAAGGGTCTTAGGCAGGATAGGTATATACGGAAGTCTTAATTTATATATAAGTATCTTACTTATAGTAGAATAATAGTTATAGTTAGAATTAATAAGTATTAGGATAAATAGAGTTAAATTATAGAATAGATCTATTATAAAATAGTTTCTATTTATCTAACGCTTTACTTCTTATAGGCTAAAGTCGAAACCTATAAGCTCCTATATACGATTCTATATAGGAGTAGCTAGTTTTCCTCCTATTCCTCGGTAATATTATTAAAGTCGATAAGGTTAGTATCGGTAATATTAATTTCCGTCTCCCGGATAGCTCCTAAGCTAATAAGTAAGTATATAGGTAGGAAGGGGTAATAAGCGATTCTATAGTTCGAATATTTATACCTATAATAGAGTCCCTATTCTTTCTTATACCTAATCTCCGCTTAGTTAACCTACCTTATACGCTATTTATTAGCCTATAAAGCGTTAATACTAATTATAGCTATATCCCTATCGGGATCTATATAAGGGTTTTACGGTTTTTATCTATTTCCTTCCGCTTATTAGGTTATTCTAAAGCGCTATACTATAGCTCCGGATAAATAGCTTAAGGGTAAAGTATAGCTACCGTTTTAGATAATAATATAGCTTCCTAGCTTAACCGAGATATAGAACGCTTTCTTTACCTAATCGTTATATATCGACGGTATTTCTATACTAATAAGCTATATATATAATACGTTATTAATAATGCCCTTTAGGTATATTAACTTAGCCGAGTCCGGCTACTTTATACCGCCGGAGTCTATTAATAACTTCTCTTATTAGGAGAAGAAGTTAGGGAAGGGTTAGCTTTTCTTCTAAGTAAAGCTCCGGAGCTTTTAAAAAGCAGCGATAGTATAGTTCTTATCGTAGTATCGGTAGTAGAGCTATTATAGGAATAAGGAGGGTTTCTAAAGGCTATACTCTCCTTTTATAATATAATAGCTCCTCGCTATAACCTTTATATTTCCTTCTAGGTACTTATAGATTTCTTAGAACTTATCTATATAATTCCCGATAAAATAAGTATCTCGGACGAGTTTATACCTTATAATACGCTCTTATATTAGGAATTAGGTATATATACCCTTAAAGTTCGCTAACTAAGAAAGGGGCTTATATTTAGGTATAATTATACTCTCTAGGGCTTTATTTATATCGATATCGGCGTCTTTTATATCTTAGGAGGTAGGGGTATAGGTATCTTCTAGTTTATTAGGTACCGGGTTAGGATATTCGGCTACTAAATTACTAATACTTATTAGTAGCTCCTATAATAGTAGGCTACGGGATTATTTAATTTACGTAAGTTATATTATAAGCGCTTCTAGTTTTCGTATATTATCTTCGCGCTATTACTATACTACTCCTTTAATAATATACCGCTACTCTTCTATTATTTAAGTAACTATTTATTATATAATTATTATTATATTATTATTATTATTATTCGCTTAGATAGGGAGTTACCCGAATTACTCGTTATAAGGGTACGATATCTTAAGGCTATATACTAGATAAGTATATAAATACCGTTAGATATATAGGGTAGGTAGAAAAGAAGTTAGTTAAATATAAACGGGTATCGAGAGAGCGTTCGTAATTTCGATCCTAATTTCTATTATTAACTAACTTAAGGAGAGAAGTAAGAGTAGTATTTATATAGTAGTATAAGAGCTGCTTTTAAGTAGCTCTTACGTTTAAGATCTACCTATAGATAGAGTTTTCTATAGGTCTATTATCGATACGGGTTTTATTACCGATAGTCTTTTATACGGCTTATAAGCTGCTCGGAAGACGCTCCTATCTAGCGCTTATATAATATTAGTCTCTAGACGAGAAGGGAATATGCTAACTAAGGCTTTGTGCCCTAGTATACCGAAGCCGTGCATTTACCCGTGGGCCTATAATATATATTCTCTAAATACTTTAAGTTTATCTTTATCTAATCTATAAATAGGAAAGAACTTTAGTTATTCTCCTTCTTTAAATAGGATCTTATAATCGTATAAGCCGTACTCTAATAGGCTATTATCGAATTTTCCTTAAAATAGTTTTATAAACTTCCGATACTCTTCTAATATACCGGAGAGGTTTTTAAATATATCTTCGTCTTATATAATTACTATTATAAGGAGATATCGTTATATATACTTAGTTCCTTCTTAAACTTATTATAATAATATATCCTATTATCTATAAAATCCTATTATATTATATCCTAATCTATTATATCCCTTATTCTATTAGATATTAACTATTATTAGATCCTTTTCTATAAGCTATCGAGGTTTATTATATCCTAGGGTAACTATCGTTTTAACTCTTCTCGATTTAGAGGTATATATAAATTCGTTTAAGCCCCTATTATCTAGGTATTATTTAGTAACTAAATCTAATCCTACGCCTTTAATTATAACCGCTTCTTAGGTATCCGCTTTATCCTATAAAATATAATTATTAGTTTAATCGATTCGAGGATTTTCCTTTCTTAATTATAATATACCTAAAATCAGCTTATATTATACGGTATCTATAATATCGAAGTTTATTAGTATTATATATTTATAAATTATAACTAATAATTAATTAGATTTTATATCGATAATACTTTAGTTATAAACGACTTTTATACCTTCTATAATATTAAGTTTATAGGGTTCTATTTTCTTTTTCTAAGGTATCTATTCTCTATTAATAACGCTTAGGGATATAAAGTTTCCTTATACTCCGCTATTTAGGAGTATTATATAGTTTTTATTATTAATTTATACTACGATTTTTAAATATTCGTATATTAAGCTATCTATCGTATAGAGGGATTTTACTGTAAATCCTAATCGCTTATTATCCCTTATAAGCGATTCTTACCTTTTAGGTTCTACTATTCTTATTATACTCTAAGGGCTACTATTTATACTAAGTTCTTAGCTTATTATATTCTATATTATATACTTATTATAGCTTATCGCTATAAGTATACTTAATTTTCTTCTTCGGTATATAGAGTTTATACTCCGGGCTAACTATCTTTAAGGTTATAATAGATATACGCTTTATCCGCTAGGTATTCTATATAATCGGCGCGCTTATAGAAGCTATAATACGTAGGTTCTATATATACGGGCTTTATAAGCTTTTCCCTTTATTTCTATTCGTATATTCTATACTAATCGAGCGCTTTTTCCTACGCGTAAAGTATATACTAGGGTATTATATATTAGTACTATTTTACTTACCGTATAGTATATTTATAGGGGGTATTATATATAAGGCTAATATTAGCGTAGTTTCCCCTTATTCTAAATACTTTATAATAGTTACTATTATTATTATTATAAGCGATAATACTATATCTTATCTTACGCGTAGGGAACTATTCGTTAATTACTTTATATTTAAAGTATTATCTATAATTATATATAATATAGGTAAACTATATAATTTAATAATACTTTTTATAAAGGTAATTAATTTATACGTCTTCCTATATAAGGGGGGTTTCGTCTTAATAAATTATTATCCTAAATAGTTCTCTAAGTATAATACCGTAGATAAGGTAGTATACGTCTCCTTTATCGATATCTTCGTCTATAGAGCTTTCTAATTCTAAGCTCGTTTCTTCGTTAATAGTTTAGGCGTTAATACTCCGACCGATACTAAGCGTTTCCTATTATTCCGTAATTTCCGTAATATTACTTTATAAAATATCTATTTCGTTAGGTAGTTTATACCTATAACGGGCTAGCCCCTATAAAGCTCTAGGAATTAACTAGCGTTTTATAGCCGTCTCCGATATATATATAGAACCTTTCGCTTAAGGCAAAAGGTATATAATCTTCTAAATACGTTTTAGAAGATCTAGTTAACTTATTAGGTATATCGGGCGAAGGTAATATTATAAGTAGGCCTATAATATTACCTCCCTTCCTCCTCTAATAATATCGGACCCCTAAAGCTTACCTACGATATTACTTTATAAGCCGAAGTTTATACGGAAGGGGTATCTAAGACTTTTAATATTCCGTAGCTCGAACTTATAACCTTAGGTTTATTTAGAAAATATATAACGGGCTAGCCCCTATAGGGCTCTAGGAATTAACTAGCGTCCTACGGCTATCTCCGATATATATACGGAACCTTTCGCTTAAGGTAAAAGGTATATAATCTTCTAAATACGTTTTAGAAGATCTAGTTAACTTATTAAGCACGTCGGGCAAAGGCAATATTATAGGTAGGCCTATAATAATACCCTTTTATATCGCGCTAGTAGGGGTATTCTCTAATAAGCTAGGCTTATTATTCTATTACTAGTCTTTTAAATAAACCGTTATCCGTTAGGAGAGGCGTTCTCTAGGTAACTATAATTTATTATTCCTTATAAGGTTTCTAAGGGAATTATCCTAAGCTTTACTTTACCGAGAGGTACGTTATATAATTATCCTTATAATAGAAGGTCTAGTTAAGAAGTTTATAATCGGAGTCGTCCGATATTTACTCTAAAAGCTAGTTTTAGCTAAGAGTAGAGTCTATAGTCTCGCGTATTATAATATTAGCTTATCGTCCTTCGGGGATTTTCTTAAATTCTCTAGGTTTCTTAGGTTATCGGTATTCTTATATAAAGTAGCCTATCTTACTATAATTAAAGTATTCCTTACTTATAGGTTTATATTAAGCTATATCGAGCTTTATAGGACCTAAGTATATTATACCGCTAATTACCGTACCTTATTACTAGAAGCTACGGTTAATTATCTATTAAATTCGCTATCTTATATTAATATAATTCCTCTATATAATATAACTTCCTCCTTTCTTGCTTTTCTCTATATATCTTTCGTAGAAACGGTTATCGATACGAATAGCGTTATTACTAAATATTATAAAGTTTTTAAGCTAATCCTACTTAGAGATTTCGTCTTTAACCTTATCCTTAAATCCTTTATAATAGTATTCTATAAGGTTCTTATCTTCCTAAAGGAGGTATATTAAGAGTTACTTAAAGCGGACCGTATAAGCTAAAGCAGACTTATTCTACTTAAGTTTTATAAGTTATTATACTATAATCCGTTCTTCGTTAGGATTACTAAATATTTCCTTAAGGATATATTCGAATCCTACGAATAAATCGAATATATTCTTAGTAGTTATCTTACGTTAATCGAGATTACCTAGGTATTTAATATAATTATAAAGCAAGGGTTTATACTAAATAAATACGTCCTTTTCGAATTATATACCGGCTAGGATAACTTTATCGGGTTTAGTAGTAAATTAAGCTATATTATATAGGAAGTACGCTTTATAATAGGTAAGGAACCCTTAAAGCGTCTTTTAATTACCGTCGTATATAGTAGGTTTATCTATCTTATTATTATAAGCCTACCTATAATATTGCCTTCGCCCGATATACCTAATAAGTTAACTAGATCTTCTAAAATATATTTAGAAGATTATATACCTTTTACCTTAAGCGAAAGGTTCCGTATATACGTCGGAGATAGCCGTAGGATGCTAGTTAATTCCTAGAGCCCTATAAGGGCTAGCCCGTTATATATCTTTTAAATAAACCTAAGGTTATAAGTTCGAGCTACGGAATACTAAAAGTCTTAGATACCCCTTCTATATAAACTTCGGCTTATAAAGTAACGTTACGGGTAAGCTTTAAGGGTCTAACGTTATTAGAGGAGGAAGGGAGGTAATATTATAAGCCTACCTATAATATTACCTTCGCCCGATATACCTAATAAGTTAACTAGATCTTCTAAAACGTATTTAGAAGATTATATACCTTTTGCCTTAAGCGAAAGGTTCCGTATATATATCGGAGACGGCTATAGGACGCTAGTTAATTCCTAGAGCCCTATAGGGGCTAGCCCGTTATACTTATAGCTGTTACCGGTATTTTAAATAATAGGCGCTAGGGGTATAGCGGCTATAGCTTAGTATTATTCGAGCTGCTAAGCCTGCTTACGGATAGTATAATTCTGCTGCTCCTAGTTCTACTAGAGTATAGCGAGTTATTAGGTAAATTCGATTAATTAGTATATTATATCTTCCTAAGTTATAACCTAGTAATATCCTTTACCTAAAGTAAACGGGGTAGGAGTTTAATAAGCTATTATTATACTTAATATTACCTAAGAGGTATATATAAACCGTCCTAAATAAGAGTTATAAAAATATAATAATCCTTACCTAAATCCCGGATTCTAGAAGTACTTATAAGTTATATATTAGTAGGTAGGGAAGTATTACCTTTAAATCTTCGTACGTTATCGAGTAATATTAAGTATTATAAGTAATTAAGAGGGATTACCCTATTATATAAAATAATACTTAGATTTATAACTAAAGATTATAAGGAAAACTATCTAATAGCTAGGAAAACTATCGTCCTTATATCCTTCCGTTATTCTATATTGAATTCCCTATTTAACCTTAGATTATTTGGATTATCTCGCGATCCTAATAATCCGATTCTGCTAGATTATCTAATAATCTTAATAATCTATTCCTAATTAGTTTATATAATCCTAACCCTGATTATATTATCCGTATTCCTTATATAAGAGATCCCTATCGGTCCGTTAAGGTTCCGATTTGCTGGCATATAGTTGCGCTGGCCTGTTCCTGTGACCTGTATGACCGTGGGTTATAACAACAGTTTATTAGGACCAACTGAGCAAAGCGATGATGGCGATAGATTCCAGGCTCGCTGTTGCTGCCCCCAGTTGCCCTTGCGGCACAGAATGTTGTTATTATCAATCAGAGTGATGGCACTGGATCATCCACGTATTGACGCTTAATATAGGCTGCTTCTCGTGCCCAGACGATATTGTTGACAGTAATGACAGCACCTTTACGGATCTGAGCTGCACTTTAGAGTAAACACAGCTATATATTGTGTGGCCCGAGGTTAAGGATGTTCGCATGCAACCCAGCCTGCTTGTAATATGACTACTTTAATGGTAATCGGGGTAGCCTTGGATACCCGTTTGTGTTCTGGATATACCTAGCCGTATTGATATCGTTGATGTTACCGTTTAATACCGTTTGAATATATCGGCTCTCTGTTCCTGATGACTCTGCTGTCCCTGGTAATTACTTTCGTAAGACGGCAATCTCGCGCCGAAGAAGGCAGCCGGCTACTCAAAAGCAAGACTTGTCGACTCCTCTGTCTGCAGTCTCTTGATGTAATTTGGTCTATTCTTGCCTCACTGACAACATCCTCCAAGCTACACAAGAGGGTGTGTTTGAATGTTTGGCTAGTAAATTTGCGGTCGTGCCTGACACGTCAGATATACTCTCTTGATACAAATCTGAGAGAAGCTTTCTAATTTGATTTCCAGCGTAGATGATAATAGCATACTAACGTATTCGCAACTTATACCCAAGTCTTTCACATAATAACGTCACCTTCTCCGCCCTAATACCGTCGCAGCCGGCCAAATCAGCTCGAATGAGCCCCCCTTTCTCTCCTTGATCAGCTTCTCAAAGCTCTTGAAGGCGTCCGTCTCCCACAACCGTCCGTCCATGACGAATGCCTCGTAGCCCAGCGTCTGGAAGAACTCCTTGAGTTGCTCGACGGTATACCCCTTCCTGCTCCACCAGTCATCGTTGTCCACCAACTCAACGTCTTCCTCCCCGCGCACCGCAACGGCAGGCTCGCCGTAATGCGCCCACGTCGAATCCCGCAACGGCCACTTGCCGTCGCGCGGCAGGTTGGCTGTCCTCCGATGCACAGTCTGCCAGCTGGCGGGATCAAAGGGCACATAGTCCAGGCCCACCGAGAGGTTCCTGTACGCGCGAGCCCTGACGGACTGGGTGCGGTCCTTTTGCGCATCGAGAGCGTCCTGGAAGCGTCTGCGCTGCTCAAAGACTTGTGCCAGTGCCTCTGCTGCTTCGTCGTCATCCTTGATGGTCGGCTGGGGGTACACCACGGCGCCGAACGTGCCACCCGAGCGCAGAGTCTGCGCAACAGTGCCCATGGCCGCGTCAATGTCCGTCCAGTGGATGCTCGCGCACGCAATCAGCATGTCGACCGAGTGGGGCGCCACGCCCGGGAACGCCTCTTCGGCCGGGCCGCAGTGGAAGTGGAACTCGATCCCCGGGTAGCTCGCGGCCGTGAAGTTCTTCCTGGCCGCGGCTAGGTTGTCCTCGTTGGGGTCCGAGAGGTAGACGTGCTTGATGTTTTGCTGCTGCTTCTTCTTCACATCTCCTTCGCGCAAACGCCGTGCTGCGGCAACGGCGAGGAGTCCTGCGGCACCGACGCCGCCGCCGGTGCCGACGTCCATGAGGCTGTCCAGGGGCCCTTGGTGGAAGTCGAGCCATGCTGTCCACATGGACTCTGGGTACGAGGGCCGGAAACGGGCATAGTGGTCCCAGTTGTCGGTTTTGACGGAGAACACAAAGGCGTTGTTCTTGGTGCCGCCGTTGTCTATCGTCATGGTGGGCTTGTGCTGTCCTTTTGCTGTTCTCGGTTTCTCTAGCGGAGAGAGGGATGGGAAACAGGATAATGAGCCTGTGAGATGAGATGGCGAGTGATGGTCAGAGTGAGCCGTCCACTTGCAAATTGGTGTGTGTGTGATTTCTCTTTCTTGCTCAGTGGTCAATAATGAGTTTGGGAGACGAAGACATATGTACTATGTAATTTGAATAAGAACAAACACGGTAACTGGTGGAGTGTGTATACTCGGGCAAACAAAATCTCAAAGCAGCCCGCCCCCTAGTACTCATCAGCACTTCCGCAAACAGTAAATGCTCATTGGCAGTGACACGAGTACAGACAGGGCACGGTACGAGCCGAGAATCTTAATCTGCTCATCTCATCGCTTACAGGACAGTATCGCCGCACTGTGAGATCTGTTAAGACCCCCCTTGTGAGCAGAATACCATAAAAAAAAAAACTTGCTCAAAGCAAAGTGCAAACTGCAGGTCAGCAAAGCAAAAAAGCAAAAGCACAGACAGACTTGGCTCAACTGAGAAAACTTGCTCAAATGATCTGCGTTGCTGTACTATGTAAAGTAGCATATGCTGCGAATGTGGAGAAGGCTGATGCGAAACGCCAAGGCGATGTTGATGAAACATTGAGACTTGACTGGTTCCGTGGTATTCACGGGCCCAATAGTGCATCTTAACCGAACCGCTGGCTCGTGGGCAAAGTCGTGTTGAGCACACTATGAGGCCGAGTGTCTGTTCTCCATATCAAGGGCCTTGAAAGTAGGGAATGAACAAACCACCGTCTCTTAGAATCCGACATCTGAGTTCGCTTGCCGAGACATTATACTTGTCTTTACTTTGGACAGAGGCGTGCCTCACTATTTAGAAAGGAAGTATTTTGAATAAACAGGTGATGGGTGTTTCTTCCACAGCCAGAGTGCCTCGATAGAATGTGTAGAAGCACTCATCATGCGATAAGAATATGCACTTATGGTCAAATAAGAAGCCTTGGTCCAGAACCTCTTGAATAACAGTGATACATGTCTATATATGCCGCGCTTCCTATTCCAGTCTGAGCTGCCAATATGCTGCCAACTTGTAGCTTTGGCAACGCGAAAGATACAAAATGTAAACTAGATTGTCAGTCTTGGTTTGTATTTTGGCGATTCAACAGATACTTCGTTGTGGAAGCTCAAAAAGTCAGCCCTTGGGCGGATGTTCGCGGCGCGGACTCTTCAGGACGAACATAAATCTTGTGTAATAGAATTACTTCTATAAAGTCTTTCCCGTCTGCTACCTCCTTCGTAGTTCTAAATAAGAACCCCAGACAACAGAACGTTCACTCTAGTCCCTCCAAATTGAAGTCAAGAAGAACAACATTGCGCTTGCTTCCCGAACCATCCGCAGATTTCTTTGTATAAACCGACAACACATTGTCTGATTCCAAACGCGGTCCATCCACAAGCGGCTCTCCTGTGAGGCCGGTTCCGAGCCAGATCTCTTCATAACTTGTATACTCATCGAGCTTGGTGGCCTGTAGTATCCTCAACGTTGGGGTAGTCGTCTCTGGCAGAATGAAGAGCAGTCTGTTGTCTCTGGTCACAGCTAAGCGGCCTCGCCTCGGTCCGTCAATAGCACGAACGGCTCTCGATGTCCAAGATCCTGGGGGTTGCCGCACGTTAGATCTTGTTACCTCTCACTCGCGACAACACGCACCATCTGTAGCAAAGAGATCGTTACCTTCTGGGGAGCGATGGTAATGCATCCACAAATGCCTTCCATCCAGCACCTGTCGGTTCAGGACGTGCACGCCGCCACTGCGATCCACCACCTGCGCCTCCTGGTTCATCAGTCCGCTGCCCTTGGGAACCTCCACCGCCACAATCCCCTCGGCGCCATTCGCAATCGTCTGCCCCCGCCGCAGGTCCGCAATCACTTTGCCTCCCCCGTTTCGCCACGTATACCCCAAGTCCTCCGAGTAGGCGTAGCAGATATCGTGGTTGTTCTCCGCCCCGTTCGGCCCCGCCTGCTGCTTGTGCTTCGTGTCTGCCGGGTCCTCCCACCCTGCATACCAGACGAACCCGCGGTAGACCCACGTGACGTGCAGTACATTGCGGCGCGGGTCAAAGTCCCAGCCGTGCACGTACGGGTTGCTCTGGACGCCCGTGAGCGGCGTGCCGGCAAACTCCCAGAAGCCCGTGGCGGCGCGGTACAGGTACAGGTGGTCGGATCCCAGCCCTGCTTTGCCGTCGCGGAGGGACATGAAGAGGACCCCCGGGCCGAGGCTCCCCAGGCGGGGGTATGTCACGTAGCCAAAGTGTCTGTGGCTGCTGGGGAGGCCGGGCAGGTAGTCCAGTGTGGGGGTGAAGAGGCTCGCAGTCCATTGGTAGGCGGCGGGGTCTTGCGCGAGGCCGCGTGCGGAATGGCGATAACGAAGGCTGTTGTGCGTTTGTTAGTTTCTTTTGGATGAACTCGGCTGGGCTGGGCTGGGCTTATGTGGTGGTTTCGAGGCAAGATGAGCATGGGAAAAGCCAACCTACACGTCGCAATGGTGGTCGTATGAGAGATGAATAGTGCCATCGCCATGGCATATACCCAACTGCACTGTATTGTGGCCGTCGTCCGTGGTCTGCGGATAGTCTTCAAACACAACCGTCTCGACGGGCCCATTGGGAAGTTTTCTCCGAGACAGGTGGACAAACAGCGGCTCCTCGTCTGCTGACGCTCTGCTGCTGCTGTAATAAACAGCGTACTGCCAGCCGTTGAAGGTGGTCACGGCATCCTGCTGGAATGCATAGCCATTGATGGCATGCCTTCTGTGGGATGGGTCAGGGCCCAGCACGGTGGTGGTTGGCTCGTTCAGCATTTTCCTTCGCTTGCAGGCCACGCTAGATGTCTTCTTCGTGAGAGACGACGAAGCTTTGGGTTTGGCTCCTAAATACCGACGGTCCCGAGGAGAACTGACTGTAGCTCGTCCCAAGTTTAGTATTGGCAACGAATGTTCGCCTCTGTGATGATGTAGAGGGGATGCTCAGGACTTTGGTTCCACCTCGCAATGCGTTCAGCTTGGAATCGTCAAAACGCCAGTAAAATGGTGCTTCTGATGCTGATCGAGTCCTTTACCGAGAAACCTGAAACCACAGATGCGGTGAATATAAGTTTGTGAGCACAAAATCTTGCTATTATGAGGTTTCTCGCATAATTCAAGTGAGGGGTAAAACAGTACGCAAGTATGTCCTGTTCAGCGAGCGTGTGTTTGTATATCCAACCGCAAATGCTAGCAAATGATGGTTTCTTCCCTCCAACAATCTCTGTGGAATCATGTCAAAGATTTCATTTTATGACAGCAACTTGATCCCGTTGAGGAATGCTGTTTGCAGAGTTCCTTCAGCCCGCAGTTTGTCATCGCATGTCACTCGTGCGGCGCGCAAAGGAGAAACGATACCACTGTGTTCGGCCTACAAAGACCCGAGCGCTTGGAGACAAGTCCCTCCGCACGGATAAGTGTGGATCCTCAGATTTATATCCTTAGAATGCGAGCTTTTTATAACAATTCCCCAAGTTCGACGTTATGAAGGGTGAAGAAGCCTCGTTGATGGACCCGGCCGTGATATAAAGACTCATGAACGGCAATAATGAGTTTCTTGCTGTAGACGCACTTTAGTTATGCACAGAAGTATGCATCAAATAGAAAAAGAACAAAACCAAACATTGACGCGGCCACCGAGCCATCAACGATGAGATGATCGTAACCTGAACAAAGAGTATCAATGAGAAGGCTGGGAAAAAGGAGCAGTCAAGGTAGAACCTGGATCACCAATACAGAGTCTGATGCAGATGTTTCCTTGTAAAGAGACAGCAAAGTATTAAGCAAGCAGATGCCACGGCCTTTGGCTGTTCAACACTCTATCAAGTTATCTGGTGTCCAACTCTCGGGTATCCCAAGCACATTGCAGCTTCTGTTTTCAATGTACGATGTGCCTTTTGGGGCAACAGCAAATATCACTCCCATAACGTGGTCAACTCCCTCTCAGTCCTGGATATCAAGGCGACTTAATGATTCTTCGATGGCCTCTCGTATCTCTGATGGTGTCTCGTCGGACGCAAGACATCGTTGCTGCACCGAACGGTCCACCCGCCCTGTGCGCAGAAGCGACTTCGCCACCGAAAGCAATCGCTTCGAAGGCTCTACGAATTTCTCATCCCTTCGATGTATCGTCATACGATTCGTCCAATTATGATGTGAGATTATCATTTCTAATGGCGCCAGGCGCTTGCTGGTTTTGAGATTCGGATCGAGCCCTGGTGCTCCACAAAACATGTCCAAGAACTTCTCATGCTCTGCATCATATGGGTAGAAGGTTGGCAGGGTTCTGATCAGTTGTTCAAGGATGGTGTAACCATTTTTGTCTCGGGCGTTGAAGTTGATGTCTTTTCCAGTCATGAGGACGCAGCAAGCTTCAGTCCTTATCTTGCAAAAAGACTCGAAACAATGCGATAGTGGTGTCCGGCCAAATGCGTCTTGAGCATTCAAGTCGCAGCATTGGTCTGACACTAGGATCTTCAAGGTGCAAATATCGTGGCTCACAACACAAATGCTTGCTAGAGGCACATGATGACGGCCAGGGCCACGAAACCATGGTATCGACAAAAGGGTATTTGGATCTGCTCCTCGCTCGAGGAAAACCATCTTCACCTCGTTTGGGAATCTGTACCCAAAGCGCTGTAATGCTGTCAAGCCGAATGTGTCTGCGACAGAAATCATTGAAGGTTCCAGCCCTAGAAGATACACGATCATGGTCAAATTGCTAGTGTGGAGGTCGGCAACAACATGCAAGACAGTGCGTCCTTGCTCATCCGTAGATAAGATATCTGCCCCCCTCCTCACTGCGTCCTGAACCATCTCCAATTCACCTTTACGTGCAGCTGCGTGTAGATAGATGTTCAAGGCGTCCTTGTTAGCTCCAGCGTGTTTCAGGAAAAGGTCCCCCACACGCGGTAACCTCCCGAAAAGGAAGTGCAACCATTTAAGTCCTTGCGTGAAGCTTTTTGTCAACAAGGCCGCATTGGCACGCAGAGCCCTGTCGGTGTAAGGCAGTGGGTTTTCATCAGAAGGCGTTTGCTGTGCGATGGGCCCGACTGGGAGTCGTAGCAGCTCAAACCCCTCGATCTTGCCATGTTTAACAAGAACATCAAACATTCGATCCGAGAATTTGGTATTCGCAATGGAGATGAGCTCATTGAGTCCCAGGCTTGGATCAGAATCGCAAGCTCCGTCCTGAAGCACGCGGTCTAGCAAACGCCAGTCGTGAATCTTCAGCAGTGTCACTAATAGGGTATCTCCTCGCTTGAAATCATCCCTCCGCAATTGACGCTCTGGTCTTAGTGAGCCGGCTTCCATCCCAACAAGGGCCTCTGCGGTGCCAAAGTGCCCTTGAAAGATAGCACAAGCGAGTGGAGTAGTATATTCCTCCTTTTTGGTTGTCTTTCCGTAATCAAGTCTGGGCACTGACGGCTCTTGAATAAGGTGGGTACATCCGTGCCAAGCTAGAACATATAAAATGCGAGTCTCTGTTCCGCTGAAGCTGTGCGTTTGATATTTCGAGAACAAGTTGAATAATGGTATCCACGATTCGAGTGGGAACCGTTGCAGAAAGGTCTCTTGGGCGTTGCCCGAGGATCTGGACTCATTTGCGTGAAAGAGAATGCCAAGAACTGCGTATTGTAGGAAAGGAAATCGTTCGCCGGCCTGGCGCTTGAAATTTTCTTTGTCTTCCTTCATCAGTTCCGCAGCTAAGGAGCGAAAGTTTATAATTCTCTGCTTGGGCTTTCGACTCATCTCGCGGTATTGGTTGATAAACTCGAGCTCCTTTTCAACTGGTGCAAGGATCTGTTGAAGACAAATCTCCTTGAACAATTCATGCCCGGCGGATTGAATAGAGTGATGGGCCACCGGGCCGACCAAGGTTTTTAAGCCACCATCGCGGATGAAGTCCCGTACCGTCTCGTGTATAAATTGGACTGTAGGCTGCTCGGTGATTGTGACTTCTGCGAGTCCTTTTGAATATCTCAGGATTTCCCTTCTCAAATATGCGTCTGTAAATTCGGAAGCATCAAAAAGTTCCTCGTATGTCCCGCGCAGGGCTACGTGAAGTTCTTGTGGGCTTAAGGGTCGTTTTGCACAATAGACGAGCTGACAGAGCCGGACGAGTCCGTCGATATTCTTGTCGTCTTTCTGCATCATGTCCTCAAAGAGCCCATATAGGGCTCTTTCACCGTTTTCGGTGGGCGTCTCCTTGTCCGCCTTCGGTATGGCCCGCAACGCTTGTCTTATCGCCCCGATTCTACCGTCCTGGTGATATACTTGATTCAATCGATAGACGACCAAGTTAACCCAAAGGAAGATGCCACATGACTTTTCAAAGATTTCAGCTCGGATCTTGGCCAGTTCTTCGTCATCAACTTCGTTGCCGAGGTGCAGCTGCGATTCGACATATGTCTCTATGTCGTGGTAATGGCACGCTTCTTTCTCCAATGTACATGTAAGCCTATCGCGGTCCATTTCCCGTTAGTGAGAATCTTAAGACAAGCAACCATAATTCGCTATGCAGATACTCACTTGGTACGAATAGGAATCTGTGGGTAGTGCCGGCTGGAGAAGCAGATACGGAAATTCCCATGGTCCACACGACTGGCAAGATTTTCAAAGTATGTGATCATGCTGCCGACTTCGCGCAGGGGGCATTCATCCAAAGCGTCCACGAAACAGTAGAGTTGTATCTTCTTCTTCCCGAGCGAAGTTACTACCCTCTCAAGGAGCTCTTTGAGAAGCTGTTCGTCTGATGCTTCCCACCCTGATTGGCGGAGAATTCTCAACCAGGCCGTCCTTTTATAACACTTGTCAAAGGCTTTACCCAGACTTGAGTCTAGGGTGAAGAGACTGTAGAGTAGCGATCGGTAGAGGCCAAGGGTGGACTTTTCCAAAGAGTCTCCGCGGGCGTTGAAGAAGAAGGAGATGACTTTTTTGCCTTGCTGCTTCCTGAATTTGCTTTCGAGATTCCTGAAGAGGAACTTCATGGCAATGGATTTCCCGGTGCCTGGGTTTCCCCGTATCCAGAAGAAGCCATCAGCTCCATCAAGTGTCTCCGATTTGATCCATCGGCGGTAGTCTTTACGTTTGAGCAGCCACCTGCAGGTTTTGGGCTGTTCTCGTTTTACCGTTGTCAGGCGCGCATCTAGTTGGTCGAATCGCAGAAGATCAATTAATTCTCGTATTTCTTTCGTGGAAAGAACATCTGAAGCATCCTGGGGGGCTGCTTGCTGAGTGGTGTTGTATGTGGACTCTCTGTCAACAGAGGGCATACTCGCATGTGCGATATAGTTTCCATGAACTACAGGGCCGTTGACGGTCCCAGTAAGCATTCGAGAGTCGCCATATGCTTGCGCGCGATCGACATGTACGCTCGCCCTCTCGGGACTTTCCCGCCGAGGTCGCTTAGATCGATGCCGCACCTCACGCGTGTCCGGGTCGTCGTTGCTGCTTTGGCGTTCAGACTGCATTCTGCTTTTGCGTCTCTCCTCTGGAGCTCGGTTATTGCCTTGCAAAGGATTCAGGTGGGACTGTAAGCAGGTTGATGGAGATGTAGTGACATATCAACAAAGACGGCCGCGAAGTGAAGTTGTCACTTGCATTCCCAAAAGACACGTTATCCAGCTTGAGGACGAGCACAGGCGAGCAAGGGAAAGAGGGTGGGGGAGGCAGCCACATGTATAGAAAGTCACCCCCCCCCAGAAGACTGCTATTACACAGTCCTTGACTTGAGACCTGGAAAGGGTGGGGGGCTCAGCTTCTTCTGCTCGGCCCAATAGCATACCATATTCATGTGAAGGTGCTGCACAATCAAGCAATGAGAGTTGAGATTTGAAAACGAGGCGGAGGCAGTAGGGCGCCCAATGCAACCCTGTGCTTATGTATTGTGGCAGATGGACGCCTTCTTTGGACCAAAGAATGCTGACCACCATCCACCCAAAGACCATCTTGTAGCGCCGGCTATCCTGCGATTGTGAGTGCCTCTTGCAGGGCTCATTTCGAGGTCGCTCCGTGTTGCTTTCCATGTCGGAAGCCAGCCACTTTCTCTTATCAGGATCCTGTTGATATATTGAAAGCGTCCTGCATAGGTGCAACCTCTGGCTTACCGTTTTGCTTAAACACTTAGCAAGAAGATTCTCCCTACACTTAGGTTGTTGGACCTAACGCAAACATGCCCATTGAGCCTCTTAGCATCACAGCAGCCGTGATTGGCATCACCCGTCTGACTTATGACAGCTGCAAGTCTCTCAACGAAGCGATCAAAGCGATCAAGAGTGCTCCCCAGCAGCTGAAGACCCTGGAAGCCGACCTCGAGACATTTCAAAATGTCCTCAAGCCTGCCGAGACGGACCTTGCACGTTGCGGCGAAGCCGAGAGCGAGTTATCGCCAGCCCAGCAGGCCAGCCTGCAAGCACTGGCGCCGGTGATGAGCCATTGCAAAGACGTCTGTGACAGGCTTTCCTTGCGTCTGGCACAGCTCACCTCGCACTCGAATCAGAACCGCACGGCGTTGCGGGACCGAATCCGGCTCAATTTTCACGAAGGCGATGTGCGTCTGCTCAGGGAGAATATGGCGCAGTGCCAACAGACTCTGAGCGGTGCTTTGGGCTTTGCCAATTTGTTGGGGCCACCTTGATAAATCTCGATTTTCTTAATGTTGACCGTAATCTGGCTAATTTTGGGTTTTCGACAACAGACGAACTGCGCATCAGACTCGAGAAACACTTGCCAATTTTGCATCCGAATACGCTTTGTCCCTCAGTGCGATCAGTGGACAAATCCAGGGCTTGGGGGCTTCGATAGAGGCATTGTCGCTCTCGGCTTCAGCCAGCGACAATACCTTTAAGACGTTGGAGGAGCAACAGCGCATGCTCAAGTCTTGCCTTCAAGTATATGAGCCTGCTCTGGAAGAGACAAGTAGAGTTTCGGGGAACGAGATCAAGTATGCACAGGCCTTCGACAAAGCGAAAGTCTTTACAGGAAACATTGACTACCACGGCCAAGTATCCACGAATCGAATCGACAGATTGGAAGCCCACGGCAATGCTCAGATGGTTACAGGAAACGTTTCGGGAGAGTTTGCAAGCGCATGGCTGGCCGGAAGGGGATAACGTCCCACGCTTGCGTTGGTTCGAGTGCAAGGCCATTCAGGACACGAGAGACTGGAATAAAGGATAATGCATGTAAATATTACAGAGTGTTGACACAGTGCTAATATCTAAATGCAACTATGCCTGTCCTCTCCAGCTCACAGCACTCCTGCGTAGTCTGCCGGATGGCATCAGGAACATTGAGGACGGCACTCAACATGGGGTGGAGGCAGCCCTCCAACACGTCCCGCCATCCATGTCCCGAGATTTCGAGGCTTTGCTTGGCCGCATCTTCGTCAATGACTGTGCTGATGAAGTCGAGCAATTCCCTCACATGGACCTTGACATCGTATTGGGACTTCTTGTCAAGCATCTGCGCCACTGTCCTTGGACTCCACGCCAGGATCGGTGACTGGTCTCTGACCGGAATCACAATGGCTGGAACGTGTGTGAACAGGTGGAACGTGATGCGCGCCTCGTTCGGTATCCTGGAGTGTGACCATGCTGACTGTGTAGTAATGTAGCGGTAGGGAGAAATGCCAGTCAACAAAATCGCCATTCTTTTGAATTTGGGAAAGGAGAAGCCAGGCTTGAAGGACGCATCCTCCCAAGGACAGCCAAGAGGCGACATGACTGGCGAGTGCGACTCTGTAAAGGACGAGAGCAGCGTGGGCGCAATACTTGCGTCTGCTGCAAGTCTGGGCGTCAGGAGCTGCGCCATGTTGAAGTCCTTTGCCCGCGAAATCTCGGGTTCGCGACCAGAAGCGTACAGGTACGGGCAGAACCAGCCTTTTGCGCAAGCCATTCGGTCCTCTGTGCGTCTCACGCCCTGAAAGACGAGCTCGGCGGCTTCACCAATGAGTTTATGCTTGATACGCAGCGTCAGGCTGTTCATACCAACTCGGCGCTTCACCACGTGGCTCTTGGTCTTCATCCCGTTGATTTTGGACAAGCCCTCGTCAGCCGTTTGCTCCACGGTCGCAGATACGGCATGTTCAAAGGCGCTTTCGACCACTGTCACTGCACTCGCGCCCAGCGCATCGAGACCGAAATGTGCAACGCCAGCAAGCGCGAGATCTCGTTTTCGCAGATTGGGCAGGGTGAAGGGCTGGTTGTCACCCCAAGGCGAGAGATAAAAGGGTAGGCGAGCGGTGGATTCAAGGCTCTGCCACGAGGCACGACCGATCCTGGTCACCAGCATGTTGCCAACGAAGCGAGAAGTCCGGCTACTGGTCTTTTCATCCTCGCTGAGATGGTCGGTGTTGTGGACTGGAGAGGAGATGGAATTCTCGGGAATGCCGTGCAGGTCGAGATTGCCCATGGGCAGAGTTGGTTGCTGGAGCACAGGCGACGAGGGATCAGACGAGCTGCCATCACGGCCCCCGAGAGACGTCGAGGAAGGCCTCCTAGGGGGCTCTGGCAATCCGAGCGGGGAGCTTGGCAGGCTGTACAGACGCTCTTCGGGAGGTGGAAGCTCTCCGACACTATCTGGGCTTGTCGAAGTAGCGCCAGATACCGAGAAATGCGAAGGGCGCAGCGGGGGCCTGGAACCGTCTGCGGATGCCATGATTGCTTGGTCTCGAGAGGGTCTTGGTAGGTGTGAGGAAGGGGATAAGAAGGAGGAAACGGGGCGAGACTGAGAAGTCCGACGAGGTAATAGGAGAGCGTGCTTGGAGAGCTATCGAACGATAAGGAGTTCATTGAGAAAGTTAACTTCAAAAGCGCAATAAGGCAGCGATGCATACGATGATTTGATTGTCCAATCGGCAGACGCTCAGTGTGGATGGGGATGGGCCTGGACCCTCGCGCGTCGGCAATTCCACTGACGGCTTCCGGGCTCGCTGAAGAAGCCTACCTACCGCTGGTCTTCGCCGCCGCTAGATAGTGCAGTGCAGCGTCAGGAACCATTTTGCAGATGGCCCAGAAGATGCGTCCTGGAGATGGTGTCGCACTGCCAATGTCACTGGGACACAAAAGCCTCAGGGCTGTAAGTGGCAGTTCCAAGTGTGCCTGGACCCCTACGATCGGCAGGGCCCTTGTCCCTGGCCCCCCATTCCGCTATGCTGCCAATTATGGCTGCTGCTTTACAAGGTGACCCACTGAAATTTTCTAGCCCCGCCCCCGCAGTACAACCTGAGTTGCCGATGGTTTCCATTCTGCCTGCTTACCACCCGCATCGAAGCCTCTGCTGCTGATTCTGTACGTGTTTTGAAGTGCACAAAGGATAGTAAGATGGCTCAAGAACTCTCAGCCGCCCCGGTTCTTTCGACGCCCGAGGACCACCTCTTTGAATACGAGAAGCCAGACACGACCTCTGTCAATGCGCGATCCGACGACGAGCTGCGAGCCATCTACGAGATCGAGCGAACGGCCAGGCAATGTCGCGATGGAGGCAAGAAGAAGATCGCCCTGCAGTTCCCAGACCACATGCTTGGAGATGCCCCCAAGGTAGTCGAGCTGCTGCAGAAAGAACTTGGCAGACTGGCAGAAAGCGACAGGCCAGCCGAAGCCGACACCCACGCCGTCAGAGAACGAATATGGATCTTGGCCGACACATCGTACAGCGCCTGCTGCGTTGACGAGATTGCTGCCGAGCATGCGGATGCGCAAGTCGTCGTGCACTATGGCCGCTCATGTCTCTCTCCAACCTCTCGCCTGCCCGTCATCTACGTCTTCACAAAGCACAGTCTGGACCTCGATGCCGCCGTACAGTCGTTCGAAGCCGAGTTCCCCGACAAGGATGTCAAGGTTATCCTCATGGCAGACGTCGTATATCAAGACCATGTGGCCGAGCTTTCCGAGCACATACGAGCAAGGGGCTATACCCAAGCGTTATCGACCAAGATCCAACACAACCCGCTTGGGAACATACCGAATCGAACCATCTTCGACGCGCAAGGGCAAGAGGTGGCTACCAATGAGGCAGAAGCCGCCGACTTGAAAGAATACAGTGTATTCCACATATCATCCCCTCCGACGGCCCTCCTGCTCGCTCTTTCCTCCCGGTTTGCTTCTTTGCACATCTTTCCGACCTCCGACGACAGCTTTGCACTACATTATTCTCCTACTCGCACGGCTCGTGCTCTGCTCGGACGTCGATATGCCAAATTGTTAAACCTTACGGCTGCCGGCGTCATTGGTATTCTCGTCAATACCCTGTCAGTAGCAAACTACTTACCGTCCATCGAAACCATCAGAAAGCAGATTGCTGAAGCTGGGAAGAAGAGCTACACGGTGGTTGTTGGAAAGCTAAACCCAGCCAAGCTGGCAAATTTTGCCGAGATTGAGGCTTGGGTGGTTGTGGGGTGTTGGGAGAGCAGCTTGGTTGAGGACGATGCTGGCTTTTATCGGCCCGTTCTGACGCCCTTTGAATTGGAAGTTGCGCTCATGCCTGACGAAGAGCGTGTCTGGGGCCTGAGTTGGTGGGGTGGCATTGAAAGTGTCAAGGCCGTCGAGGACAAACCATCACAACCAGAAGGCTGTGCTAAACCAAATAGCACCTCCACGGGTGAAAACGGGGTCGACGTTGAAGACGACGACGCCGATGCTCCCGTTTTCGACTTGCGGACAGGCAAGCTTGTCTACACTGCACGGCCCATGCGCAAGGTGGCGCAGGCCGATGGCCAGGAGACGAGCCACGCTGTAGACAAGAAACAAGAGGCGTTGGCGCTGCGACCGAAAGCAGAACTTGTCACAATCAATGGTGTGCTAAGCCCTGGCGCCCAGTATTTGCGATCGCAAAGGACATGGCAAGGCCTTGGGAGCGATTTTGACGACGAGAAAGCTGCGACGATCGAAGAAGGAAGAGGAGGCATCGCCAGGGGCTACGTCGTAGGCGAGGATACAGAAACAAGGTGATGACCCTTGAGTTGAAGCCCGTTTTCTGCTGTCAACGCCACTAGGCATCTCGTACCAGCAGAGCCTTGAGCACAGCCGATATCTGCCCTGGCGGCTGAAAATAAACGAGGGCCAGCATCAACCGACAGAGCGCAAGCACATCGTGGTCTGATTCCAAGCCACGAATGTCGTTGCATCCTATGTTGGCTCGTGGAGCACTGCTTCAGCGGTCACCTACCTTGGCCTCCACAAGTAGCAATGCAACAATGCGTATGTTGGGAGCAACAGACTCAAAGGGTCCTGGTTGAGGAATATCATATGGCCTTTCGAAGCATACGGTGTACCACGGCTGGCTTGCTGCACCTGTGGGATACTACCAAGCAGCTCAGGACTTATAGCCATGAGACAAAAGTCTTGAAGCCGCACGTACAAGGCCAAAGTCGATCTCTCGTTTACCAGACTGCGAGACAAGGAGAAGGCCCGGTTGAAAGGAAGGACGCTATAGGGTGCAAGGTAATCCAGCCTAGTGCCCGATGCACAGGACACAAGGTTGCCAATTTGAAGAAACAGCACCTTCGCAACGCCGATGGGAGGGCTATCGCACGGAAAAGCCGATAAAGCCACTACTAGCTAACCAAGCCAGTCAGGAGCCCTCCTTCTATCTTCACTCTCTAATGCCAAACACACACATCTATCGATAGGTAGTTTCTTGACCCTCTCATGCACATAGATATACCATATTATAGCAACGAAGATATTTACTTCATGCCGTACGCTACCTATCAGTGCCCCAAGACACCGCAACGGTAGCCTGCAAAGTGTGGCGCGTGGTGTTTGCTGCACAGCCTTGTGTGGCTGTCGCATTTGATTGGCCGCCTTGCTGCCAAGACAAGCGACTTACACCCCTCTATGGGAAGGTACAGATACTTGAAAGAGAAACTACACAGTACCTCTATTCTATATTACGTACCAAACGCGTGCAGATTCGGAAAAGGGGAAGGCTTCCAAATGTGATATACTCATTTAATTTCACGAATTTGAGTGCTTACATTTTCTTGTGTTGTCCGCACCTTGCTGTGTCGATAATGGAGGAGTATGTCGAATCTTTTGAACATATGTCTAAATGTCTCTTCTGGTATTTCAAGTACATGAGGTAAACCAAGAACCTCAGTAACAGAACGCCTGCTCTATTTTCCCCTTCAGGCATAAATTCAGCACAAATCTAATACGACGAAAACAAAACAAGTTCAATGCCATGCCCGAGTCGAAAACCGTCAAGATACTAGTAAGACAGCAGGTAAAAGCCCAAAACAAGCCAACCTGTAATTAGAAACCACAGTCAACCGCCGCCTGCAACACACTTTACTTTCGTCGCAGGCTGCCCAACCGCCTCTTGAGGCCTTGGGTTAAGTTGCTGCCACTTGGTCGTGAGCTGGAGCTGCTGTTTCCAACGACAGCACTTGCGCTTGAGCTTCGCTGGCGCACCAGCACGGGGTTCTTGCCGCTCTGTTGCGGAACCATTTCGTACTCGCCATTGGACGTCTCGCGGTGGCGCAATGAGCGCGACCGGCCGAGATTAGCAGCCTCTGCTCGCTTGCGCTCGTTGTCGATGGTGTAGCCTGGCATGCCCTTGCCCTTGAGGTCGTTAGGGTCGTATTGCTGCTCTTTGCGTCAGCACAGCTTACGACGGGGAATTAACGGATTGGATGCACTCTTGCTGCTAGTGGAAACAACATGTACGAAACTGAAAAGGGTCAACGAATACTTACAATGCCAGGCCAGCGCTTGTAGGCGCCTCCGCCCGGGCTCATCTGCCTCATGAGATCCTCGCCTTCCTCATAGTCCATCAGCTGGCCGTTGAGAGCGCGCTCGCCAGGTGGCACCGTGCCAACGCCGTCGAGCGGGCGGCCCTTGAGCAGCGCGTCAAGCTGCCGTTCGCGCGGCGTGGCTTCCCAGGCGGCCTTGTTGCCCTCGTTTGTGGCGGCGACGGGCGACAGCTTGCGGTTTCTGTTGAAGGAGGGGCGGGTGGCGTCGTAGGGCCCGCCGTGGTGGTAGAAGCCGCCAAAAGCAGTGTTGTCCAGACAATCAATGGTGTCGGGGACAAAGACTTTTTGCTTGGGGCGGCGCTGGTGGTGGCCCATGGATTTGCTCCGGCGCACGCTGTCGTAGTGGGAGGGTGGAGGAGCGACAAGCGACATGGTTTGACTGCGGTAATGGTATAAAATACGATAAATCGCTACAAAATGCTGAACTGTGTCGGAATCAGAGTCGAGGCTGGCTGTGAGCAACGACTGATGAGTAGGATGGTATGGCTGTCAGCAGAGGCAGGTGATCGAGTCTGAGATACACATTCGAGTGAGGTGAACAATTGTAGATTGCAAGTAGAAAAAGAAAGGAAAAGTACGAATCATTACCGATCAGCCGAAAGGGACGGCGCCGCATATATAGGTCGAACGGAACTGGCTCGACTTTTGGATGGTGCTTAAGAGAGCGGTGCTCGCGTTGATCTGCACAATGGGCAGTGACGCAACTTTGGGCTCGCTCTTCCTCGCTACTGACAGAGCCTTTTTCTTGGGCACCAGAGCCCCAAGCCGAACGAGCCGGGGGGGGGGCCGAACAGGCCGCTAGCGGTCTCCCAGGGCACTCCGTTCGTTGCAGCGCTAGCTGCAGCAGCAACCACAGCGGGCACCCATTACTGCGTACTCATGGTTGCGCAGCGGCAGACGCCACGACTCCCACCCAGATCCCTTATTCGCTCCTAAGGTCTCGGCATTGGCATCTACGCTTTTCGCGCAGTCCTGGGCAGTGGCGGTGAGAATGGGCTCATACAACCCAAATCAATACATGGTAAACAAGAACTTGGCGGAATAGGCGGCTTGGATCGACAAGAAGGCCAGTTTCCATCCGGCTGGTTCCCTGGCTGCCTGGGTCTGGATCAACGAAGAGATACCAAGCATTCCAACCAAAAATAAAATGCAAGACCCTCAGCATTACACTTTCTGTCGCCCCTGGCTTGGGCATTCTTGGGCCATTCCAGGGCTATTGTTCGTCGACGCGACGTCATGGGATCAGCAGCCCTATTTCCATCAATTCTTGGTGCCACCTTTTTTCAGGGTCCAGTCTGATCGGCAGCCGCCCGCCCGTGCCCGTCTCCGTCTCCGTCACCGGGAGCCAGAACGTCATGAACAGGTCCAGACGAACAGGACCCGGTACATGACACATGCAGTTAGTGCCCGACTTGCCTCTGTAGCAGAATTATCATCACGCTTTTGCAGGGTGGTTTTTAGCAGATTGTCTTTCTACGCGGTTCTTGGGACTCGAGCCTTTGACTACCAGTTCGCGGCGCTGCAGGGAGCACTAGCTTCTGGGAGGCTGCAATACAGCGCCTTGAGTGCCGCGCACGCCCTGTCACTGCCCAAATAGGGCTGTGACATTGTACATACTAGTAGTACATAGTACTATACTAGTAATAGTACACCAGTAAACACACAAGTGCCCCTGATCCCTGCACCCATGTGCTGCCGTTTCTGCCCCTCCTGCAACCTCATCCCACCCCCTCTGAGCTCATCGCGATGCCCTTGGCCGACAAGCTCTTTGCAGCAGGGCATGCCCCTTTCCCCTTGCACAATCCGCACGTCAGCGCAGTGGGTGGGTTGAGAGCAACAGCACCAGCTTGCGCAAGTCCTGACATAACCCATTCATCGCCGCCAAAATGGGCCTAGTCGATTATGACTCTTCCTCTGCCTCCTCATCCAACAGCGATTCAGAGCAGGCCCAGGATGATCCAATACCACGCGCCAAGAAGCGCAAGACCAGCGCAGTCACCAAGCCATCAACCTCGCAACTAGACGATCCCAAATTCACCCATACACCTGTCAGCAGGAGCAGCAGCAGCAGCAGCAGCAGCAGCAACACAGAGATTACGACACCCCTCCCACCCCTTCCTTCCACCTTCCACAACCTCTACGCCTCCACCGTCCGCCCCGCCGCCGCCGACCTCCCAAGTCTCCACCAAGGCCGCAGACGGCTCATCCCGCACGTCGCCGGCAACTGGCCGTCGCACCTCTACATCGAATGGCACCCTCCGCCCGCAGCGCACGAGGCCCTGACGGCCCTGCTGGAGACCCTCGTTCCCATCGTCTCCGAGGCCAATGATGCAACCACAAATGCACCCACTAGCCCAGCAGCACCAACGCTCACATCCTTCCTCACCTCTGACTTGGGCGCTCCTCTTCCTCTCCACGTGAGCCTCTCGCGCCCCTTTGTTCTACGGACCTCGGAAAAGGACCGCTTTCTTGACGACCTCGTGCAGGCTCTGGCTGTGCGCAGCAGTTGTCCCTCTCGCGTGGCGAGGGGCGCCGCGAAAACGGCACCCTTTGAGCTTGTTGTCGATGATTTGACGTGGTTCCGCAGTCCCGAGGCAGAGAGGAGCTTTCTTGTGTTGAGGGTGCAGTCGTCTTCTGCTGTTGTGTCGGCGCCGTCAGGCACTTTGAATAGACGGACAAAGGCAGCGACTGCGGCCACGGCTACGGCGCCTCCTGGTGCACAAACGCAGGACAAAGGTGGTGTAGGCGCTTCCTCGCAAGCGCAAGGCACAGGCCGAAACCCCGAGTTGATGGCCCTGTTGAGCACGTGCAATGATGTAGTCGGCGCATACGGACAACCAAGACTGTATGCGCGGTCTGGCGGTGTTGAGCCAGCAAGCAAGGTGGACAAGGAGAACGGCACCGCGGCTTCTCCCTCGAGAAGGAACCATCTCAACGGCGAACGAGAATCCCCCGCCGGACAAGACAGTCATAAATCGAAAGGCCAAGGCAATCCTCCAGTCCATACCAGTCGTACTGACGACAGTGACGGCGTCCAGGAGACGGCCACCGCCACCTCCAACAATACCGATCAAGCCTTCCACATCTCCATTGCGTGGTCCTTCATCAGCCCCACCGACGAGCTGCGCGCCCAAACAGCCGCCGTCTTCTCGCAGCTGAGATTCCAGACGTGTATTCGCGACGCTATCAGGATTCCGGTGGATAGTGTCAAAGCCAAGATCGGCAACGTTGTCACTGATATACCGCTGTCAGGTGCAGCGAACAGAGGTGTAGCAGAAGATAGTGCGTGTCGTGGTAGGAAAAGAGGCCTATTTGGTATCTGATGAAAAGACCAAGATGATAAATCTTGCTCATGTATATGAAAGAAAAAGACATATAATTTGGATATTTATAGGAGTACCCCAGCTTGCTAGGTAAATATCCATTTGTCAGGATAGAGAATCCAGAACGAAGTGGTAGGAACTTGCTTTCGAGTACTATCCGGCTATGCTCGTCTCAATTCATATTCACTTGTATCACCGACGTAGCGCAACATACAACACGAGAACGAGTTTCTCTCTACATATAATATAAAATATCATCCTTTTTCAAAAGCTCCTCGCCGCTTTGCCCAATATGCAGATAAAAAGCGGTGGTTTTGTGCACCCGGTAAACGCCATAACTCATGCAATCCAAAATCTCTTTCCCGCAATGCAGAGTATATACTTGCCTTTATTCTACAACAATAACAATGCTGAGACAACTGAACAGCTGCCAATAACGGGAAGGCAAGAGAAAAAGAAGGGGACAAACCCCGTGTAACGAAAAATCACAATTCGTTGTGGACATCGCTATCCCGCCAAACAATCTTCCACTCTCTTGGCTTCACGGGGAGCCCAATGTAGCCGCGCCACATGCGCGTGAATTCTTGCTTGCCAAGTTGGTATCTAGAGCATGGCGTTGTTAGTTTATTAGTATGTAAGGCGATGGGACAAAACAGAAAAATGGATTATAACAGAGAATAACTCACAAAAGAGCAGGTAACTCGATCCAACCCTTCCAAATCATTCGGAGGGCTTGCATAATATTTGCAATCTCTGCATTGAAAACGTCGCGGATTCCTGGCTCTTTCTCAGATTCTTGTTGAGTTTCTGGTTCGCTGCCTGAGGTGTCGCCATCCTCAATCAGAACGTTATGCGGCTTCCCGGCTCGATCTGACACTTTCTTGATTTCATGCGCATCTTCGTGCTTAACGGAGGACAAAAGCAGGTCTTGCTTCTCCTGCTCAGCCGCCATGACGCGGAATTTTTGAATATTCTCCAACGAGGAGCTCAGCCGAGCATACGTGTTAAACAGGGCGACCAGTTCCGTGCGCTTGAGAACAGGGATATCGGTGCTGTCATTGTCGAACTCGAAAAGCACCTTGAGCGCCGTGCCATATCCCGAGGTTTGCAATTTGCCCCACAACCGGCACTTGTCACATCCCACGCAGTCCATGAGCCGGCTGACATTGCGGAAGCGGTTCCTAAAGTCCTCTTTGAGTGAAGGGCCCTCGCCGTTCTTGAACATGAGTCCCTCATCAAAAATCTGAGGCACGCTGGCGGCTCCCTGCGCAACGGCTTGGACCTTGGCCTGTGTGGCAGCGTCTTGCTCCAGATCGCCCGTGCAGAAGGTGTATCCCTTCAGGTAAGGGCCTAATTTAGCAACGGCTCGTGTGAGCAAGGCGTAGTTGAAGTACAGGTTGCTGATGCGCTCCGGGTACGTATGCAATCGGTTCATGTAGCAGGCGAGGTTGGGCTGCCACTGGCCAGTTGTCTGATTCATCCAGTCGTAGCAAAGATGGGTGCTGATGCTCGTATGCATCCCGGACACGACGCGATAAAAGACTCGCTTCTCGATACACTCATCCTCGACTTCCAGACCGGTGTTGGCCACAAAGGGGGTGTTTGGGCTTTGCTCGCGCGACTGCTCCAGCAGCTGCTGGCGGCCAGCCGCCTCCATGACCTGCTTGAAATCCAGAGCGGCGGCGCCCTTGTCGGGGTTGGACTGACCCAAAGAGGCATAGCTTGGGAAGGAGCTCTTTTGAAAGCAGTTTTCGCGGTAGATGGCATTCCAGACTTGCTGCGCACCCTCGCCGGCGTAGCCAGTGAAGCGCTCAGGGTTTTGGAGCAGAGAGACATAGTCGCCCTTGGAGGTGGCCGACTCGTCCTCGGGGACGCAGTAGTCGCGGTCGTCGCATTCGTCATCGTACTCGACCACGCAGCTCTCGCCCACATCCTCGCCCAGCTTTCCTTGTAGTGGTCGCTCGGGGCGCTTTTTTTGTACGTCTCTTCCTGGGTGTTTCACCGTGGGTCCTTCGAGCTTGCCCAGTTCGCTTGCGCGCCAGACTTCTGGGATTTCGTCTTCATTGTCGAGTGTTTGTACGGCGCAGGCAATGTTGCCACACATTCCATTTTCGTCGTTCCAAAACGGACATCTCTTGTTGAATAGGTTGAGTCTGTAGTGGGAGAAGAAGTCTGTTGTCTGGGTGAGCTCGTCAACGGCGGGTTTGACCTTGCGGTTGAGGTCTTCTAGGGTAGAATAGGAGGCGCAAGCATCCGAGACAATGGCCTTGGGAGAGATCTGGAAGTAGGTTCGCAGTGACGACGAGTTAGAAATTACGAAGCGATAAGCGGGATACGGCGAGGCTGCTGTCGCCAGCCAGCAAGCCTGCAGGACAAGAACAAGGAGCAGATGAAGGTTGGAGGCGTACTGCGCATGAGGCATCCTGGCCATCTTGATCCTGGCACCAAGCCTGTGGTGACCAGAGAGCAAACAAGGACAAGTAGAAGAGGTTGGCCGCGGACCTCATGATGGGCAAAGAGGGTTGTAAATGAGCGGCCCAAGCCAAGCACAAGTGATGACTTGGCAGTGAGCGAAGGAGGAGGAGGACTGCGACCGAGAACGCTCTGACAATGTTTCGAGTTTCGGTCGGGAGAAACGATGGCCTTCTGAAACCTTATTCAAGTCTCATGTCTGGCGGGCAACGGTTCGGGCGCAGGGACTGCTGGGAGAAATGCCACAGCATATGCGAGTCTGCTAGAGGCGGGCGAAAAAGACAGTGTGTCGTGAGGGAAAAGGGCGCGGCGAAGCTGGCAAGAGAAGGAACTAGCCAGTGTCATATGTGTGTACTATATAATGGTGGGCGGAGTGGAGGGGCAAATCCCATTCTGGAAAGTGATTTATTAGACAGCCAGTACTTATGTAGCGGGCCAAGGAAAGCGCCGGAAGTCGGTGTCTCACCAAGAAGCGTGCTTGAATACAACGGGTCGGGTCCTTTTTTTCAATGGCGAAAAAGGACTGAACAATGAGTGGAAAGGAGATGCACGACTAGAGCAAAGCTGAAAGATGCAATTTCAGCCTCGTCCTCAGTCTGAAGCCACGGGTACCGAAACTGCTGCTGCTGCTGCTGCTGCTGCTGCAAGTGCCAGGTGGCCTGAAAGCCATGGCGAGACCGTCGAATGATCGTCATCCCAAAAAAAGAGACTCTTGGCGGGGCCAATCGGGCGAAGCCGATCGTGTACTATGTATGGTAGTAGGATGGTACGTACCTCCGAGACCTGCTCACTAGCCCTGCTACGCCGTCTGAAGCCCTGTAGGGTTGGCTGTCAGGCCGTTTTAGCCTGGCCGCCCCTGTACATCTTGCCCTGGCGACCTCTGCATCCAAAACTATCACATGTACTAATTTCGTTGTGGTCGGGTCATCTCGAGTCCTTCATCACACCATGAAAATGATCTAGGGGAATATCTGGTGCAAGGCCATTCTTCCTATCTCAGCGACGGTGTTGCGCCGTATGTGAAGTATATGCCATAACACCGTTCAAGAGTCTTGCTCTTCCATACGCATGTGGATTCTGGGCACAGGAATTAGCGACTGGCCAGAGAAAAGTTGCACCTGTTTGCAAGTCAGCAACTCAGTAAGTGTGGGTGTCGTATCGTGCTTACTTATACACACTAGATCCTTCAGATGACTTGTATGACTGTGTTCCAACCGCTGATTGGTGAATTGGCCAAACTACAAACAATTCGAGTGTGGAATTGCTAGACCAGGCATATCAGCATCCACTGCTATCACATTCTCTCGTCTCTCATCTGGTTATAGTACAGCAGCAACAACACCACCACCACCACCACCACCACCACCACCACTGCACCAGACAACATCGTCATCTTCCAAGATGGCCTACTGCTTCCCCAGATTCTGTCCGGGCTCTGCCGAACGGTGGATCCACCTCTTCACGAAAACTCCTAAACCGTCGCGCCGTGCGGTCCACTAGAGCGGGCAAGAAGCCCCTCGTTGGCCAGGGGGAAAGGAAAATTTGTCGGACCCTGTTGAGGATAATGCGTGGCCATTTCTACTCGCGGGTCACTGTGTACTAAAGTACTTATTAGCATGTACTGAATAATAAAAGCGGCCCATCCTCGCCGAATCGGCTGGTATTTGACTAATGAAATGACTGCTGGTTGATTGCTTGGGCTGCTTGGCTGACACTCGCTTCAAACAGTCGATTGACTCGTTTCCAACCTTGTCGACGTGGAATTGCCAAAAGGGCACCCAAATAGCCCAATGTCCCCCCAGCCGCGCATCCTCATCGCCGGAGCCGGCATCGGCGGCCTGAGCACTGCACTCGCCCTACACGCCGCCGGCCACACTGACATCCACATTTTCGAGGCTGCCTCGACGCTCACCACCCTCGGCGTCGGCATCAACGTCCAGTCCTCGGCCGTCCTCATTCTCCGCAACCTGGGCTTGCTGCCGCAGCTCGAGCGCACCGGCGTCGCCACCCAGGAGCTCAACTACTACAACCGCCATGGTGACAGTATCATCAGCGAGCCTCGCGGCGTGCTGGCTGGGTACACAGTCCCACAGTTCAGCGTCCACCGCGGCGAGTTCCAGATGCTGCTGTTGGAAGCTGTCGAGCAGCGTCTCGGTGCAGAGAGGGTGCATCTGGGCCATGCGCTGAGCTCATGGGAAGAGAACCAACAGGATGCGACCATAACAGCACATTTTGTCCGACGGTCGAGTGCTCGGGTGAACGCTGGTGGTAGCGAGCAGCAGCAGCAGCTCGAGTACCCCAGCATGACGGGCGCAGTGCTCATTGCAGCAGATGGCATCAACAGCACAGCGCGCAGAATCCTCTACCCAGACGAAGGCCCGCCACGCTTCTCAGGCCGCATTCTGTGGCGCGGTTGCACGCTGCGCGACCCGTACCTAACCGGCGCGTCCATGATTTGGGCAGGCCACGCAGACCAGAAATTCATTGCGTACCCCATTGGCCGGCGCGAACAGCAACAAGAAGACGGCACCACCGTCACAAAATCGCTCGTGAATTGGATTGCCGAGCTGCGCGTCCGCAAGGAAGGCGACCCGGACTTGACCCCGCCGCCGACGGACTGGACGCGGCCCGTCGACAAGAAAACCTTCCAGGGTCCCTTTGCGGGCTGGACGTGTGGCGGTTTGCGCATGATGGAAGACCTGATTGAGCCGACCGAGAGTGTCTACGAGTTCCCCATGTGCGACCGCGACCCGGTGGACCGCTGGGCATTCGGTCGCATGACGCTGCTTGGCGATGCTGCTCATGCAATGTACCCGATCGGGTCTAACGGCGCGTCGCAGGCGATTCTCGATGCTGAGACGCTGGCAAAGTGCATTTCAGAAGGGGTGGATGATCTGCCAGCTGCGTTGAAAGAATACGAGTCTATCAGGCTGCCGCCTACGGCCAAGATTGTTATGGCGAACCGGGCCAATGGACCTGATCACGTGTTGCAGCTTGCTGAAGAGAGAGCGCCCGATGGTTTCAAAAACATCTACGATGTGGTTCCTAAAGAGGAGCTTGAGGCGGTTGGTGCAACGTACAAAGCTGTTGCTGGCTTTGAGAAGGATGATGTCAACAAGAAGGCCAAAGAGACGGAGCATCTGCTCGGCAGGTGGAATTGATCGGCTTCGATTTGAATAGATTCTGCTCTGACCGTCGGTTAATTGACCATGACTAGCTATTTTTCAGACATTGCAATCATGGTTTGTATTTCGCAGTAGCTTACTCGTGTCCAAACTCACAACAAGAGATTTGCGTCTGGAGATGCAATAGACGTTGCTCCAATCGGCCTGGCGACAGTGAAGCATGTGCGATGATAATGGTGCAATATACAATCTACTATATAAACGCGGAATGCCGTTTGTGCTCTGTCGGCTGGTCTAGACAAGTCTTCAGGTGACCTTTGCCTCTGCGTAATCTCAACCTTGTTCACTCGGTCTGTATCGGCTTTCTGCCGGCCCCGCGATGCCGCATGTTAAGATGGCGTGCTCATTCGTTCGCGAGAGGGGGCAGTCCGTTTTGTCGTGCCCAAGCATTCTGATACCAGTCACAACATACATCGGCTGTGTTTTGAGGCGCCATTTGATGCTTCCCATACTCTTCTCCACCTCGGAATTTGCTGTGGTTCCAGTCAAATTCAAGTCCAGCTGGCCCGTGAAGGTTCATACACCAAGACAGAAAAAAAAAATAACAACTCCCTGAAATCACTTGCCCTAATTTCAAACCCCATTCCCGCAATGACAATGGTCACCCGCGCCAGCGCACCGGCTCCCCAAACAGATCTCAAGACGGTGGTGGAAAGCCGCAATCGCGAGTGGCACTTTCACATCTACTTCCTGCTGCAGTCCGCGGCTGAGAGGGAGGCGGCGCTGGCGATTCGCGACGCCGTCTTGAATCTGCGCCGCGAAGGTGAGTTTCCACTCAAGAAAGCCCTAGATCTTTGTAATCTTTGCTTTCAGCGTTGAGCTATATGCATGAGTACCTCCTTACATGACTTTATAAGTCTGATGTGTTTTCTTATAAATAAAACGATAGGTGCCTTTGTTGCTGTGCCACTGCAGACAGTCAACGAGTATCCGAGGGGGCCACACCCAGCAGGGAGTTATGAAAGTAAGTCATCCGGACGACATTCGTTCAAATATACAAAACTATTCCGACCTATATGAGTGTTACACAAAACAATTCGAATTCGCACTGATACTTTTTAATGCCAGTCTGGGTGCCCGATTCGTCCTTCAGCGATGTCTTCTTTTACCTTTCCACCAACCGCGGAAATCTAAGGTAAATCAACCATCCTTGCTCATCATAAATTCCCCTTTCCAGCCAGTGATATATACAGCAACTTTATTCCATATAAAAGACAAAGAAAAAAGAAGGCGAGAGAGAGAGAGAGAGAGAGAGAGAGAGAGAGAGAGAGGGAAGGAATGATCCTACCCACAAATGTCATGAGACTAATAACAAATCGCCACCCATCAGCGTCCTCATCCACCCCCTCACAGCCGACCAACGTCGCGACCACGAGTTCCGCCAAGGCTGGATGGGAGCCCCCTGGCCTCTCTTCCTCGATGCACTACCCAGCACCGGTCCCATCCCCTTGCAGTATTCCCAGCTTGGCTTGGGATGGTCCACGACGCCCGAGGCAGAACCTTCCCTGGGCGAGAGGCGCAAGCGGGGTGCTGAGGTGGAGGCGTTATTGGCGGACGATCCGGAGGCTGCTCCTGCTCCTGCGCCCCAGCATTAATAAGAGTATCTGTGTGTAGATGATGCGGTGAACTGAAAGATTTAGTACTTGCAACAGCGTTGTTGCTACTGGCATTCGATGAATAGGGAACGAGAGTCATATTCGGCCAGCAGAGGAGCCAAGAAAAGCAGATATGTACCTATTTAGTGGTCAAATGTAGTTTCTATTACCTGACGGCCTATTCTTCAGGTTGACCCAGATGGACGCCGGTGATTGAGCAGGTGAACACGGTACAAAATTGAGCGTTATTGTTGGGTAGAAGTATCTCTGAGTCTGGCCTGAGATTGCCTCAACGAATCATGTTGACCAAAGGTAGAAGAAGCTGGAGACAGGATATGATAATGTGTAATACGCTTTTATGAGCTATGATATCATGTAGAAAACCATCGTAGTCAAGCTTGCAGGCCATTGTTCGGTAGGAGCCATCTCAAATAACTCGTTGAATTTAAACTCCTCTTCTTCTATCTATGGCGCCTAAACACACATTGGCCTGGCCATCATGTGGTACAGCGCGCTCTTTGCTCGGACCTCTACTTCAGCTGGTGTGGCATTCCAGAGTGTGTCCCAACCATCCCCGCCCAAGTCACGCATTCCTCCTGATTCGAAACTGCCAATCCAACATGGACTCCTCCTCTAAGAAATGAGTGCCTGAACCCCACATTGCCAGTGAAGAACAAAAGTCAAAATCAAACACCATGCCCCTGCCAATATGGAAATCCCTGCCCCTTCCTAAAGCCTCGAATTGCTTCACATATTCAACCACTGTAGCCTGGCCAATTGATGCAAGCCATCCGTTCCTCTGTGACCGAGAGGCAGACATGCGCCAGGGTTTGCGAAGAGGATACGTCATCCCAACTCTTGGTATCGGGACTTGTGGCAGAGGGTGATCGCAGTGGTGTCATAGAAGCAGCATTGTGACAGTAGCAAGAGGTGGAAAAAGAATTCACCGAGGTATAGCACCAGGATGAGGCCGTCGCTATGCAGTAGTGGAATGCACAAAACAATACACAAATGGTCTAGACTTTGCAGCTCAGATTCATGACACTTCTGTTCACTGAGCTGGAGGCTGGTAGTTGAGAGGACGCCTGGGACGGTGGGTTAGCTCAATCAAGCCTTGAGCGAGACTGGTAGAAGGCGTACTTGAACAGTAGAATATGAGGCTCGGGCTCATGCACCTCGTAATGTTCCCAACCAAGACTCTGCAGCATTTGTGTTAGCACAAGTCTACCACTCCTCTCGGCACAGATCCATGCTGATGGTGACATGTTGCATTAGGCGTCGTGTCATACCTGGGTGATGCCCATTGACCGCCACTCGTCCTCCCACAGCAACTTGAGAGTGCCCTTCTTGCTGTCAAAGTATTCTTTCGGTATCAACTTGAGCATAGCCTTTGGGAGCTGGACGTGGCGGTATTCGAATTCGCTGTCTGAGTAACTGTGCGACAAAAGAAAGCTGGTCAGTAACACCTCCGCTCAAAGGCACAGTGCACCGGGACTTCGTCGAGTCACGCGACATACCGCGAAGAATAGTGAACGTCGTTGAGGTAGTCCTCCAGGCTCTCGCGCTCGCTCTCGGTGAGGGTGCGCGGCTCGGGATTGCGACGCGATGTGTCGATACCCATCTCGCGGGCTGGAGAAGACATGTTGGGCGGGCGATGGTCGGAGTGATTATAGCGCGAGAATTGCGCACTGGGCGGAATCTGGGCGTCAGATACGTGCAGTGGACAATATCCGCGGTGCGAAAAATGGCCTCGGGTAAAGTGTGCTGCAACAAAGAGCGGAAAATTGGAAAGGAGTGGAAGTGGACGCGACACCGACAATAGCTGTGGTGGTGTATTTGTTGTTGGCGGGGTGTTGTGTTAGTGATTAGGCGGTGATGAGGTCAGGCCTGGCTGGACAATTGTTTACAGAAGTCTTCGGGGGCCTTCCAGGGAAGGTGGGGTCAAGCCTCACCCGTTCTTTGCAGGGTTGGTGCGTAGGGGCGGCAGGCGGAAAGATGCCAACCCCAAATTTGGGCCTTAGTAAATGACTTGCACAGCCTTGACATCGCCTTTCCGAGTCTACACGATACGTTCTACCAATTGACCCCTCGGAGCGCTTTCACTTTCTCGGAAGTTTTGGGATTTCGCCCATTTCAGATATTCGAGAAGTTCTTGTAGGAGTGCCTTTTTTTTCGCTAGCACCCAAGGCACATTGGAGTTGGGTGGTAGTGCGGCAGTTCCGGCGGGCTGCAGGCGGTTCCACAACCCCTGCAAAAAGCTGCCGTGAGTGGATCAGCTGACCCCCCAGCTACAGAGTACCCCCAAACTCCCTTGAGCCAGCACATTCAGGTGCCATGCCTCAGGCCCAAGTGCAAGTTACCATTGCCTGGGCCTTCTGTCACTTGAAGCGACTGCACAGACCCCGTTTGCATTTGCAGCTGATTCGCGCGTGCAGCCCTCTTCTCAAAGTTGCAGGCGCATGCTGGGCTGGATGCAAGATTGCGGCATGACACAGCATCCGCTCTAAGTGAACAGCTTTTGTGTGTCTTTGCGGGCGCAAGGCGCGATTCTCCACGGCAGACAGCACCTCCTAGGCCCTGAGCTGCGCCTGTCCTTCCGCGCCGCCGCAGCCCCCAAGTGCGCAAGCAAAAAGTCCAGTCGCGTCGCACGTCCACCACCGCATCCACCATCGCACATCACAACCACCACCATCGTATCTGCCCTTGACAACCACGAGCCGCCAGCTGGCCCGCATCGACCGAGAGGGCGCGCCTGTCCGCCAACCATGGAGAACAAGCGCAAGGCCAGCACCTCGAGAGGAGGCGGCACTGGTGCAGATAGCGACAATTTTCCAGCAGCCAAGCGGAGGAAGCTGCCCTCGGTGAGTGACATTGATTCTGTAGTTACGTTCTTCTGCTGCTGCAGTAGCGCATTCTTTCTTTGCAACTTGTCGTCGAATCGAACGCGGCTGGAGCGCATGCGCGGGAGACAACGAAGCGCAACTACAGGGCTTGGCCCGGAACGCCAGACGCCTGCTATCCACTTGACTTGCCAGCTTCGCGAGCCCCAGCTTGTCGTCCATACTGCAGCGAGCATGGCTTGGCTCAACACCAGGCGATCTCTCCATGATCGTGCACCCTTGGTGTCTTGACCTATGAATCGCTTGCTCCCTCCCTCTGTCGCAACAAAAGGCCTGCCCCATTGTCGCGTCGCTTGACTCAAATGACGCTGCAACGTTAATGCTAACCACCATGATTTGCGATCCAGGATTTCCCCGATCTCATGAAGGGCGAGTCGAGCGAATCTACATCTGCACACGGTCTGCAGTTTCTCGATGCCATACGACGAACTTCTGACAAACAGTATGTCAACCTTTCCTCCCTATGAGGCCATGCACATGTTGCACCGTCTTCGTCTCATCAATGCACCTTGTATGCCCACGCCATCAAGCCTAGTTCGCGGTATCCAAATAGAGTCTTTGGACAGCATGTCCATGTGTTTGTCCTCCATTCTGACATCCATCTACCCTTACTTAGTGGACGCGTTGTTGCCGGCTACTTTGAGAAGCTGCTACCCAAAGCAGGCAACGAAGAGTATTACAGCAAGATCCCTATGCCCATATCCCTCCGCGTAATCGAGCGCAGGCTGTTGCGACAAGAGTTTGCGACCCTTTCGGAATTGGAGAGCTGGCTGAAGCGCATGGTCATGAACGCCAAAGAATACTATCACAAGAATTCCACCACGTTCGAGGACGCCGAGCGAGTGAGGAAAGCTACGAGCAATTGGATGGTCAAGTTCAACCCTGCCTACAAAAAGTCCGCGACGTACGCGGCCACGCCTATACCTATACCTCCAGACTACGACGTCGAAGCCGAACTCGCCCTCGAGGAATCGGACTCAGAAGCTCCGCTGAGTCAAGCGCCGAGTCGTGCGCGGCCCAACCGACGACAGTCAAGAGCGGAAGTCGAAGAGGAGGATGCGGAAGGCGAAGACGAGGAGATGCCCGATGCGGATGCCGATGTCGAAGCAGAAGGCGAGGAGGATGCCGAGGGCGAGGAGGCCGGGGCAGAAGCAAACCGTGCCTCTGGTCCAAGGATTGTCTTGAAACGAAGAGGAGCGCGCTCGCAAGAGACGGAAAATACGCCTCCTACAACAGGGGAGAAAACAGACCTACAGTATTCCGAGGTGCCATACCAGGGTTTAACTTTCCAGCAAGCACAAGAGAAAATCCTGGATGCTTTAATGCGTCGCCAAGATGAAGAGTATGTCTCAGTGTGCAATCCTTTATCTGTCCGGTCTAGTCTTCGACGAAACAACATAGCTAACAGGACGCCAGTGACGAATGGCCTTATTTTGAACCTTTCATGAACTTGCCAGACAAAAGCCTAAAAGACTACTATCAGCTCATTGAAGATCCAATGTCTCTGAAGAAACTATGGCGTGCCATTAAAGGCATGCAGGGCAGAGGTGGTGCGACTGGAATAAGCCACTTCAAGAGCTGGGCAGCCATGGAAGAAAAAGCAAGCTTGCTATGGGACAATGCTTGCTACTACAATGAAGAGGGCAGTGAGATATATGAACTAGCAAACGAGCTCAAGGTAAGAAACCCCGTCGCCATTATGAGAGAAGAACTTCATCCCGTCATTCACTGACATTCTTCAGGATGCATTCTACGAGCAGTTCAACGAGGCAAAAGCATGTGTTGAAGAGCCCCCTCAACCCAAGATCAAACTGCGCGCACCATCCACTCAGACTGCGAGTTCCGCGCCCGGCAAGCCAAAACGTATCACGATACACGTTGGTGGTGGACGTGAAGATTCTCAAGGCTCGCCGGCGCCACAGGCAAGCGCATCTGCAACATCAACAGAAGTTCCCCCGGATGCTGCTGCGATTGCCAACGGCAACATGACCAAACCGACCACGGCGAGTGCGGTTCCCGCAACGACCAATGCAATCCCATCGGCTATACCTACTCCGGCGGCTACTACTGCTGCTGCTACTGCTGCTGCTGCTGCTGTGAAACGGGAGGACTCGGCTCGCCAGTCCCCTATACTTCCTCCTCAAATTAGCAACGGTTACAGCGCGAGTGCATTTAGGCCTGTCATACCACCGGTCAATGGCATGGGGCAGCAGCAACAACAACAACAACAACAACCAGGTCTACCCAACGGCCACGCATCCATACCACAATATCCTCAGAGGCCACTATATGAGCTTAAGTACCGAGGCCCAGGAACGGGTTTGTTTACCTATCCCCCCTTTTAGCTTGGCTCGGAATGTCACTGACCAATCCGACAGATGTTGCTGAAGCTGTTTTGAAAAATGTATGCATTCGCACCACCATTGAGGATGAGGACGACCGCCGTTTTACCTTCAACGTCCCGGCCCACCCCAAACTCTTGCAACAATCGTACACAATCACCTTAGGCCCAACCCAGTGGAAGCTTCAGATATTGCCACGGATTGCGCCCACCCTCGAAGAACAACAACGCGCATACAGGATGTTCGTCATGGTTAATGGTCAAATGCTTACGCGTGGTGTTCCTCATCCGCGGGATCCACCATTACAGAGCGGCAGCGGCGAGTCATTGTATAATGCGAATTTGCACGCTGGTGTCAATACGATTACGGTGCAGATTCTTGCGGCGCTGCCGAAGGGCCAAACGCTGCCGAACGGCTCAGATGCCGTGCTGGAGAAGGTGACGGTTCTGGCGAATGTCATTACGCAGTAGCCTTTCTATGGCTCCCTTCTTCCCTTTGTTATCGCTCTCTCAAAAGGCCGAGGGTATGGGGGGGCGGAGGTTGCCTCTATTGGTGTACTCGCGCGGAGATAATCTCTAGAGGGTGTCAAGGCGGCTTCGGTTCTTTGCTGTCCTAGATATGGGCCTTATTACAGCCAAGACTTGGCGCATTGCTGTTGCTTTTTCGAGCAGAATGGCTATTTGAAGATGGGAGGTGGCAAGATGGCGAATAGAGAAGGGCACTACAGCGACTTGACGAAGATACCGAAAGGACACTATAGCAAAAGCTTAGAACGTCCCCTGGTTCTGACAGCGGTGAAGATTATCAGGTTGCATGTGCCATATCGAGTACTTTAGTATCGTTAAATAGCGAGGTTTTGAGCCGGAAGAAATCCAGCTCGAAAACTATACTTGAGGTTGTCGAGAAGGATAAGCATAATAAGGTCATTAGGCTGAGCATCTTGTCTTGTCTATATTCGCGATATTGCGTGTTTGGTCTAAGGGCTGTTCCGGGGTCAGAATTTTGAGGTGGGCATAGGCGAAGCGTATAATATTCCCAAGTACTCAACGCGGGTCGGGAGAAGGACTAGTGGTTGGTATATGCAGTGCCGTCCCCAGCTTGAGCTCTCAAAACTTTCTCGGATCGTTAATTGCGCACAAGAAGAGGCTCTAAAGCACACATGGGAAACGCGGAGGGGCCGGGCTAGATCCGCTACACAGTCTGAAGAGCTCAAAGAATGTTGGTATCTGCACGGTGCACCTGACTTAGGTGGGGTGTTGGGCGCGGATTTTCTGATACCTCCTGATGGCCCTACTACTATGTACTATGTATGTACATAGTAGCGCCGTTTCACTTGATTTGAGAATTTGTGAGTGGCCAGAATGTGCTTCATTCCCAACTTTCCTTTTATATTCCAGAGTGCCAACCGACGAGTGAGAACTACGCTTTTTCATGTCTACCAGAGACGGATGGAAGCTGTATAAGGACGATCAGGGTTGGTGATGGCTTCACAGAAAGAGGAATTGTTCTATGCCAAGGTATAAGAAGGTCTTTGGGTAACAGTGTCCAGTTGTTTGGTATAGACAATCACAATAAACAGGACGTGTATTTGCTGCGAACGGGTATACTTTCGCCACGCGGTGAAGGAGTCAAGAGATGCCGCGACAAGAAGATAGACTGATAGACTAGGCCATGCCGGCTGCACGGATCGCAGGGCTGTCGGTGCGCTAACTGGCCGAGAAAAAAAAAGAGAGGGAAGAGAGAAAAAAACTTTCTTGCAGGGCCTTTGGCTCGCCCCACGTTTTCCGAGCGATTCAAAACCCCCCATCTGCGGCCAGCCTTTTTTATAAAGGGAAAATTTCCTACAGCCCGCAGCCCTTCTTGTCCTCCTTCCTGCCGTCAACCCTCAATCACCACCTCATCCTCCCTTCCTTCTTTTCCCCCCATATCCCACACAGACCTCATTCAAGATGGCCGAGGAAGTTTACGACGGTGCCATTGGCATTGACTTGGGTAGGTCTTTACGTCCACATCTCGCACCGGTGCGCCGTCGTCGCAGGCTTCGAACGCGTACGGAAAATAATGTGCGTTGCTGACAATCATCCATCACAACAGGTACCACCTACTCTTGCGTGGCCACCTACGAGGGCACCAATGTCGAGATCATCGCCAACGAGCAGGGTTCTTTCACCACCCCTTCCTTCGTCTCTTTCACCGAGTCGGAGCGGTTAATTGGTGAGGCTGCCAAGAACCAGGCTGCCATGAACCCCATCAACACCGTCTTCGATGTCAAGTAGGTTTTACCGCGAGAGTCTTGAAAAAACAGAACGAAATACAAACAACACAAGGACAATATCTAATATGGTGTGAAAACAGGCGTCTGATCGGTCGCCGCTTCGATGACCCTACCGTCAAGAAGGACAGAGAGTCGTGGCCCTTCAAGGTCGTCGACGATGCCGGCAACCCCAAGATCGAGGTCGAGTACCTCGGCGAGACCAAGCAGTTCTCTGCTCAGGAGATCTCTGCTATGGTTCTGACCAAGGTGAGTTCTTTGTCTTTTTATTCAACTTGACTCATTCGAAGGCGGTGCTAATCATCTCCCAACAAACAGATGAAGGAGATTGCCGAGACCAAGCTGGGCAAGAAGGTTGAGAAGGCTGTTATCACCGTCCCTGCCTACTTCAACGACAACCAGCGTCAGGCCACCAAGGACGCCGGTGCCATCGCTGGCCTGAACGTCCTCCGTATCATCAACGAGCCCACCGCTGCTGCCATTGCCTACGGTCTTGGCTCCAACAAGAGCGCCAAGGAGCGCAACGTCCTGATCTACGATCTTGGTGGTGGTACTTTCGATGTCTCCCTCCTCAACATCCAGGGTGGTGTCTTTACCGTTAAGGCCACCGCTGGTGACACCCACTTGGGTGGCCAGGACTTTGACACCAACCTCCTTGACCACTGCAAGAAGGACTTCCAGAGAAAGACCAAGAAGGACTTGTCTGGTGACGCCCGTGCCCTGCGTCGTCTCCGTACTGCTTGCGAGCGTGCCAAGCGTACTCTGTCCAGCGGTGCCCAGGCCACCATTGAGATCGACTCTCTCTTCGACGGCGAGGACTTCAACATGCAGATTACCCGTGCTCGTTTCGAGGACCTGAACGCCAAGGCCTTCCTCGGCACTCTGGACCCCGTCACCCAGGTTCTCAAGGACGCCAGCATTGAGAAGTCCCAGGTCGATGAGCTCGTCCTGGTCGGTGGTTCCACCCGTATCCCCAAGATCCAGAAGCTCCTCAGCGACTACTTCGACGGCAAGAAGCTTGAGAAGTCCATCAACCCCGACGAGGCCGTTGCCTACGGTGCTGCCGTCCAGGCCGGTATCCTCTCCGGCAAGGCTACCTCCGCCGAGACCGCCGACCTTCTGCTGCTCGACGTTGTGCCTCTGTCCCTCGGTGTTGCCATGGAGGGGTGAGTTTTTCGCCGACCTTTGCTTTTTTTACACCGACATTTGGACAATTAGCTGACGTGTTTCCAATAGCAACATCTTCGCCCCCGTCGTTCCCCGTGGAACTACCCTGCCTACCATCAAGAAGCGGTTCGTACCTTCCCTGATTTTTCGAGTTCTTCAGCTGTTGTGGAATTCGACCCCTGTTTCGCTATACCCTGAACCCTGTCTTTGCCGTGCCCCGCGGCTTGACTGCGCCCCCCTGCCGGGTCAAATCACGTGATCACCGGCAACCGCAACCAATATCAATAAAGCGAATCACCCTTCGTATTAGCTCTTGGAGCGGCTGCGCGGCCGAACGGTCGATATTTGTTCTAATTGTCTCCATTCCGGCGATATTGATACACTGTCATTCCTCTTGATTACTTCAAAGAAACATGTACTGACCTGTTGTTCTTCCCACCAGATCTTTCACCACAGTCTCTGACATGCAGCAAACTGTTGCTTTCCCTGTTTACCAGGGTGAGAGACACGAGTGCAGCCAGAACGTCTCTCTGGGAGAGTTCACTCTTGCTCCCATTCCTCCCATGAAGGCTGGAGAGCCCGTTCTTGAGGTCATCTTCGAGGTAAGTCACTTGCTCTTGTCAAGAAACGTTGTTTGACGTGAAAGACGTGCTAACACCGCGAATAGCTCAACGCCGAGGGTATCCTCAAGGTCTCTGCCACTGAGAAGACCTCTGGCCGCAGCGCCAACATCACCATCTCCAACTCCGTTGGCAAGCTCTCCTCCGAGGAGATCGCCAACATGATCAGTGATGCCGAGAAGTTCAAGTCCAACGACGAGGCTTTCACCAAGCGCTTCGAGGCCAAGCAGCAACTCGAGGCTTACATCACCCGTGTTGAGGACATCATCTCGGACCCTACCCTGTCCCTGAAGCTCAAGCGCGGCCAGAAGGACAAGATTGAGCAGACCCTGAGCGAGGCCATGTCTCAGCTCGAGCTCGAGGAGTCCACCGCCGACGACCTCAAGAAGAAGGAGCTGGCCCTCAAGAGACTCGTGACCAAGGCTATGTCCTCGCGATAAGCAGTTTGAGAAATCAAACTAAGTCTTGGCGGTCGTTATTTTACACACATCATGATACCATGACATGGGGAGTGGGGGGAATAAAAGTGGTCTACATTTGCTCTGGTGCTTCAGTTTTAAGTGGTGCAAAAAGTCAACGGTGCAATATTTCACAAAGGGATCAAGGGACCAAAGGATCATTGGCGGCTAGGCCGCAGTACCAACCTAGTTTAACTCGCTTATACCGTGGTGTCTTGTATAAGAGAAATACAAGTTACTGCAAACTCCAACATATCTTCCATGACGCCTTGTTTGACCGGCCTAGCCGCCAAGCTTCGTGCTTGGTATATATGCCGCATAATCCATCACAGTGACAACCTTGGAGATCTCAAGGCAATCATAGTAACTCCAAGAGCTCTTACGTCTCACAGACTCAGTACGCCATGTAACCCCATGTGTCCCATGAAGTCTGTTCGGTTGACCTAGCCAAAAGCGCTTGATTCTGTATACGAGCATCCGCGAGCAAACTCATCCCCAAAGCATGCCAACCAGCAGCAGCAGCGTGTTTCCCTCAGATCGGCCAGAAGGCCTGGTGGGACCAAGTCTCAAACACACAAGCCACACAGATCCAGGCTCCTTTCAATTATGGAAGAGCGTCATAGAAATTATGTATGTGACGGCATGCTACAGTTACTTCGGATGTCATTCCCATCCTAGACTGTCGCCTTTTGGAGATTCATTTCAAGCCCTAACGGAATGGAATCATCCTCGAGTGTTCCTTGCAAGTCCAAACAGTATATACATATATATATATATATCTCGACCCGTCATTTTGCCGCCCAAAAAAACGCTGAAAACCCTCGCGCCGTTTGACTGAGAGCCCATTTAGCCTCCCACACCATCTGCACACACAGCGGCGAGCTCCCCGGCCGCCTTGAGCTATTGCAGCAACGACTGGTACCGGTCATCACCACAGAGGGCCGTTGCATTGCGAGCCAGCTCAAACACGTAATACGATGAGAGAGCCCCTCCTACAAGAGCGAACGAATGCCTGCCAAGAGACCAAACCTCACAGAGCAGTAAGACGGCAAACAACAAGTCTAGGCTAGAGATACCAGACATGTTGGTTCCCAGGGCTCTTGGGTGGTTTCTGCATGGTTTTTGAGTCCGTTAGATGTATTTCAAGGTTGGTTTTGCTTGTCAGGTTTGGGGGCCCGGCACCTTGAACTGTGCAGTATAGCATCGTACCGTATCGCTCTATTTTTATTTTGTCTTATTTTTCACACTTTCTATGTTTGAAATTTGAGGCTCGGAGTTGTGAAGGTTGAAAGGCAATAATCATTGCCATATCAATCAATGCATCCGAGTTCCTAGCATAGATGATTTTCGGATACTCACTGATAAATCAGGGTATGTATATTTTTTGGAATATGACCAACACATTCTCCAAATATTACTCACGCTTTCAATGGAAGAACCTTGTGAACACTGGAGACGACCTCAGTCCCTATATGTAGTCAATACGTGCAGATATTGACCGTAACAAAACCCATCTTGTCCAAAACAAAAAAAAAAAAAAAAAAAAAGGAAAGAAAGAAAGAAAGAAAGAAAGAAAGAAGAAAGAAAACAGGGCATAAGATAACGAAGATGGTCTTTGAACATGAGAGACCAACCCCCTCTTGTGGTGAATTATAATGATATTATGTTTTGTCCTGACCACTTGCTCGCGTGCCCCTGATCATTACCACAATGAAGGGGATCTGGACAACCCCGAAGCCATGAGATACTTTCGTACATATCTCACAGCTTCATGACACAATCGCATGCTGTTTTCTCCGGTTTCTTGGGAACAAATGCTCCCGGTATCCCGTGTGTGTCCTTCACGGGAACAAGGGACTGGGGACGACGAAACATTCTGGCATGATGGCTGTACGTACGTCCAGTGCCCATGCCGAGACAAAGGAAAGGACGATAAAACCAAATGAATGCCAAGATCTGGGCTTCACTGGGGAAAGAAAAAAAAAGCCAAATGCAATTGCGTGAAATGAAGTCGGATGCCTGAAAAGTAGTTGTCCGTATAAGCTCGTTTTAAGAGAAGGGATCAAGGCCAAATGATGTCCAACAATGAAGGAGCCGGGAAAGAGAAAAAGAAAGACAGGCAAGAGAATACCGCGAGTAATAAGGGAGAAGGGGAAACGCCCATGAGTCCACTCGCATTCCGAGGTTGATTGACTGACTGGCCGAGTGACCGACTGCGCACCATGGCCCGTTAACGTGCACCGCATTCATCAGCCAGCACCCCCAGATGTTCAATAAATGGGCCAGGCAAAGTCAAATCACCCTTACAAACATCGCGAACTAGCGACAAAGTTGGTTTTTCAGAGCCTGGTCGTTTGATCATTATCAGGAACAAGAAGGAGGAGAGTATAGACAGCTACTCTTGTCTTGAAGAAGCCCTGACTGGTATTGCAATATCTCTTTCTCCTCAAGTTCCATGGTTGACTTGACCATTCCAGCTAAATCGAGATTGTTTACCGGTGGTTGATGAAGCTTTCATATCTTGAGCGTTTCGGTCAACCAACGTGCTATGCTTCTTTCGCCGAGATACCAGCCGTGCATTCTCTCGGAAAGAGAGCAAAGTTCAACGCAGCCAAGCCCAACCCGGCCCGATTCGGACTCCAAGACCGAACTGACGCTCCCTATTCCCAAAGGATACGTAACGAGCGACTACGAAATAAGTACATGTGTGAACGGCTCTTGAAGCAAGCCCTGTGAGTGGTGCGACTTGTCAACCAAGTATGTACCTCCACTCGTAATATTTTTGGTCCGTCTCTCTATCTGTCGTTGGTTGACTGGTTCTGTCACATACACATATCCTCCCACCCCCCAAACAAAACGGAGGGGAGAAATAAAGATTTGCACATGGCCTCGGTTTTCAAGTGTATGTTTGTCCCCGCTGGCTGCTGGCTTGTTCGTTTGCCCGGCCTATCCACCTGATGTCCGCCAAAAGTCCTCGTCTTGTATTCACCTCCCGGACAGAAGGTACTGGACTTGTTCCTGCGAGTCAGTCAAGTACTTCGGCTTCGTTCTGGCCCACTGTGGGATTTGACCAACGCTCATATCTGTTATTCGCTTGCTGCTAGATTTGTCTACAAACCTGGTCATTTGATTTGGAGGGGAAGGTGGTATTGGTGTCATCCCGCTGACCAAAGCAGGCATATTTAAGTAGCTCAGAAGGAGAGAGAGAGTAAGCATTACACGGGAAAAGATCGTTACTTCAATGTGATTTGGTTGGGGGGGGGGCCAAGGTGTGGCTACCTGGCAGGTTGAGCAACCCATCCGCATCGCCACTCGATTTCACGGCACGGCTGTTCATCCCACACCACACCCTCAACCAACACCCGTAACCGAGCTCTCAAGCCCCTTTTCATCTTCACTCGTCACTGCCCCAGCATTCTCGTCACTGACTTGGTTGACGCCTTTCCAGTAACGCCGATTCTCCTTCCTCTTAGCGAAACGCATCGGGTCAGGCTGATGACGTCTCCATCCCTAGCAGTGTGCCATCTGCTCGTCCACGCATACTCATCACGGCGCATTTCTTCGCCTCGCAAGTTGCCAATTGCTTGTCGTTGATGTATACTTCAGGACTGTTGTCTGCTGCGCATAACGTTGCGCTGATCAGCAAATCACACCTTGTCATGTGGTTCCCTTGACTTCAAGTTCTCCACCGTTCTTGGTCTGGTGACAATCGAACAACAACAGCGGAAAAGGTAAAGTGGGCACGGGCGGCGAGGCGTGGTAGGTGGGCAAGCGTTGCGTCCATGCAGATGCCATGCTGTAAAGGTATCTTGGACGGTAGCTGTACTTCAATTATACCTGAAGGCTTTGCACCATCCTTGACACCCGACTACCGGCTTGCGAACCTGCGGGCCGAGCGAGACGTTATGCCATCGCAGGGAAGAGCCGAGGGCATTAATATAGATTTTAAACCATGTCTGCGCACTCTTTGGATCTTCACTGCTCCAAAGACCGTGCCCCCTCTTGGCCGGCAGGGCCACAGAATTGGTCGCAGTACGGCTACATCCAAGATCAAAGGTGAAGACAAGATCGGGCATAAAGTCGAGCGCGAAAGAAGTTGGAGGGGAGGCAAGGCCGCCACGCAGCAGACTAGCGCAGGAGGACACAGCCAAGCAAGCCTAGATGAGACCAACTGAGAGCCTTCACAAATTTGTAAGTGCCTGGACAGGGTAGTACAAAAGCCCATATTGTGTGACTGATGCTGTAGGTTGTTGATGTTGGTCCAAAGCCCTGTGACCATGACGCCAATGGCAATGATCCTGTCCAGTTTGGCTGTCAGCTGCTGGGTCTACTTGATTCTTGTTGGTCTAGCGTAATGGGAGAAGTTTTGTGCTGGCTGCCAAATCTATAGCAGCCACCTGCCATGGTATATAGCGATATCCATCGGTTGGTTGGGTTTGCACGCAAAGTACCACATTAATGTACCTACTAGTCCAAGGAGCGATTCGGAAAGCTTGGTTGGATCGTCTTCTCGGTATTGGAATTTCCATTTCCATCAACATACTGGGAGCTTTTTTTTTTTTTTTAGGCGGCAGGACTTCAAAAAGTCATCTTGTTGCAACGTCGCTGAGAAGAATCGCATTTTTCGGTACATGTAGCTAAGGAAATGACAAATTAGCAATAATACTGCATTACCCAACTGTTTGAGATCCCTGTCCCTTCGAAACAGAAAACAGAACCCTCTTCGTCTCATGCTCGTAGCTTTTGTTGCTAACAAAAGTTGTGCGGGTGCTCTTCATATGCCAAGAGTCCTGTGTACTGTGTTTGTAAGCATGGATTGGCAAAGAGTCGGGAGAAAGAAACATATCCAGGATGCTTGTGGGGACGAGTAGCTGTGGCCGGGGCAGAGGAGAGGTTGACTTGCTCCCAAGATGCGCAATCTGCGCATTCGACGTGCGTCCAATGCTATGCTGCAATGCATAGCGCTTCTCTGTATCGCAGCAGGTGCCCAATCTTGCTGGCCTGGGATCAGCGCGTGATGTACTCTCCACATCGCGCATATGAGCCTATGAGCGTAGCGTAGCATGCAAGGCAGGTCCCCGCGAACAGATGCTGTCATTGTTGCTGCAGCAAGGCTGCAAGGAGGGCTCCATTGCTGCGCAGCGTCCCCATAGGTCAACAAGGCAGGGGTGGAGAACCCGGCTTGTCAAGCTGTTGGGAACGAACGGGTGGAGGTCGTCCTCAGCCTCGAGGGTGCAGTAGCATCGAATTGTGTGCGGTCGCCTGGGTGGGCCTCGCACGATGTCTTCAGATCTCATCTGCAGGACAGGGCAGGGGTTCCCTCTGAAGATGGACCCAATCGGACGAACTGCTTGAGGCTTATGGTTAGGCGCCGGGCCTCTCTTTCCAGGCAGCCCCAGTACATCCGGTACTTTGAGTGGTGGCTCATGCCTGAGCTAAGTAGGTGAGGTCAACAAGCAAGATATGCATGCAGCAGAGCCATGGTGGAATAGGCAGAGAAAACAAAGTAATGGATAGGATGTGCACATGCTCTAAATGATCAGGCAGAGGAGTTCGGAACCACACACCAACCCCTCGCAGCAACATTGTACATGGTATATGGGAGAGCCCATTCGCCGGCCCAGTAACGTGCTAGTCTGGCCTAGAGGAGGCTCACTGCAACCATAGCAGGGGTTTGGGAGTGCGTAGTAATGGAAAAGGAGAGAAAAGAGGGAAAAGTGCACAATCCACCTTCTGAAACCTGTCAGGTGTTCCTCCAGAGTCTTATAGGGCTGTGTGCCACAAACCCCCGGCGGGTTTTGGGGGCCAAACACGGAAATCTTTTTCTGGCCAGAAGCACTTTGCGACACCTCCAGATCGTTTGGTAAACCAAGAGGGTGTTGCGAGGGCGATGAAGGTGTCCTTGTCGCCTCAGCTGCGAAATCGTCGAACTGTTGGCTCTTGTGACCCAGTGTTGATGAGAGAGTAAGACTGGCGTTGTACAACAAAAGAAAGTACATCGTGGATGACTGAGAGGACCCGAGGTGCGGCTTCGAATCTGCAAAGAGTCACAATTCTATGGAGCAGCTTCTCCAACGACGCTGTGAGCGGCACCTGGTGCGTTGGAATACTCCTCCGAGGCATCCTGATCTGACTGTACCATGAGGATGGGTTTGAATTTCAAGCCACCCCAATCGCCGCTTGAGTAAGTCAATAGAGCGTTGGGTACCGCTCCTCCTACCTCTTGGTCCTGCCATAGTGGAGAGGTGGAATCAGCAAATTGTAAAATGTCAGGGAATGCAGTGCCCTTGCAGGTGGTGCCCACGAAGTAGTCGGGGCTGGGCCAGTCTGGCATTGCTGTGCCTATAGCGGATCGCTCCCAATGGCCCAACAACCCTGAGGCAGCAAGGTGTAAATCCTTCCGTCACCCCTCAGATGCCCCCCAGGGGCCAGTACCCAGATCGGGGGCGAATAGAGGGGTTCGTTACGCACTGTTAGAGTGTCGGTCCGAGCATTGCTTCGGTTTGATACGCCGCGAATTGCTACCAGGCGAGCCCAGATAGGAATCATGTAGTTTCGGCATCAGCTGAAGAGACTCTTCTATTCACTATGGATGATAGCAACAAGATCTTATGATGGATACGGCGGTGTTATTCAATGCAGGATTGTCGAGCATACTGATTGTGAAAATTCGCCAGCAGAAAAACCCACCCTTCAACCGGTACGCCTTTGGGGTTTTGAGCCGTTTGAATCGGTTTTTCTTCGCAGTACGTCGAACAAGGCTGGTCTCGGCCGAGTGCTGGAGCGATCACGGTTGTTGTTGTTGTTGTTGTTTTGGTCTCAAGCGCGCAGTGAGCGGTCGCCAGGACAAGGATGTATAACAGCTGGTCTCCTGTCATACATACGCACAACCGTTTGACCACCTTGGAAACACAAACACAAGGTTAGTTGCATGCTTTGTACAGCAGTTGACGCATGTCAGCGAGACGTTGTGAAGCGCTGTTTCGTGTTCTCACCTCTACTATGGATCTCCAGATGTACACACGTACATTCTCCCCTCAACCTCCGTTTCTTCTTGACCCTGTCTTCTTTCTCCACTGCTTACCTATCCAGGGTCCAGCGATGTTTTGCCATGTGGCTAAATGTCAGATTCCTATCTTGCAGCATTATGATGGGCAAAAACTCAGCTCGAAGCACTGGCTACGACAAAGCCGCATTCTTCATGCTCATAAGCTGATTGGTGGTGGTGGGAAATGGGCGGGTTTGGAGGGGCTTCGCGATTCTTTCATCCCATTTGGGTACCGCGCATGCCAGTATCTAGTCTGTTCCCGGAGGCTAGTCGAAAAAGGACTCAATGATGGAACAAGAAAGGGGATTTGAAATGGGTATTGTGTTCTTCGACATGTGTTGGAATGTATCGCCATCCTTTGTCATGGTAAGCCCGGCTTGGAGTTGGTGTGGGAACCTCGATTTGGCCGTTCGGCAGTGCTTTTGCTCCAGAGCCCTGTTGTCGTGGGTTTTTCGGACAAAACGGTTGCGCTTCCTGCTGCAGGCCCCCGTCCGCGTCGCACACGTCACCCACCACGTTGTCGCAAAGCTCTTGTGACAATCTGTCGCGCACACCTGATTTTTTGTTGATTAGCACTGCAAAACCAGAATGGATTGCTCCCTGGCCTAGTAGGTGAACAGAGAAGCGGTTCCGCCGCCTGTACTGCGGCTGCGGCGGCGGCGGCGGCCAGAAGCGCATATACACCAAAAGCTGCCGTTCGTCTGCAAAGACACAAGACAGCCCCACAGACTAAGGCAAACTAGATCCTTTTGATGCTAAAAGAAGAAGGAGGCGCGGGCGCGCGTGCGTGTGAGTGCGTGTGAGTGCGTGTGAGTGCGTGTGCGTAGTTGGCAAAGGACAGTCATCACATGATGCAGGCGGCATGCGGATTTTGGAGCAGGCGTGCAGAAGGACGCACAAAAAGGCGAGGCGATCAGGGCGCAGGACAGGTAGCTAAAGCGTCGGGGGCTGATCGTTTGGCATGGCTGGAGGGGTCCGCGAATCGTTGCCGAGCACCTGCACCTGAGATATGGCCCAAGTGGGCAAGTGTGGCAGTACTTCACTCGCTGGCGTCGAAATGCGATCTTTGTTTCGGTTGTGGATTTCAGCTCAGCTTTTGAAGTGTTGGCAACAGAGAGGGATGTGAAACCTCTACTATGTAGGGCCGCTCTTTCCGTACATAGTATTAGTTGAAGTCACTGGTACAGTACAACACCCGGCCCCGCCTAGGCTGACTCAAGTTGCAGAACGTCCCTTCTACAACGGGACACCGCGGCCAAACGCGTTCTGTACCTAGATCGGACCTGGCCCTTATGTACTCAGGTACTGTAGGTCGCCTGACATTCTGTATCCCGGCCCTAGAGCTGGGGAAAGAGCCAGAACAAGGTTCGGCAGCAGCAGCAGGATGAACGACGAGCTCTGGAGCAAATGGACCTCATATCGTGGAGTGTTGAAATTATGTATCATCTCCCATATCCATGGAACCCACCACAGGCCTCCGAGGAGTCATTCCTTTTTATTTTATTTTTGAAAGCAATAAGCTGTCAAGCCCAACAACAACATCTCAGAATGCATCGCAGCTGCACATCGGGGTGCGGCTGGGTTTGTGAGAAACGATGGTCATCGGTAAACGGACGTGTCCGCTCTTTTTGTTGCTTAGTGGTGATGCTTTCCTGTTTATTATCGTCAAGTAAAACAAACTACTTCAAGGTGTGTGTGTGTGTGTGTGTGTGTTGCCTAGGCCGCGTGCCATTCCTTGCATAAAGAAAGGGTCAGTACTGAGCCGCAATTCGTTTGGCGCGCATTCGTGCGAATTGCTTCAATGTGATTGCGTCAATCCCGAACGCTGTGTCAAGGGGGCCCCCTCTGAGGCTTTTCGTTTTCTGCCTGTCAGACTCTCCACACACACAAAAAGAGGCACTGCACCGTGTGAGGGCTCGTCAATGATTGTTAGTAGTCATAATGGTGGTGACGATGATTGACAAAACGACGGCCACGGCGCGCGACAAGAAGAGAAACGGGCATCTTTCGGCCGCCTGCCTGTAAGGTCCCAAGTGGAAAACCCACATGGCCCAAAAGTTGACCACCCACTCAGCGTTGCAGCAGGGGGGGGGTCTGCCTGCTTTCAGGGCTGGTGCTACATAGTACTTCTGTACATACTTATAGTACCTGCGGATTTCGGGATTCTCTCATGGGCTAGAGAGTAGGCTTGACCAGGTGCCTTTGCAACAGCCGAAATGAAATGAAATGCAATGTGAGCGTCGAGACCCCAATCCAGCCGGTTGCTGGATGAATCGAAGTAGTCAGGGTAGTGTAGATTGTAGAAAGAAGCCAGAGCGTCCCCGCTCAGTCACTATTACTTAAGCGTACCCCCCAGTCGCGGGGCCGCATATCCTGCGACCATCGTGCCAACATTTGCTCATCAGCCTCGATTCAGCCACGCCGGTGCCCTCTCAATCTGCGTGTCTTCTCATGTACTATGTACTATGTAGCAGTGTATCGTCCTCGACACATGGCATCACAAAGTACTCAAGAGTAGTGAGGTAGCCAAGCTGCAACATCACGGCCCGACAGATTCTTGATAATAGGCGAGAACGTGGTAGTAATGGTATAAACGTAAAAGAACAAAAGCGCGAGTAGGAATAGTCTATCTAGGAAGCTAGTAATGAAACTCGGCCGAGATGGAATCTCAATGACCGAAAATGTCCACCAAAAAGAAAGGATATAAAACCAGAAGAGTGAAGAGATGGAGACAAAGAGAAAACCAAATATGTAAAAATAAGAAGAAAAGGGAAAGAAAGAAAAAGTTCGAGAAACATTGCCCCGCGCAGACATGTGTCAAAGAATGGCACGCCTCTGCTTCTCCATGCCGTGAGGCAAACAAGGAGACACACTTGTCATCTCAACTAACCCAAAAGAAAAGCAAGAGAAAATGGACCGAAAGAATAAAATAATGTGAAACCAAGACAGCGTCAAATCCCGGAATTCCTCTCTCCCTGAGTCTTCTCCTCAGCATCCATCCAGCGAAGCCAAACAAAGAAGACGCAAAACTGCCAGCCAAAGGGTACGTAAGCCATGATAGGGAATATGAACGACGATTGCTCGTTATGTCTCGGGTCTAGTGTTGTATCGGCAAGACGGGCTGCTGCACTACCGACAAACAGAAATTAGCCTCCGGCTAGCAGAACACAGGGAGACGTGCCCGAGCCGACTTACAGAATGGAAAATCGAATGCCCAACAAAAGAGCCGGCATGAGAAGGTGAGGCCAACCAACCCTGTCCCCCCCCCCTCCACCATGCTCATGCCCATGCCCCGTTTGCTGTTAGTGACCGTGGTTCTGGTTGTCGCAGGGGTAGTCGCGGCGCTGGATGTCAATGACTGGTTGAGCGCAGTGTCCTGGACAGTTTGCGGAGCAGTAGGCTGCCATGTCGATAATAGCGCCGCAGGAGTAGATGATACGGGTGACACGACACATAGTGAAGCCGGTTCGAGGAGTTTATAAGAGTAGTGGTGGTGGTATTAATGATGGTGACAAGGGCACGGAAAGGGCTGGTTGTCGCAGATACACAAAAGTGTAAGAAAATCAAGTGGAAAGGAGGACAGTGCTCAAGAGTGATCAGTGAGTCTGGAGATGGTCTCGAATTTGTAATTTCTTGCTGTTATGGATCGCAGATTGCAAGGGAGTGATGATGATGGTGATGATGTTCAACTGCAAGCCAGGAAAGTCGGGAAGATGGCGGCAGCTTTATATGTCTGTGTGACACCATTGGAAAGACAAGATGTTGGGCCTCTGGTCAATAGATGTGCGGTCGTGAGCAAAGGTGGAAGAAGTGATGGTAGTAGTCGGAATTGCGAGTAGGAGGAGTAGTGGTGGTGGTGGTGGTTGTGCTGCTGATGCTACCGCTGGGCGTGTATGCGTCGTCGTCCTCGGAGTAGTCGTAGTCCAGGAACACGCCCAATGTGGTTCAGGGCAGTGTTCAGTAGCAGTGAGTGACCTTGCGTCCTGCGGCTTACAAGGTAAGTTTGTGGTTGGCAGTTGGTGCAGTGGGCTTGGTGCGTCACGGGCGTAAGGAGTGACCAGAAGGCCGCATGTGAGTTCCAGAACATCTCTGAGAAGAGCTGCAGGTCATGGCAAGGAGGCGTGTTGGACCTTGGTATACTTGGCGAGTACATGTTGGGTTCCGCGAGGGTACAGCCCCGTCGCTCCAGAGGTAGCGCGAGGTAAATAAGCAGCCTATATACGGGCCGTAGCGGGAAAGACTGTTAGTCTGGCCGTGTGCCTGGTCCACGCAGTGATGTGCCGGCGCGTGGGGTGGTCCTGGTCCATCCCATCGCCTGGTGGATGCGCTTCCTGTCTTCTCCATGCCAGGAACCTTTTCGGGACGGGATCCCTTTCGGAACCTGCCGCAAGAGCCGTTGCTGTTCGCTTGCTTGATCGCTGCAAAGCTCCACACATTGCCGTCGCTCACCCTGCGACCCATGTCCAGCAGCCCTTAGGAGCGCACGACAATATGGGCGGGCAACAGGCAGCTATTGCTTTGGCAGCCCTGAATGCACACCCAATACACATACATCTTACTGCGGTACATACCTGGGTTTATGAGAGTTGGTAGCACACGCTGCCAAGCAGCGCGCCTGCGGTAGGGATAAACGAGCGAGGAGGCCATGTACAAACATACCTGGCGACCCTTCGGCACTTTGGCCACACTCCGGCCACACATAGCCTTCAGTTCACCTCGTAGCTGTATGGGGGCGTAAGATGGCAGTCAGCCAGCTCGATCTGGTCTGCTAAGTCGGTCCTAACCGTCCTTACGGACTGCTGTTGGTCAGGTCTTGTCAGCGTAGTGAGGTTGTGGACGAGCACGCCTGGCGGGTCTGTCTACATTGAAGGTCGCATGGCTCATCTGCTGAGCCTGAGTTTGGCGTACAATGGCAACAAAGTGTGCAAGCAAGTTGTCTGTATTTTAATTTGAGCACAACACCTGTATTTCTGGCATTGTTGGGGGCCGTTTCTTTACGTGATCAAATGTGGGTGCGGTAAGGCGCGGTCTGCGACGAATCGCCAGCGTCCTTGGGCCGACCTGCCACGGGAGGCAGTTGGATGCAACTTGTGAGGCCCGAGATGATTCTATTCGTGCTGCATCCACCGCGCCGGTGGATTCAGTATTTGCGTGCCCAAACATGTGCAAGGGTAGGCTTGGGGTATTGTGTACATAGTATACTATGTACGGTGCACAGAGTACGGAGTATGAGCTATACAGCAGCCTTGCTTGTCCTGCTTGTCCACTTTTGAGTGACTTGGGTCAAAGACCCACGCAGAGCAATGTCGTGCATCCGTTCTCTGGCGCTGTAGGCGATCGCTGCGCACAGCGACTTGTATATGGAGCCAGAGGGAACGAAGACCAGTCTCTCGAATCTTTGTAAGTGCCCCGGCGAGCATATACTATGCCATGTATGGTACAAGCTGCTGTTTGGGCGTGCCTCGTTACAAAAGCAAATAACGCCCGTTCTTCTGCTGGCCGCATGAGCCGGCAGCGAAACCCTTTCCACTTGCCGGGGGGGGGTTCTTCCCTCTCTTTCTGTGTCTGTCGATTGGACTGGTTCCCGCAGCCTTCGCTTGCGATCAAAGTCCTGGACAGGGAAGGCGTTGTATTGGCGTTGGAACTCGGCGGAGAAAGCTGCTGATTGCAACAGGAAAAAAAGCAAAGTTGTCTTTGTGGCTGGCCAGTCGTGGGAACGGCCCGTTCTGCTTGTGGGCACAGCAACCGCAGCCAGATCCAAAGCTTCAAGGGGTGCCCCTGAAGCAGACACAATATTGATATCGTCGGCTCTAGCCCAGTTGGGCAGACTGTGAGCTAATACTGCCTTGTTGCAACAGCCGGTGTGTATCTTTTTTTATTATTTTGCTTTCCTTGTTTGCTCTGGCTCTGGCTCTTGCTCTTTTAGAAGCCGACAACGGTGAGATTATGCATATTTTGTCCTGGCCTTTTGCCTTTGAACTGAACGGGGCAGATGCGCTGGGCCTGCTTCAACCAAGCTGCACGGTGGCGTACGGCATGCACGCATTTGGTTGATGTGCAACAGGGCACCCCTCTATGACAGTGTAAGTGGCCGATGTGCTGGCTGATGATGAAGCATGTGGCACTGTGTAACTCGGCAAGGACGCCGTCATACCAGGTGCCCAAGAACAGTGGCTGAACAGCTCGCAGTAGCTCGGTCGACAGGCCTCTTGAAGGGCGCTGGACCGACGTGCTGGGGTCCCTGCTTCGGCATACCGGATCATGGCTCGTTCTGTATAGAGTATGCAGGAGACGAAGGCATATCAGGGCTTAAGCAGTTCGTAATTCAGAGCCGGCCAGACCCTCCACGGTCAGGAAGGGGGCCGCAGATAGATGGCCGACGAGCAAACGGCAGAAAACAAAGCACACAGAGTGTGGCGGGCAGCAGGCAAGCAGGTGGAGCAGCCAGACGATGAGCAGCGGTATGCTCGGGCGATGAGATTGTTGAGCGCGAGGCTGGTCTGGATGGTGGGCGGTCTGGCAGTTGAGATGGGATCCTGCTGCTGCAGCACGCCAGGAGAAAAGCTCGTGGAGAGTGCGATGACCCCCGGCGTTGTCCAGATATTGTGGCATCCCTGTAATGCATGTCTGGGTTCACCCTGCGAGAAGCTGTACTTTTGAGTGGCGCCTCAGCACGCGGTGGGCCTGCGGTCGAGCGTGTGGCGTGCGGCAGGCATGGCGCATCTTCATGGGCTGGAGGCTGTCTGGCTGCCTGGCTGCCTGGCTGCCTGCGTCATTAGCTAAGCAATACTGTTGGCCCTGTCCCTGTCTGGACCCTCACCGTACGTCCAGCTAATTAGACGACATGGGCAGCGATGAGCAGCTCTGTCCAGTCCATATCTCGTTCTCTGGAGGCTTCTTTCTTGCTCCATGTCCGCTTGGCCCAACGGAAGCCTTCCCCGTTCCGAAGCTGCGCTGTCATGGAGTTCCCCCTCCCCCGAACCCCAGCCCGGACAAGTCTTTCTGCGCGGGCATGCCTGGCCCTTGCATCCGCCGACTCTGCGTGATCTTCAGGCTTCGCTGTCCTGTGAAAGTGCCTCATTTCGACTCGATCGGCTCGCATCCCACCGTGCTGGCCTGCTTCTGGTCTTTGCATGGGCTCAGCAAGCGGTGCGTCTTCCGCCATGGCGGCCAGGCTGCATGGCGGCCTGGGCCTTGACGCGTGCTCGCCGCCGATGCAGGTCACATGAGCGGGCCACCTGCACTTGCACACCCCCAAGTACTGGGGCCGCTGCTCCAAGCAGCCCAAGAATGGGGTACTATTTACACTAAGCTTTCCCAAGCCACAGGTCAATCTTTTGCTTTGTGCCATCTGGATGTGCATCGTCCGATGCTGCGCACAACTGACGGACGTCGAGCCTCACTGGCCCTCCCACGCAGCAGCTGTACAAGCCCCGTCCGCACCAGCTTTGGCGTGCCAGGTTGATGGCAGAGCCCAATCTCGGCCGCCGTCGGAAATAGTGCGCCCAAGCTGCAAAGTACACGCACTATTGTGTGTTCGCGGAATCAGTGCGTGGTGCGAGACTGCCTGGCCAGTACCAGGACGGCCAGTGGAAACAACTTTCCCAGACCGACCATAGAGGCTGCGTCCGTGGGCAGCCCAGGCGCAACTGCTGATATTTTTGCTACTTACGACTACTTCCGCTACTACTACTACGCCTCGTATCGGTTTGGTTCCTCTATTTCGACGGTGCAGGTCGCAATGTAACATCATCGACTGGTGGACGCCCGACGGGCCTGCACAAGTGCCACGACCACGAAGCTAATTTACCAGGCCGCTGCGGTGCCCTGGCTTGCTCTACCAAGCTATGTACATCTCTCAACCTCGGTACATGGGCCACTACCGCCATTTCTACAGACAAGCGACAGATACTATGTACGTCCTCACTAGCAGCCCGAGCTGTCATGTCTCGAGACTTTCTTCGCCCTGAGGCGCTAGTGCGTCCTTGCACATCAGTGCTTATGTACTATGTGATCGGATATTATCGCTTGGACAAGGTCTAATCTTCCGACTTCTTACCTGACGTATAATTTCTTCTTGGTGAGCCCACCACAACCCCGCCTGCTTGGATCTCAAATCTCGGGGAATGTATATTCTACATTGCCGACCTTGTTGAAATTACCTCGATGACGATACCCGCAAGTACATGGACTCACACAACGATGTGCAACGAAGACGTGCCGTGTAACACGACCAGAATCAGTGCATGGTGGGCCTCACAGCAGAGCCCTTCTTTACCTTGTGCGCAAGTGACGCGCTGCAACAGGTCCTTGTGCGTCAAGCCAAAAAGTCATGAGCTCTTGTCCTTCCAATCGGCGTGTGAGAAGGCGACAGACGACATCTGGCATATCCGATGCCCAGTATTTTTGCCGCGATCAAGTCTTTTTGCAAGACGCACGCTCATTTGACCAACCGAACCCCCTTGACACGATGCAAGGGCGCTGCATCTCTAGCTGCATGCACCATGTGGGCGTTGCATTACATCACTGTCACTCTCGACTGCTGGGCGCCAAGAGCCTTGCTCTAAGCTGTCTTGCTGAGGACTCGCTCGGACCAATCAGAAGCGAGTTTCAAACGCCATCTCACGGCTTCATACCCCCCGCTCCCATCACCTCACCACCGCCTTGCAACGAGCCTGCATTGTGGAAATCTACAATGCAGTATCACTTGCAGGCAATCCTCGAGCGAGAGTGCCACAAGCCGTCAATCCTGCGTTCTCGGGTAGCGTTGGTATATCTGTGCTCTGCTGCTTTGGGCTGCTGCGGCTCGATCACGATCAAATCGGGGCAGTCGCGATGTTTGAGAGCAATGCTGGGTGATATCACCGCGAAAATGGTATCTGCGACCGTCGCATTCCAGCATTTCCCCTACAGTGTGAAAACAAGATTTCTCAATGCCTTGCCTGCAGAGCAAGCCGTCATACTTGGTAGTCCAAGGTTAGCCTAGTGTGCAGAGGATTTGGGCGGGACCGTGTCAGCTACAACAAAGAATGGCGGACAAGACAAACAGGGTCGTGAATGTTGGCCGCGACAATGTCACGTCAAGGACCGTATACCCACAAGGATACAATTTCTTCCATTCACCAACTGACGATGTCCTGCCCAACAACCAAGGGGACTTTAGCTCTCCGTTACCTTCAGCCCGCTTCATCTTGAGCATTGCTCTACAGCCACCATGCAAGTTGATATGCGGAGGGGGCATATGGAACCTGACTGCATATATGTCGCCACTGCTTCTGAGTGATGGCAAAGCACCCTGGCTACATAGCAAACAGAAAGTTGGTTGCAACCTGGGTCGTGATGCTGCCATCGGGCCTCGCCGTGTCCGAGCATGTTGTTGGACCGATACACAATCAGTACGGACAAGTTATCGTATGTGAAAACATGCTCACAGCATTACCCAGCTCGCAAAAGGCCAGATTGGTCGTCCTGGCCGCCCTCGGCTTTGTGCTTGGGGCTTTCGAGTTGATCATGATCAGGGTCGAAAACCAAGAGAGGCAGATTTCCTCATTTTTACCCCCTCTTCCGATTGTCCCGATAGTCGGCCCAAATGGAGAAAGCGCAAATAGAGCGCAGCTCGCATATCCCGTCTTTGTTCAACAAGGCAGATGGTAGAGAAACAAGAGCCTAGGAAGAGGCCATTTGTCCGCCCATATCTCCACCTATGCACTGTTCCGAGTTCCGGCAACGACACCCAGGGCGGGTCCTTCCATACGACAAGCACTCCCACTGACCACGGCAAAGCCACGTATTATCCACGAAGAATGAGCCAGAAGATTGTCCACGGGACACCACTCTCGGAACGAGCAGAAAGATCACCAACGACTAACGTGTGTCCACCTCCTCTTTCCCCTCCCCAACAACAACGCCGTTATCACCAATACCAAGCATTTAGGCTCCATAAATCTCTACAACATCTTCTGCCCCTCCTTTCCAGGCATGGTTCTAGCCTCAAATAGTGCAGCAGAGCAGCGTAGCCATCGACGCGTGGAGGATAGTAGATACAATATGCCTGAAGCTCCTGCAAAGACACACTTACATATGTGCTTTTTTACCTCTTTGGGGATAGGGCATTCACTCTAAACAAGCGCAGCAACATGCAAGCGCAACTCTGTAATTTCCCAACCTCGCCGTTTGAGTAACTGTGTGGGCAGATAAGACGTCGCTCCGCGTCTCTGCGGCTGTTTGTCCGCGTTCTGGAGTCTCTGCGCCTGTGCTTGGACTAGGCCCTTGACTCCCTGGTCTGCATTTACCCCCCCCCCCCCCCATCCGGCCGACATGCAAGGGCCCGGTGGCCGGCCGGCCGGCCGACCGACCGACCAACCGACCGGCCCTGGGTCACTCTCTCCTTATAGTCGCAGCCGCAAACGCAAAACAGGCGCAGGCGCAGACGCAGACGCAGGCGCAGACGCAGACGCAGGCGCAGACGTAGATGCATGCGCGAGATTACCCAGCACCAACAGGAAATATTAATTTGATGGGCGTGAATCACCTCAACCCAAACAGAGGGTGGTTGGTGAGCCGGGGCCGGGGGGGGGCAAGGTGGGGAGGTGGGACAGAGCAGCAGTCATACAGACAACCTTGCCAATTCGTACAAATGTGAATTGCATGGCACATTGGGAAATACACAATCACACATTTCGAAATAAACATTGCAAAGAAAGGGGAAAAAAAAGAAAAAAAGGCTAACTCGTTTGGGGGCGTTTACAGAATTCGGGTGTGCGTGTTACATGTGTGGCTATTGGTCGATTGATGCACAACGCCATCTCATTGGACGCCGCGCCAAGGCACCAGCGCCTAATACATTTATAGACATGCTTTCACGCGCGGAAGAGTGGAATAGGCGCTGGCACGCGCGAGCGACCCATGCTGTCGGAGCCGCCTAAAGAGAGCTATTTGTGTACTATGTGGTAAGTTTGACGCTTATTAGCCGCATCTTTTATTCTTGAACGACATCCCTTGCGTGATGTGGTTTTGGCGCGGGATATGCCATGACAATTCCACAAAATGGGCTTGTTGATGGGCAAACACATCAATGTCCTCGTAACGAGCCACTAGTCCCCCCCCCCTCCTCCCAATACCAATTCGTCCGCAGAGACTCAAGCTCCTTCACACCCTCCCTGCTTCCTCGGGCCTTGTTTCTCCCCTTTCTCATGCTTCCTGTCCCCTCCTTGGTGGAGTAAATTCTCAATCACACTGCGGCGTTGGTCGATGTCATTCACGCACTATTCAATCTCACGGCCCGGCTTGGATTTTCCCTTGAGCCGACTATGCTGCATGGAGACATGGTGGACCGCTTGTCAAGGGGGTCTGATGCTCAGTCCATCCCCCTTCACTCCCACACACCTTCCCAAAACGGGGCAAGAGAGTTGGGGCTTGGGCCCCCGGGTCTGTCCGACTACACCCTCCCTTCGTCCCATGACTTGAAAAAGTGGTGATGCCATCTACACTTTCCCCACCATGGTCGCACAAGAAAGTTATGCAAATGTTGCGCGGGCCATGCGGACCTGTGCAGGAGCGGTCTGCCAACGGCCAGAGTGGCAGACCCGGGCCTCCGAAGTGGCCACACCTATGCAACCATTGTACGTGATATCATGACCGCCATGCAGTCAATAGTTTGAGTATCTGTAATGAGTAATTGCAACAAGTATGTTAGCACAGACGACCTGGCCCCTTCTCTTGTGTTGTTTTCCGCGGCCCAAACAGGCCATGATGAGCACCCCATATGCTGTCCTACGCATTTTCCTTGTTGCAGGTGGGGTGGGTGGGACACCGTCCGGCAGCGTGACATCCTTCTTCTTTCCGGCGATTCCACGCTCCATATGTGTGGTCGAGGCCTGTCGTGATGCGGCTAGATAGGGAACGGGAACAGGGTCGCTTAGACATAAGCGGGCTTGTCTGTGTGTTCGCCAGTCCAGAGCTAGAGCAGCATGACAATCGCACAGATGTAACGTGGATACTAGGTTTCGCCAAGCAGGCAGCGGCCGCTTTGCTTTGCACCACCTCCTCCTTCTGTCTAACAACAGAGCAGACTTTTTGTCGACATCCAACCTGACGGTGGCCTCGTCCTGCACCAGCGTCGCATCGATGTGCATCATAAACCATGGGCATACGTCGTCGGCATCGCGGCCGCGGTCGTTGCTCGTGTTGCTGCCGCGAATGTCTCCACTTCGCGGCTGTCTAGCCGTCCTAGAGTGACCACGAGGGCTGTGGAATCGTGAGGATGGCTCTTCCCAACAGTGTCATCGCATGATACGCATGACGTCCTCTCTCCCTACCTTTCTCCATCCGCGTGCAAATGCTCGCGGTCCGTCGGAACGTGTGCCAAGGCAAGCGACCACCTCGTGCCCTGGGGCAACGTCGGTGAAAACCTTGTGGGCGAGCACTGCTGAGCATGCACTTGCCCATCACCAACGCGCTTGCGATATCGTCTGTCGCATCCACTACTCTCACTCAGCATGGGGATTAGCATCCAGCATCACAATCACCCTGGTCGCCCAACGTTGGCAGCGGCCAAGGAAACGCGGCTGTCACCTTCCCAGAACACCCGAGTCGCGCTCTTGCGCTTGTTTCTCTATTTTGCCGAACCGTCACCGCCTCAGTGGCAGGCTGTCGTTGCAGACAGCAAAGACAACGGAGTGACATTCGCGGGACACGCTGGTACTTTGTTGTACATCGTGGCTTCGATGTGGTGACCACGAGGGTACTTGTCAAAGGAAAGGTGTGACAAGCTTGCCCAGTTGACAGTGCCATGCTGCCTAACCCTTGAAGGTGTCGTCGAGTCCACTTTCCTTTGTGCTTGGCCCCAAGTTCATTGACTTTCCTTTTCGCAGTCAGCATCTCCTCAAGCACTGGCGCATTTGCTGATCAGTGGGGTCCTGTTGAAATTTCGGTGGTCTCTGCTGGCAGTCATGAGGCATCATGATAATGAGGCTAGGCATCCAACAAAGGTACCTGGCACATGTTTCGTTCTCTCGTTTGGACTTCTCCCTTTCGTGGATTCCAGGTTACGCACAGCAGTTTGCACGATGCCAAAAAGCTGGTGGCCTTGCGTCCAGATTGTTGTAGTGCCTGTGCCGGACTGGCCGTCGAGCAGCGCCCCCTAGATCAAGGAGCCATGCTGCTGCGGGAGGATGCCGCTCCCGCAGCAAATCCTCCCGAGATTGTTGTGCATCCGGGGTGTGCCGCATCCACGCAGCAGATGGCTTGAGTGGGCGTCGTGCAGCTGTTGCGATGGTGGCGACAGAAGCCTAGAGACGAGGCTGTGGTAGGCAAGGGACCAAGCCACCGAGAAGTCAAGGCTGCGCAGTAAATGAACAAGGGGGGGGGGTCGCTCTTGTCCGGTTCAGATCGATGCAAAGGGAAGCAGGAGGACGACACTACGCCGTTGACTCATTGGATACAGGCAAACATATGGTCAACTACAAGCCCATGCCCATGCCCGCCTGGGCTGGCCTGGTGTGCCGAGTTGGTCCCGCCTCCGCCGCCCGAAGCCTCCAGCTTTCGGGGCCGTCCAGTCTCTCCATTCCCGCTGCGAAAGGGGATGCTTGGCCCGCGGCGGAACCTAGCGATGGCTGAGAGAGGGTTAGGCGGCCGGAAGACGGCGGGTCGGGGTCGGGCCGAGACCGAGGCCAAGATGCAAGCAGGAGAGGCTGGCTGGCCAAAGTAGGGAAGGACTGCACAAGGTGACAGCAAAAGCCTCCCGGGAAATCCTCTTGACGGGCCTGGTGGACCAATCACGACCCGCGCTGGACCCGAAGAGATGCCTGCAACCCCAGACTCTGAGAAATCCGGGGGAAGGGAGGCTAAGGGGGACTGGTCGCGGAGCCGCATGGCATCTGACTCCACCTTGAACGTCGTATATGGATGTCGGGTCGTGTTTGCATCGTGAGTTCGCGGTGTGGTGAGGCCTATCGAAGGGGATGGTGGCCGGATGTGATGCCAGAAACGCGAAGCCCGGCTGACTTAGCTGTGCTTGCTCAGCCAGCTCAGCCAGCTCTGCTAGCTCTGCTAGCTCTGCTCTGGTGCACGGCCCACTCTGCACTTTCCTTTCCAAGGCTGTCTAGGGCACACACATTCTTTCAGTGGTGCCCCTGGCACTTGGCATAGTATGTGGTTTTTCCTGCCTTTCTTGCTCCTTCAGGCTTGCCTGTCCTTCTTACTCATCATCAACGCGACTGGGCGCTGCTGGGAGCTGAAACACACACTTGCTTGGCAGGCAGCCAAGCAAGCCCTCTGTGTGTGGCAAACTCTTGATAGCAAGTCTGCATATCAATCATGTCTTTGCTTTTTTTATTGCTCTTCCCGTGCACAACAGTATCACTATACGCGCCCCCATCCAACCCACGGCTCTTGCCCAGAGCACATAGTTTTACACCCAATCGACCCGCCTCGCTGCTTCGCCGTGTCGACCTCGGCTCCTCCGCAGCCAATCATGTGACCCACGTTGCGGGCGACCGCCGCCGCCTAGAGAACGCAGCATGTGCTTTATGGGGGCGCCGAAATGGCCCCCTGGCTTGGGACGATCCCATGACGCGCGACGAGCATGGCAGTTATACACGGTAGTAAAAGCATGGCAGAGATAAGCCCGTCCACCAGTCACGCCAAGCAGCCCACCAAAGCAAGTTCCCGTCCTAGGCGTGCAAGCGAGCGGCCCCCTGAGCCAAGCACTATCTAGCCTTGGCTAGTTACGCATGTGCAAGATCTTGGCCCAAAAATAAAGAAAAGGCAAACCAGCAGCCGCGCCAACTCTACTGGCAACCCCTCTGCGTACGGTGACATGCAAATGGCGGGGCGGAGATACGGAGAGCGGGGAGGACAGCGACGGTGGACCCAGATTTGCCAACGCAATCTCCTTTCGGCCAGAAGGAAAGCCAGTGCTGGGTGTGTGCTCGAGGCTTGCCCTCTCTGCCTCTCTGGCCCCTCTCTCGCCCCTTACTATGTACAGGCGGATGGCGCGTGGCAGGTGCGAATGGCGAGCCAGGCGAGCCTGCAAGCCTGCAAGCCGTGTGCGCCCTGGAGGTACACAGTACTGTTCGGCTCAGAAATGCTGTTACGCATACGTGCGGCCAAGCTAGCCCTGAAGCAGGAGCCAAGCAGCGCCCGGCCCATCCGACGGCGCAACTGTCATCTGCATTGTTTTGGGTAAGTCGATCCGCCACGCGCTGGTTCACTTTGTCAAACGACCTGCTGGCTGCAACTCCTCTGTTCTTATCACTGCCAGTCTATAAAACACGGCCCTCTCCCACCCTGCAGGCTCCTTTACGACACGTCTCCCAACCCGTCAATCAACTGCTGTCCAGCATCCCTTTGTCCTATCTTGACACCCTAGCCAACACACACTTTCCACGTAACTCGCCGCATCCATCCGTCCCAAAAACGTCACTATCAACGTCAGCCATCTTTGCACTTGACCAAGTTCCGCAAATAAAACCAAGGACCGCAACCCTACTCGTGCCCCAATATCACGCCGTAACAAGCCACTTGCTCTTACTTTTCTACCAAACCAAAACCAACCAAACCAACACACAGAACCATGTCTTCGCACAGAACTCCTCTCCTCAACTTTTTGCCCTTGGGCCCCGTCACTTCTGCCTCTTTCCCCAAGGCCCAGGCTACTCAAGCCTCTCCCTCTTCTGCCGACAGTAACAACGCTGCACCTGCTGAGCACAAGCGACGCAGCTCGTCTCTTAGCAGCGACGGCAAGTCAGCTGGCTACCGCGTCCTCAAAGTTGCTCCCGTCCACTTTGGTGAGCACGCCGGCGATCACAAGAACGACTGGCACGATGTCGAGGTTGCCGTCGAGTAAAAGACCCCATTTCGAAACGGCGACATACGAGCGCCTGGCACCCAAGCAGCTGATAACCAAGCCGTTGGCTGCGTCGAATGGCAGGGCGTCCAGTCGGCTGGTCGTAGCTTTCGACCACCGGCTTGAATGAATGATGCAGCGCTCCCCCCCAACTGGACTGTTTTCTTCACCCCGATCATGGCGACATGGTCTTGATTCTACTGAATTAAGGGAGATCACTTCGGGTACGGACTTTTCCTTATTTGTCGCCCGGTTTTCTTAAAGACGGACTGACCGCGGCTATCGGCGGCTCATGAATGATGATTTCTATCACGGTTCCATTTGTCAAGCACAACAAAAAAGATCCGCAAACTGTTGGCACAACCAGAACCACAAAGGGAAAAAAAGAGTTGGAGGTTCGGGACTTTGGGGGCTTGAATGGGACAGGGGCGCGACTGCGCACATTCTTTTGTTGACACCGCATTGAAAGTGTCCTCGCTTGTGGTACAGCAATGCCATTTGATAAGAGTTGCATGCTCAACAGTGGGCCTACGCAACTGCCATTGGCGCGGCTCGGACATGCATGAGCTTGAAAAGATAGTACTACGTTGTTGAGCAGAGGTGTTTTTTGCAAACACAGTGGAGCCCTCCATTTAGCTATCGCATGTTAATAAATCAAACTCAGCGATTGTCCAACAGCAAAGCCTGAAGAATCCTGGTGCTTGCAGTGTGACTCCCCCCTACCACGTATTGAAAGTATGCCAGTGCTTACTGCCTGCAAGCCGATAATCATATCCGCCCGACAAGCAAGCCAGCGCCAAGAGAGATGCATTTGGCCGTTGTTTCATGACCGAGAGGCATCTTCGCCTGTATTTGGTCCACAGACTCTTCTGCTGAGCCTGGTTCAAAAGCTGGATTGAAACGAGGTGAATCGAAACACTGGGTGCTACTTTGACGTAAATTTTGACAATTCACTGCAATCAAGACAACAACAAGTCTCTCAGGCCTTCTTGGCTGTAGCAGAAGCCTCTTGGCTCGGTCCCAAACCAACCCAATAACAAGTGTCAACAAGCGGACAAGTGCAGCTAGAGGCTGCCTGGAATGTTCTTGGCTGATACATGTTGCAGTACAGGACTAAGCTTTCAAGTACACGTGTCCCAAATGAGATGGTTTGGATTTCGATTCTAGGTACAAGAGGAAGTGTATTTCTAATTGAGTTTAAGTACGTCCTGCACATAGTATGTACAGCGTACATATACTCTCTTTCCATCGGCTTATGCTCACCTTTTCCATCAACCACGCCTATTGCTATTGACTATCACGTTGTTTGAGATTGGGTCTGTTTTGACTCGGCAGACTGAGTATATTCCGGAGGAAAATTAATATCTGGGGGCAAAGGAAAACAGCATGGGTAAAACAGTGCTTTCCGCAATCCCCAGCACGAGGGGGCTTGCATATCCCACGTTTTGGAGCTCTACAAAAAGTCGCGTAAGTACGACAAAGACCGCCCGGCGCCGAGCTCTGCAGAGTCCAGAGGCAAGAAATGCCGATCTTTCACTTGGCCCTTTTTTTTTTCTTTTCTTTCTTTCTTTTCTTCTTTTCTTCCCCCTTTTACTATGTACGTCGAGTGCGGATTCCGGTCAATGTGGCAAAGCGGCATGTGGCATTCTTTGTTTGTGGCTTATATTGTGTGATTGGGTTTCGGGGGGGTTTTCCCGTCCTTGATTTCTCGTTTCTGTTCGGTCTCGCTGTTTTTCAACAGGTTGGGATCTGAACCAAGTTCCAGGATATTGTGTTTGATCCATTTGCCCTTCTACAGTCTAACTTTTATCATCATCATCATGACAGCTGGGACGCCCCGTGTTCCAAGGCGTGTGCCTGAAATGTACTATACACCACGGTGCGTGTTAAGAGAAAAGGTCTCGAGGAGCCAGCAGCCCATTAGTAGCAGCTTGATCAAGAGGCACCCCCATGGTCCCAAGCAGGACAGAACCGTGAGCTCATTCATTAGGAGATGAAAGGGTTGTTTCTTTTTCTTTTTCTTCTTCTTTTTTTTTTAAAAAAAAAAAAGAGGCCAAGCAGTACAGTTTCCTCGTATACCAAGCAAAAGGGAACAGATCAGTAGTAGGGCCTTTTCCCTCTCTTCAGCTCCCGCTGCCCAGATGCATTTCGTGGCCGCTTGGCAAGCAAGCAGTCAATACGGTGAGTAATGTGTACTTGTCGAGTACTGCGTACAGTTCGTTCTTCTTTGTCTGATGCATGGCCATGGTTCTCGTTACAAGAATATCTTGCGCGGACAAAGAACGTTAGTCGGGCTCGCGTCCGTATCAAGTATAATGGCTTGTTGACCACCTCAAAGTCGATAGATAGATACTACTTAGCATTACGGCACGTACTATACCAGATACGCACACGTTTCAAGAGTCGACGGGCTTAGATGGTAAATATAAGGACTGCAGTGATTTTTCAAAGCGACCGTTTTTTTTCTTTTTCTTCCCCAATCTGTAGAATCCCCTCGGCTCGATATGTGCGTGCTGTGTTGCTCATTCGAGTGTCACTATGTGTTGAAGCCTCATCGGGAGCCTTTCGACCCAGACGCTTGCCTAGAATCCATCTGCCTTGGCATCAACTCATCTACTTATACCACTGAGATCTGTTGTCTTGGTTGTATACACGGTAGACAAGACACACTGCAAGTAATGTCAGAGCCCAACGGAGAGAACGAAACAGTTCAGCATAAGCACAAAGCACCATAAGCTCCTAAAGTATCAAAAGCAGAACAATCATAAAGGCAAGAATTATCAAACAAGCTGGTGAACCCAAAACACCCCTGGACTGTGGTTGTTTGCGCGTAATTTTCAATCTCTGGAACAACCATGTGACTTGTGTTACTCTTTTTTTTTTTTTTTGTTTTCTTGTTATGAGTTTTTTTTCCCCCTCCTGCGTGTCTTGTCTCGTGTTTGGCCACCCTTACTGTCTCTTTTCAGACCGTGTTATCCCCTTTCAGTTTTCATTTCTGAGCCTCCCATATTCTGGCATATTCTCATCACCTTCGGGAACAACCTGGTATCTTTTCACTGTGTGCCTCGTCTAAAAAGAAAGTAACAGCCCACGAATATCCATTTTCTATGCGTCGCGCAACGATTTCCCTGCAGACACTCCCAGTCAAGAGGGATGGAACCCCCCTTCAGCCTCCTTTTTGTTTTTTAGTTTGTTTTGTTTTTCCTCCCATGGCGCGAATCTTCAAAACCGAAGAAGTAAAGAATTAAAAATCATGCAATTGTCCCTGGTTCGTTTTCATCTGGTGTCTTTATAGAATGTACAAATATTCAACTCGCTTCACGCCTTAATCAATCATTCGTGGGAGATGTAGGAGAGCTACAAGGATAACGGTCAGCATCTTCGACTTGTCGACCATCCCGTTTTGACAAATGTGCTTACTATTGATCTTGACCACCAGCGGCACGTCCAGGGGTCCGAGGGGAGTAATTGGGTGACTTGAAACAGATTCATTAGCCTTGTCATGTTTTCAATTGGTCAGACAACATCACTTACCGTGGGCGAGTAGCTTGGGCTGGTGGGAGACAAGTTTTGACCAGGAGAACGCTGGTAAGTCGGACTGGTTGGAGAGTATGCATCAGGCGACGTAGGTGACCAAGTTGGTGAAGCAGGAGAGTATTGCGGCGAAGTCGCGTGCAAGTTTGGCGAGGTCGGGCTGTAGTTGGGGCTTGCTGGCGAGTACGACGGCGAAGTGGGCGAGGCGCCGAAGTTGCCAGCTGGGGAGGTTGGCGAGTACTTGGCAGCTGAAGGAGAGGTTGGGGAGTAGCTGGGCGACGTCGGGCTGTAGTTGGGGCTTGCGGGACTGGTTGGACCCCTGAGCATGGGCGAAGTAGGAGAGAAAGTGGGTGACGCCGGGCTAAAGGATGGAGAGCTGATTCCGTACCGACTTCCACCGTCAATCATTGGCGAAGTGGGAGAGTAGGCACCCATTGGAGATGTGGGCGAGTAGCCTCCACTGTAGCCAAAAGGTGATGTCGGCGAGGTGCCATGACTGAAGGGGGACGTGGCTCTTGGGCTTGTGGGGTTGTGGCCAGAATCGCCAAAGCCACCACCCCAGGTGCTGAAGCCTCCGCTTGCAGGGCTCTCCGAACCCGCACCGACGATGGGAGAGAAGTTGCCCAAGGCAGGAGAGGACAATCCAAGGAAGCCACCCGACTCGGCCATTGGGGACCCGCTGTCGTAGGGAGTGGCCGCACCGTCCATGGGACCGTCCTTGATTGTCATGCCCGGCATGAGACCCATGCGTGAGTTGTCGGAGATGACAGTCTCCAGCATCTTGGGATCCAGCTGCACCTCAAAGTGTCCTGTACCCATCGGGGCCAACTGACCAAGCATAACGTTTTCGGAAATACCCCGACAATCATCGAGCTCACCAGTGGCAGCAGCCTCGAGCAGAATCTCGACAGTCTCTTCAAAGGAACAACGCATCAGAGCACCAGTATCGGCGCGGTTGATTCCGTGACGGGTGACTGCGGCAATGCTGCCTCGGTACGTCATGACATCAACAAGAAGCGCCAAATGGCGGTGGTTAACGTAGGAACCGTCGAAGGCCAACACAGCAGTCAGTTCAGATAGCAGGGCCGATCGTGCCGCTTCGATACCAAACACCTCAATGACCTGGTGCAGCTGGTTCGTCGTGGTTCGCCTGGTGTCAACACCTGGAACCGCAAGCACTCCACGAAGAGAGGTTCCAGAGGTATCCAAGAAGCTCTCTTCACACTCTGGATCATCCGCAGTGGCCTTGAGTGAGCCATCACCAGCCTCAATCAAACGTGCACTCTTGTTGATGAAGGCACGGTCAATACCCGGCACACCACGCAGGGTGAGCTTGTCCAGCAGGTGCGTCTCGAGACGCTTGAGCATGACGTCCTCCTCCATATCCTCATCATATTCCTCACTGTCATCCTTGTCCTTCATGGACCGGATACGAATGACTTGGTCTTCGGCGTTGTTGTCACTGTAAATGATTGCTAGATCTCCCGCATATTCTTCCTTGAGCCGCTGCGCAACGTCCTCAACCTGGAGTTCCTTGTCAAGCATCTTTTGCCGATCTAGCGTGATACGCAACACCCATTTGGTCTGGCGATCGATATCTTGTTGGCCCTCAGGAATGAGATAGTATGACTCTATCATGTCCAAATCATCCTGAACAACGGTTGATGTAACATCAGGATCATAGAAGATTTCTGTCATCAGAGTGACTGCACGCAAATTGGTGTGCTCGACCAGACTACGCAACGTCTTGGCCGCCTCCTGACTGTAGTCGCCCGGCTCCAAGAAGACCTGCATACTGGGAGTCTTGATATCACTTGCGACGTTCAAAATCTCTTTGAGACGTGGCACACCAAGAGTGACGTTCTTGCTGGCAACACCAGTAAAGTGGAATGTGTTGAGTGTCATTTGAGTGGCGGGTTCACCAATGGACTGTGCGGCAAGCACACCCACCATCTCGCCAGGGTTGACCATGGATCGTGACCAGCGGTTTTCAAGCTCACCAAGAATATGGTCAAACGCAAGGCGTGTCAGCCGTTGTTCCATTGCCAAACGCTTGAAGGCAAGCCGCGACCGAAGCTGGGCCTTGAACAGAATGGTGGCACTCTCGTCGGCCTCCTTGGAGATGGGGTCATCACCTCGGACGACGACCATGCGTGCCAAGAGTGCCTGCACAGCAGGAACAACGTCACGAGGACGCAGATCGCTTCGCTTTGTAGGGTCAATGCGGAAGAGAGCAATAGCGCTGTTGATCATTCTTTCAATGTTCAAGGGCAGCTGCATTTGTGTCTCAATCTTGTTCTTGCTTAAGAAGATCCTGCGAAGAGCGTCACGGTCATTGGTGAGCTGCTCATACTCGGCATCCAGCAGTTGCTGTTCGGTAGTGTCGCTGATAAGCAGTTTGCCATTTTCAAGAGCGGCACTCAGACCCTTTGCATCGTCCGTGTCGACCTTGTAACGAGTATCAAACTTGCCGTGCGAAATGTCGAGGAAATCAACCTTTTGCTTCTCAATGTGCATACCATCAAGACCATCTTCACCGTAGACAAACTGGATGATATCGTTGAGCGAGTTACGAACAGTACCGTCGTACTTGGCAGTCACATCCTCAAGTGCCTTGACAAGACGACGCTGGATGTAACCGGTTTCGGCGGTCTTGACTGCTGTATCGATCAAACCTTCTCTACCAGCCATGGCGTGGAAGAAAAATTCGGTGGGGGTCAGTCCGCGAAGATACGAGTTCTCGACGAACCCACGAGCTTCAGGAGAATAGTCGTCCTTGGTGAAGTGCGGCAATGTCCTGTACTTGAAACCGAATGGAATACGCTTACCCTCCACAACCTGCTGACCCACAAGGGCTGTCATCTGCGAAATGTTGATGGAAGAACCCTTGGAACCAGACCGAGACATGGTGACTGCATTGTTCAAATCCTTGAGAGAGTTCTCAGTGGTTGTACCGGCCTTGTCACGGGCGGTATTCAACTCCTTGGAAACTTTGCTCTCAAAGGTCTCTCGAATGCTCATACCAGGAAGCGGCTCCAGGGTGTTTGCTGTAGCTTCTGCCACAATGGTCGCGACGAGATCCTTTTGTCCGTTGATGTCTTCTTGAATCTTCAAGATGGTGTCTTTATCGGGAATTGTGTCACCAATACCAATACTGTGACCATTGTGCAGAAGCCAATAAGCGACGACTCGCTGACAAGCGTTCAGGAAGTGCATGGCGGCATGAGGACCGAGCTCGTTGTAAGCGATGTGAATAATACCGCCTGCAGACGCGCCCACAATCTTTTTGGTCAGCAGACCATAGACGAGTTCACCATTGATGATTCTCTGGGTGTCGTCGTTGAGAGGGAAGTCGTTGCCACCCATCTGAAGACTGACTTCCTTGGGAATAATCATGCTGATGATTTGCTTGCCTGTCCAACGAGGAGTGGGCTTGAGGATGGCAGGGATCGGAACAATGCCATCCCAGTCCTCAACCCACAGCATAAGATTCATTACCTGCTCTTTGGTGAGGAAGACATCACGTCGGCACATCTTGTATGCGCCGGCTAACGAGTCTTGTACGATACCCATGAGCGGCGAGTTTCTTTGAGGCGAAACAATGTTGAGCGGCACCAGACAAAGGTTCTGGACCTCAGCACGCGTCTCCTCGGTCTGCGGAACGTGCAAATTCATCTCGTCACCGTCAAAGTCGGCATTGTAAGGAGACGTAACCGACAAATTGAGACGGAAGGTAGAGTACGGCATCACTCTCACACGGTGACCCATCATGGATTCTTTGTGCAGAGAGGGCTGACGGTTGAAAATGATATAATCACCGTCAATGAGATGTCGCTCCACCTTCCAGCCATACTCGAGGTTGATTTGACTGGCGCGCTTGTGGTGGCGCAAATCGATACGCGTGCCGTCTGAACGAATGACATACTTGGCACCGGGATGCTCGTTGGGACCATTCTCCACGAGCTTGTGCAGGCGACCAATGTTGTACGGTGTCACAGTTTCCGGGTATGTAAGAGTCCTTGCAATACTGCGAGGCACGCCAACCTCATCGAGAGAAATATTGGCGTCACCTGTGATGACCGTACGTGCAGAAAAGTCAACACGTTTTCCCATCAAGTTGCCCCGAAGACGACCCTCCTTGCCCTTGAGACGCGCACGGATAGCCTTGACTGGACGTCCGCTCTTTTGGAGAGCACGAGGCGTTCCAGCAATGTCGTTGTCCATGTATGTGGCAACATGGTACTGCAGAAGCTGCTCAAAGTCGTTGATGATATGACCAGGAGAGCCTTCATTCTTGGCCTGCTTGACGTTGCCGTTGGCCCTGATGATGTCACCAAGCTTGTAGGTCAAATCGTCTTCATTTCGAATACCCTGACCAGTACCGTCCATACTGATAGAGGGCCGGACGGGAGGAGGTGGCACTGGAAGGACAGTGACGATCAGCCACTCAGGCCGAGCGTAGTCCTTGTTCAAACCCATATCCTCCAAGTCCGCGTCGCTGATCCTACGGAAAATCTCGAGCACCTTTTCAGCACTAATGGGCTTCTCGACAATATCCTTGGCGGAGCCACCATCCTCTTTCTGCTGTTGGATCCTCTGTCGAAGCTCGAGGGGATATTTGCGAATCAGAGGTTGTTCGTTGCCACAACCGCCGTGGTCATGGGGTGCTTGCTTGGGTTTATTGTCCGGATCGAACTCCTCGTCCTTGCTCTTGTGGGTGCTCGCATTTTCACATTTTCTCTTCTTCTTACAGGCTTCCCAGACTCGGTTGAATCGGGTTTTGGGGTCTCGAATCCCAACAGCTGCTTTGAACTCTGGGTCCTCCTGATAGAATATCAGCATCAGCATCTGCAATCTGAAAAAGAATCAGTAAACAAAATCAGGCAAGACCAACCCTGTCAGCCAAAGGCTTGCTGCAATAGTTGCAAACAATCTCCAAGATCTTCTTCGTCTTGTTGAGGAAGCCAGGGTGGAAGACAGGTGTGGCGAGCTCGATGTGACCAAAATGGCCAGGACATTCCGACATGTTCTCGGTGCACGTCTTGCACTTGAACTGGCGATCGACAGAGCCAAGGCGAGGGTCGTTGAGGCCGAACTCGCGGGGCTGTGTCTTCTCTGCATTCATCGTCTCCGGGTATTGAATGTGAGCCACACTCATGCTCTTGATTTCGTCGGGCGACAGGAGACCGAACTGGATCTCCTGGATCGTCTTGACGGGCGCACTCGAGTGCGGAAAGTAGAGGTTCGCCATGATTGCGAGTGGAAATAGGGCGTCTCGTATCAAAATGAGGGTGTTGTTGGGTGGTTAGCGATGGTGTGCAGTGGGCCTGCGGGGAAGCCGCTGTGTCGAAGTGATCAATGTGAGGCCACCGAAATATCCTCGCGTCGGTAGGTTGACAAGGAAATTCGTGAACTAGGTGAAAGGAAGGCTCGAGTTCCGAAATCTGATTGGTGAATAGAGTCTTCAACAATAAACGCTCGTGAGTGTTTTGATGCCGATGGCTCCTCCGCGTTCACGAACCAGGCCGCCCAATGGCCCCCAGTGGACCGAGTCGTGGCCCTCGTCGACTCGTCCAGTGTCGCAATCGTGGAAAAAGTACGTCTAATCAATCGCCTAGAGCGCGGTCGTCAAAATCGGTGTCGGAAAGGTGCCTTGAAGGTGTTGCGCGGGTCCCGACACGCGTGACAAGGTGTGCGGAAGGGGGTTGAGAGGTTGAGGTCTGGGGGCGAGTTTGGGAAAATCAAGCGGCGTGAGATGGGAAGGCCAAAGGTCGCGACCAGCTGTTGCCGGTGGTCCGTGCGCTGCCAGCGGGCAGGTCCACACCAGATGACATAAGCATCAAGTGAATCAGTGGCAAAACGCAGGCACGACGAACATGTAAGTATCGTGACCTGAACATCCAGAGAACTCCTCCTTCAGTCTGACACTGGGCAAAGTGCACACGTCCACTTGACTGTGGCCACAATAATACAATATAGAGACCATACAGACCTCACCAGATTGAGCCTTTTCGCGTCATTGGACGTCATTCCTACTGTAGCCTTTGCCTTGAACCAGTAGTAGCGACCTCCACATCGAGACCCACTTCTCAGAGAGCCTCGCGGCGTGACTCTATGGAGGTTTCAGTCCTATGTACGTACGGAGTACGTACCTAATTGTACACATTGCGTTCACCATGGTAGGCATGGATATATCAAACTCGATAGCCCATTCAAACAGACCTCCCATCAGCCGCGCATACAATGATCACGTGGCACGACAGTGCAAATGATATTTTTTGTCATTCTGGGTATTCTCATGTATGACTACTTCTTCTTGGCCCGTGGCCTGGCCCCTGTTTTTTTACTGATCTTGTCTTCTGGGCCTTCCATCTCCCCGTCACCATCCTCACCAGCACTTCGTCTCCGCATTGTGCCCGTCGACACAGCTATGAATTCTTCTTCGCTGTCCGAGTCGCCGAGATTGAAGAGTATAGGCATCTGGAATCCACCAGGCGGCTCGACGCCAGCATGGCCCATGGTGACCACATCCACGGCCTCGTCCTCTTGGTCCAAGCGCCTCTTTTTGATTTCTTCCTGTGGGTGTATGTCGAACTCGTCCTCCCTCTCCATGTATTCGACATTTTCTTCCACCTCCACAAAGTCCGGGGCTAGTGCGGACCACCGCTGTGGGCTCGTTACGGACCAAATATTGATGCGCCCCGTCTCCAGCCCACATGCAGCGAGCAGGGCCTTGGAAGGGTGCCACTCTATGACACCTTGCTCCTCCTTTGGTCCTTCCAGCATGCGAACCAGACTGCCATGACCACGCTCCCAAATGTACAGCTCGTGATTATTGTAGGTAGATGCAACCACATATTCGCCTGTGCAACTGAAAGTGACATGGTTCCAAGAGCACCTGTTGACAACATCCTCGAATTTGTGTTCAATAGCCAATTGTATCGTGTCGGGATCCAGATCCTCTGCGGCAAGATTGGGCACAAGAAAGGTCTTGATGATCTTGTCTTGCCCGTTGACGAGGAGTTCCCTGCCCGAGCGGGTCAGCTTCAGCGTCGTCACCACGCCACTGCAAACACGCGGATGTGTATATATAATCTCGAATGTCTGTGTATCGATGATGTTGAGGTTGCCCTTGTTGGTGCCAGCGAGGATATGCTCGCCTGTAGTCGTGTAAATGGCGACCGTGGTCATGTGGCGCGCGTCATCTTTTTTTTGCTTTGCCTTCTTTTCTGCATCGTCTTCAACATTCGATCTTCTCGGCGCCGAGGGTAGAATATGTTTCTGCGCGGTAGTATCGGTGATATCGACGAGCATAGGCTGATCTTCGTAGAGCGACACGACGAACTGATGGCTGTCAGGGCATTGTCCGTTAGTGATGAACATTGCGCGTCAAAGCTCCTTTTCCTTTTGCTAACGGACAAAATGCACTTACTGGTTCCAGGGGTGCAGCTCAGCTATGTACACTGGTGCCTTGAAACGCACCTCGCGGTACCGTTTGCCATCCTGCAAGTCCCAGAGAATAGCCTTCCATCCCTGGCAGGCCGACAGAAGATACCTTCCGCATTTTGACCAGCTCAGCGACGATATACTCTTAGAATGGCCTCGCAATTTGCGCGCAACGCCCATAGTGTCGAGATCCCAAATGACAACGGTCCCGTCAACGCGCCCAGAGGCGAGGTAGTCGCCCTTGCGGTTGAAGCGCAGGCATGTTGCATGCCCTGAGCGGATGGTGTTGGTGATGTTTTCGGGGTAATCCTGGAGCAGGTAATCGTCGGACAGTAAGAGATTCATCTTGCCAGGATGTAGTGTGCCTTGCTGGGAGACTGCAAGCTGGAGTAGACAGTTGAAGGCCCCATGGGTGCGTGCGGTGCTTGATGGTGTCTGTATCGTGGAAAGTTTGAGCCTCCACGCTCTTTTTCGATAGCACATGCAATCAAATTGATCTGCAGGGCTGATAGCAGCCCAGCGACACAGAGTGGAGCCTGTGTGACGCTGTTCCAGCCGGGAGCATGGGAGCCCCTACCCACTAAGCTCGTGGGGAAATGGCAGGGGTTAGGGAGCAGCACAAGACTAACCCCACTGTAGATGAAGCCTTCCATTGCCTCTGCGTTCTGCGCCGGAATCCGTCCCAGAATTATAAGTCAACAAACGCCCGCAACTGACTTGGGGATCCCAATGCGCTCTTTTCGCTCACTACTGGCAACAAGCACCGTTCTCAAGAAGCCTTGCAGGCAGCTGCTCAGCGTTCAAGATGGCAAATTCCAAGTGCGCCTCGTCTCAACCCACGCAGGGAAACTCTCATCTAACTCACCGGCGCGTAGATGGGAGTATGTAAAGCACTTTGAGCAGCCAGACAATCTGCTCCCCAACACATGGATTGTCGTAAGGCTGGACGGGCGTGGATTCACAAAGTAGGACTTGTGGCTTCTTTTCCCCTCCCCCTTCCCCAGCAAAAAAAAGTCACAACGATGCAATAGAGGCTGAACCATGGCTAGGTTTGCAAACAAGTACTCGTTCGAGAAACCCAATGACAGGGCTGCACTAGACTTGATGAACGAGGCCGCCAAGCTGGTCATGACGGAAATTCCCGAGCTCATCATTGCATATGGTGTCAGCGATGAGTACAGCTTCGTCTTCCACAAGACCTGCAAATTGTTTGAGAGAAGAGAGGGGTAGGTCGGACACTACGCCAATCAAAGCCTGACTGCGCGAGTAGCCCTAACAAGTAGCAGCAAATTGGTGACGACGATTGTCTCGACATTTACATCCTACTACATCTATCTCTGGTCCAAATACTTTCCGGGCAAGCCTCTATCTCCTCCTCTTCCTAGTTTCGATGGACGGGCAGTGTGCTATCCGTCAGTGTCGAATTTGCGGGACTACATGAGCTGGAGGCAAGCAGATTGTGAGATATGGTCACGCACTTCCCAAGATTGCACGTGATGCTGATCGTCCTAGGCCATATCAATAACCTTTACAACACCACTTTCTGGGCCCTGATCCTTCAGGGTGGCATGGACAACCGCCAAGCTGAGCAGGCTCTCTTGGTAAGCACCTGCGAGCCTGGATACTAGCTCATAGGCTTCTGTTGATACTGAGATATTGCCGCAGGGAACTGTTTCGAGCGACAAGAACGAGATCCTCTTTTCTAAATTTGGCATCAACTACAACAATGAGCCAGAGATATACAAGAAGGGCAGTGTGATCTTTAGAGATGTACGTCCAAAAGGCGCTGGCCTAATGCAATCAAAATGCTGATTACTCGTGCAGTACGAACTTGTTGAGCCAGGGAGCCATAACGCCGCAGAAGAGGCTGAAGATTTGGGCGAGCCAGTCGAGCAATCCAAGACACAGGCAGAAAAAGAGAAGAAGAAGCGCGCAAAGGCCAAGGTTGTGATAGAGCATTTGGATGTCATCAAGGATGACTTTTGGGACAGACGGCCGTGGATACTGTCAAATAAGCCTGGCAAGATTCCCAAGGAGGGTTGAGAGTGCTGAGGGCCGGCCCTCAACCTATCCGTGCTTTTGTAGCCGAGGCATGTTGGGCAAATGGGGACTGCATGTACAGAGAATTGCTAGCAGTGAAGCCCTGAAGTAGTGGGGGCGCAGTCCTTTTGTCTGAGCTTGCAGAGGATCATGGCAACAGGGCCGGATGAGCTGGTGCTGTTGTACTACCTAGCTTGTTGGGCTGCTGGGGAAGCACGGTGGAACGCAATGGATTACCATGGAAGTACTCTAAGCGGGCAGCCGGCTGCTCCAACGGCAGGGTGAGGTTTCAAGCCACACAGTGGCGAGGCCAGTTGACTGGGTTGGCACTTGCACCATACTATGTGATTCAGGATATTGATTTGAGTACCTGAATAGTGTTGGCAAGTATCATAGAAACTGTGTTCTTTGCGTGGCTTCCGGATTTGAATGAATGACTACTGCTTGTTGGTGCTGTTTTTGCTTCTGTGGCTGGTCGCACAAAGATGGCAGCACCCGGACTGGATCTCTAGCGGCCACTCAGCGGGCGACGAATAGGGTGCCGACAGTTGACTGGCAGGGGAGCTAGGGTGGTTCCTTGACCCTGTGCCTTGGCGATAGCGCGGTACATGAGCGAGTCCCGCCTCCTGAATGATTCCCAAGTACCATGGTTGTAGATTGCCGTTTGCCTTGAGCAGCCTTCCCGCATACTGCCCTTTGCAACTCTGAGCGACCCAACTGCCAGCCAACACATACTTGTCTACTTCCATACCCTACCTGCCTACTTGCACCTCTCGATAGTTGCTCGACAGGCCTCGCGATACCTTATTTCTTTACTCGTCCTCCCTGCGCTCGCCCGTCTCCTCCGCCTCGTCCTTTTCTCTCCGACAGATTACCCCGCGGTCAGTTCGGGCGTCCCTCACCACCATCGCCGACTTTGCGACGTCACCAGTCTTGCCACTTTGCAGAGCAATCACCACCACCACTGCCACTCTCCCGAAGCGGACATGGCTGATAATACAGAGGGCGCCAGCGATGCGCAAATCTCCTTCAAGGTAAAGGCCTCGGGCGACCGGAATCACAGTGTCTCCATGGCCGAGTCCGCCACGGTACTAGACCTCAAGAACAAGCTTGCCACCGAAGAGTTTGAGAACATTTCAGTGGAGCGCCAGCGCCTCATCTACTCTGGCCGGGTCATGAAGAATGAAGAGACTCTGGCTTCCTACAAGATCAAGCCGGGTAACACCATCCACCTCGTCAAGAGCGCCGCCAGCAACCCGACGCCTGCTTCCACCAGCGCAGCCTCCCAGCCAGTGCCCCAGGCTATCCCCAACATGGCTGCTGGCACTTCTGCCGATAACATTCTCGCTGGCCTGACTGGCGCTCGCTTTGCCGGCCATGCCAATCTCCCCAGTGCCAACATGTTTGGCGCCGATGGTGGCGTGAGTGCCTTTTTCTCGGCGGTTTCTACATGTCCTGGTGTGCCGTCTTGTTCGTAGTGCTGACCAGTTGCAACCTGCTTCTCAGATGGGTGCTCCTCCGAGCGAAGACCAAATGGCCGACATGCTTTCCAACCCAAACATTGCCCAGGCCATGAATGAGGCCCTCAATAACCCACAGATGGTTGATCTTATGATCCAGTCCAATCCCATGCTCCGAAACAACCCACAAGCCCGTCAGATGATCCAGTCGCCCATGTTCCGCCAGATGCTGACCAACCCAGAGTTGCTGCGACAAGCGGCCCAGATGCGTCGCGCTATGGGTGGAATGGGCGGGGCAGAAGCTTTCCCAGCACCAGGTGCTACTGACACGACACCAGCGGGCGCTCCAGCCGCTGCTGCTGAGGGGCAGAACAATGCACAAAATCGGACAAACCCCTTTCCAGGACTGGAGATGTTTGGCCTCCCGCCGGCTGGTGGAGCTGCTGGCGGCAATCCCTTCTATGCACTTATGAATCCGTTTGGTGCACCGCCTGCGGCCCAGCCAGCAGCACAAGGAGCAGCTTCTCAAACGCCTTCCTCTGGTGACAATGCTGCGCAGCGCGACACCTCCTCGAATCCCAGCGCCAATCCTGCTGGTCAGACTGGCGCCAACAATGCTGCAGCCAATCCGTTTGGACTTTTTGGGCTGCCGCAAGGCGGAGCCGCCAACCCCTTTGGTCTCACACCCGACATGATGCAGCAATTTCTGCAGATGATGGGCAGTGGAGGCAATGCGGGCGAGCCAGCTGCGCCAGCAGACAACAGACCACCCGAGGAGCGCTATGCCGACCAACTTCGTCAACTCAACGAGATGGGCTTTTATGACTTTGACCAGAACGTGGCTGCTTTGCGACGTAGTGGTGGCAATGTGCAGGGCGCTGTCAACTATTTGCTGGGAGGTTGACGGAGCCAGTATATTAAGAGGGAAAGATGGCGACTTTCTTCCATGGCCGAGCTGGGACCGTTTCGTCCGAATGTGCACGATTACGGTGGCAGGGCGTTTTCCCCTTTAGCGCTTGGGGCAGACACGAGAGTACATTTAATTTCACATCAACAGAAGAAGGCAAGGAGCGCTTGAGACAATTCTTGCTTGGATGTCAAGAGGACACATCTCGTAGCAGATATTGGATGGATCCCACGGAGATGGCCAGTAACCCTGGAGATACAGAGGCGCAGCTGTTTGGTCAATGGGCGTGGCAGTCAATAGGGTCTAGTTATCAGTACCAAGTCTACAGTCTTTGAATCAAAGACTCCATCTCGCCGACTGTAGTCTTGCCTTTTTGATCCGTTCGCTAGTGAAGCTCTTTGTGAAACCTTGCTATCCGGCAAGTCCTGGTGAGAGAATGGATGAATGGCTTACTAAGCCGCCCTTGAAGACATTACGGATTCGGACTTGATCATCTCCAAACAAGACTTGTTCTGCTAGAGGCACAACGCTCACAACATGGAAATGCAGAAACTGTCTTGGTAAAAAAAGAAAAGGCCGAGCATTCTATGCCACTCCGATGTCAAAGAGCGAAACGACACGATGATTCTAGGCATTTTCTACGCCAGGTTCTTCCCTCAAGAAGGTGAGACGAAACGGAACCAATGGTCCCAGCCTGTTGAAGCTATTCCCACATGCACAACAGAGGCTCATGCAATCAAATCTAGGAACCAAAATTGTAGCACAGTCCCCTCCAGGCTGCATCGTCCCGGTGGACTCGTCCCCGCAACGCAAGCCGTGTCTGTTTGAGTTTGAAGTGCTGCAAGAGTACATAATCCCGCGCAAGGGCTTCTTCAACCGCTACATTGCCGTCAACGACCCAGACTCAAAGTACGCCATCCTCGGCTTCCCCGTCGCCATCGCCAACCCCAAATACCAGCGCAACGAGTTCATCTTCAACTTTGGTCTGGTCGTCGAGGCCGACAATGGAGACCAGATTCCCTACGAGCGCGTGGTACGGCGTCTGGCCGTGACGTTTGCCGAAATGGAGAAGCAGAATGAGTATCTCAGCCGCGATGGCGAGGGTGCTGGAGATGGCTCCAGACGACCGATTGAGAGCTTGCTGGAGATTATCAAGGAAGACCTCAACAACTATGGAGAATGCATGATACCAGTTGGTGAGTTTGTGTGTGAGATCAAACCTATAAACTTTCATTGCTGTCCCAAGCCTTTTGCGTGTGTCTGCCTCAACCCACTCTCGCACTCACTGACAATATACAGACGACGCAAACACAATCAACATGAAGCTCTTCCCACACCACCGCACGCCTCCAGAAGTCAAAGGCTGGCACGTCCCCGTCGCCAAGATGAAATTCGCCGACGTCGTCGACCCAACCTGGGATTTGACTCTGCAAAAAGTCATTGCGCACATTGATGGCGTCAGCGACGTCCGCCGCATTGCCTTTGCCGCCGATGTCTCGCTTGACCTCACCAAGCTCGCCCTGCGCCACCTGCTGTACTACGACACCATTCTCCTCCTCGACATGTTCTTTTTCGGGTCCTGCTACGCGCCGCGGCCGGGTATCCATGATTTCATCGCAAATGTCTCGAATGATGGCTACTACACGTCCAATACCACGGGTCCCACGGACGAAGAATTGAAGAGTGGAATAAACACTTTTACTGGCGGCGGTGGAGGCTTGAGTGGTGCTGCAGCTGATGGAGGAAGCGTTGGAACCAATCCCGGCTTTGGTGGCGGCGGCGGCGGTGGTGGTGGCAGTGGTGGTGGTGGCGGAAACAGTCTCGGCATCGTCGATGAGTGTGCAAACTACGTCTGCATCATGTCCTCGGGCCAGCGCGTCAGCAACTACCAGCTCATCAAGCTCATGACGACGTTTTGCGTCGGGCGCACCGTCGCAGAGTGGTTGCGCCTGCACCTCGACGCCGGGTTCGACGTTCTTCGCTACATTGACGTGCGTCGTCTCGTCCAGTTTGGCGTCATCAAGGGGCTGTTGTACCGCGTGCACAAGTACGTCGTGAGCAAGCAGTACCTTGCTGCGTTGGTGACGGGCCAGAGTCGGCCTGTGGGTGGTGCGGCGAGTGATGTAAACGGAAAGAAAAGCAGCAGCAGTGGTGCTGGCGGTGGTGCTGCAGGGGATCCTCTCCAAAAGTACATGGATGGAATGCACAATTTTGATCAAATCATGACGGAAATGAACATGACTGACGGAGAAATTATGGAAAAATTAAAGGGCTTTGCTGCGCCAAATCATGGTTTGACGGTGCTCTATCGATAGTTTTGATTACATTTTGGAATGGTGGCAGGAGTGGCAATGCCGGTGGTGTTGCTCACTAAGAAGGTATTGTAGTTGACGGATAGATGCTGGATACTATTTGTACAAGAGACTCTCTTTTTTTTTAAAAAAAAAACAGTTTGGAGGAGAATGCTATGTTCCTTCCATTGGTGTGAGGGGACATGTCCCGCGATGTATCAATGTTATGGTCTCAACGTCTTAGATCAACTCGCCATCTTCTTTGACCAGTCCCTTCGCTTTCATCTGCTCCCACTGGTCACGGAGCTGTTTGTGGCTCAGCCCCTGAGTTGCGTCCGAGGCCTCCTGTACCTTGTGGCGCTCTTCCTCGGTGAGCTGCCGCTCCTCCTTCTTGGCCTTGGCCTCCAGCTCGCGCAAGCGGTCTCTAGCTTTGCGGAATGCGCCCGTGAAGGGCTGCCCTGGATACGTCCTGCCGGTCTTTTCATACTCTTCATTACTGAGAAATTCAACGACGCGTAAGTTGTGCTTGCCCTTGCGCAGCAGCAGGATCTTGCCGTCAATCAAAAACCGCGCCGTGTGCTGGGGCTCCCACGTGGTGACGGGCGTGAACATGAGCTGCTCCACAATCATGCCCTTGTTCTTGTGGGCTGGCTGGCCGGGGCTGCCACCCACGTGGATGCCGCGGCCGTTGATGGTACGATGAGCATCGCTCACGCTGGCCGCCAGTCCAGCGGCGTAGACGATACGCGCAAGGGACTGTTCAAGAAGCTGTACGGGGAGCTGAACATCTGCCCGTGGTCGGCTATCGACGTTTACGTGTTTGTGACCCTCGACGCCCGGGGAATGATCCGTAAGGCCAGGATGGACGCCCTCAGGAACACCGACGCCTGCGCCCCCGCCGTATATTGAGCGGTGTTTGAGTTGTGTTTCCTTTGCAATCTTGACGCCGTGTACAAGCGCGGTCACTTCGTATGCCAGGAGATGCTGCGCAACGCGCTTTCGCGGATCGGCACTATGCTCCTCCATGACTTTAGCGATAGCCGGTATAGGGTGGAAGGTGAGAAGTTTAAGGAGTTGCTCAACCTCGGTGTCGGAGCGTCGCACCAAGTAGCCGTAAAAGTCAAAGGGCGAGGTGCGAAAGGGATCGAGCCAGATGGCGTTTCCTTCACTCTTGCCAAATTTTTTGCCGGTAGAATCGACGAGGAGCGGCACCGTGAAGCCCAACGGTTGGTCCATTGGGCCGTCCGCCAACTTGTCAGCTGGGTTGGGTTCCGAGGCGACGCAGTATTTGAGGCCCTGGGCACCGGTGAGGATGTTGCCGTACTGATCGGAGCCACCGACTTGCATCTGCACGCCCCGTTGCTTGTAGAGCTCGTACCAGTCCCATGACTGCATGATAGGATAGCAAAACTCTGAGAAGGACATTCCAGAGCCTTCTTCCAGCCGGGTCTTGACGGAATCGCGTCCCAGCAAGGGGCCCACTCGCAACGACATGCCCAAACGTTTCAAGACCTCGAGCATGGGCAAGGAGTTCCACCATTGATTGTTGTTGATGATGCCTTTTCTCCATGCCCAGGTTTTCTGGTAGTCAAATCTCTTGGCCACGGTTTCTATATGTGCCCACACGGCTTTGAGCTGATGATGGATGCTCGAAAGATTTTGTACTAATGTTGCATTTGTCATGGTCGGACGACCCTGTACTCTGCCCGTGGGATCGCCAATCTTGGCAGTCGAGCCCCCAATGAGTGTGAAGGCGCCAAAGCCATGCATATAGAACCAGAACACGGGCATCATGGCGACCAGGTGACCTAGGTGAAGAGAGGGGGCGGTCGGGTCGACACCGCAATATATACCGATTCTCTTTTGTAGCAAGGTTTCTCGGATTGTGTTTGGGTTTCTGCATGCAACGGAGGCCATCAGAATCAAGAGCCATTCTTGTGGGAGCGCGGCCTGGGTGCAAGCTTACCTACCCTACGACATCTTTAACGAAACCTCGTTCTTGGAGCTCGTCCCATATATGCCGCCTTCTGCCTGCTCTGATTTCGTCCGCCGTCATACGCCACTGAGCCTCGGACGCTTTGACTTTTGCCAGGTACTTTGTGCCAACCCATCGTCTTTGCGGTTGCAAGGGCGCCAAAGATTGTGAGCGCAGACAATCGCGGCACATTGAGGCGCGCGCCTGAAGGCCTCTGTACAAGGCACTTGACGCCATGTTGCGATGCCGATTGCGAAGGTATTGGATGCCGTCGAGGCTGCAGATGTTGGGGTATCAGCTCAGCACATTGGGAATGAGGGAAAGCAGGCCTGTGCCGTGGTCTTGCTGAGGGATACTGGCAGTTGTAGCAATAGTACGGGTCGAGATATTCACTTGCGCGCGCCGCCCAAATTTTAGACGATAAACGCGTTATCGCCCAAGCGTCGATCGGCAGGCAGTGCGGATTAGCACACCTTGGGTTCAGGCTGTGGCTTACTCATTCTCGCAGGCCAATCGCAGAGCTTCCGATTCTGCTTTGTGGTTCTCGGCAACCCGTCGGCTAATGAGCGTCGAGCAGCATCATTGCGACAACGACCACTGTCGATTCTGCCCACAGCAACTGCAACGGCAACAGCCAAGCCGACCAACCGTCTAAAGCCTTGCCGCATCTCAACCTGGTCGCCGCCCTCGTCCTTTGCCCCCCCTCTCCTCCACCCCGAAACACACCACACATCACAACAATGGCATCGGCTCTTCGCTCCTCTCTGCTGCGGCAGACTGCTGCTTTCGCTGCCGCCCCCGCGACCCGGGCTGGCCCGTCGCTGCTCTCATCCGCCGCCCGCACCGAGCTCCTGCGCCCGGCCTTTAAGCCCAGCATCACCCAGATCACAGCCTTCCACGTGTCGAGCAGGAGAAACCTGCTGCCTCCCGGCCCTCGTACGTGAACTCGAGCATGTTTTTTTATATCCCTCTCCTGTGGCCGCGGAAAACGACAGTGACAGCGACAGTGATATTACTGCAGGAAGAAGGACACATGCTAACCACAGTGCTTCATACGCATTTGTGTGATTTATAGAAGTCATCAAGGGCACCGTCAACGACCCTGCCCCCGTTCCAGAGCCCTCTCCCTCCCATGGCCACTACCACTGGACCTTTGAACGTGGTCTTGCCGCGGCCCTCGTGCCGCTGACAATGGCCCCCATCGCCTCGGGCGGCCTCAACCCTATTCTCGACGCCTTCCTTGTCGGCACCCTACTTGTGCACTCCCACCTCGGCGTGCAGGCCATCATTGTCGACTACGTGCCCACCTGGAATTACCCCAAGCTGCGCAAGTTTTGCATCTGGGCGCTCAACGCTGCAACGATTTTGGCTGGTATTGGTCTGTACGAGTTTGAGACGACCGACGTGGGTCTGACCGAGGCTGTGAAGAGGATTTGGAAAGCATAGAATGGGAACGTGGGAGGTTGTGTAGAGTGCAAGAAGCAGAGGGAGATTGAGTTCTTGTCTTTTTTACGCGTTGTACGGTAGCTGGGAAAATACCCAGTATCTTGCCATGGATAGAGCGCGGGAAATTATACACGTTTTGTCGTTCACATGTACAACGGGTGGTTTCTTTCAGTGTATACGCAGCGTAAAGGTACGTATGAGTCGCGTGAATTCCCCACGGCGGCATGGAGTTTGGTTCTCAAGAGGACAAGATTGTCACTGAGCCTGGCTCACGCGTGTGAACAATAGAAATCACTCAAGAAGCACTTCTTGTTTTGAGAGTACTAAGAGCGCGTCCGCCATGGCTGTCTAAGAGGGTCAGAGGAGGCACGGAACGTGACGAACGGTGGCCCAGAAACTCAGGCAACTCTCGTGGACTGGGTGACAAGACCTGTCAGAAAGGTAGCATGACAATGATTCTTGAAACGCCGTGCAAATTGCAGCTGCTAACGTCATCTCCCAAAGGAGTCATTCTTTCACGACGCGTTCATCGGGAGCTCCTGTTGGAAACCACGCGCAGCATGTGACCTCCGAAAGCTATCGACGCCTCGCCACTTGAATTCCCATGGACACCGTCCGTAAACAGTGCTCAACACAATCTGACCAGAGACGACGTGCCCCCCATTGTGTACGCTAAGACTCGCCCAGAAGCCATATTGCTGTCAATTGTCCAAAGGGCCAAGATGGGACGCGGGTCCATGATCCCCAGGCATTTGTCACCGTCGAAGGCGATGCGAGCCCCCGCTGCCTCCAAACTACAGTGTCTCACCACACACTTATAAGAGTCCAACACTTACGGTATAATATCGGAGCAAGTGAAACGGCACCCACAGAGGAACCCTTCTGCGTAGGTAAGCGGATCAATTCGGCCGACCAATCACCGCAAACCATTCACCTCTTGACCCAAAATGACGTGGTACGGTATGGGTGTACATTAGTAGATAAAGTGTGGGTCTCGTTCCCGGCCTAGTCATGCTTGCAGCGCAGCGCAGCACAGCGCAGCGTGCGTTTGTACATGCGCAGAGTATCTCAATCCCTCCGGTAGACTTTCCGTTGAAGAGTCTCTCGCTAATCTGAGAGGCATGCACAAGGCATCGCATAACAAGGCGGCTGTGTGGTGTGTGTGCGCATGCACTCTTTGTATAGTCAGTACCTGCCTTGTACTATATTGTGCGCTCTCACCGCTTTTCGAGATGGAGGCAGATGGTGTGGGTAAGGAGATCGCAGATTAGCGACTGCTTTTGGCCTGGGAGATTTTATCAGGTGAATGCTTGTTTACATGGAGCACAATACGGGCGAATTTACTCAGTCCCTCCATCGAGAAGATCGACGCATGCTGAGGTTCCCAAACACACCAAAGACTACCAAGGGCACCTCGCCATATGGCCTATAAATCACACTCCACTTACTCGGCAGGAGACTCTGCTCTTAGCTGGTATCTAGAAGCCATTATCATGGTCTATGTATTGCCCAGATTACAGCTTGGAGAGGGACCTCACCATCTTTCTAAAATAACGAACTAGTCAGTGCTGTTGGCTGGCTGGCTGACGTGCATGCTTGCCAAGGAGCCCCGGATCTGCAGAACGGTCGCTCGCCAGGAGAGTCCTGTTACCAGCAGAATCTGCACGTATCTGCAGATCTTGGATGGATGCAAATCTATCCTTCAGCCAGTGTTAGCAGTCGCCGTCTATGGCATAGGACTCCTCACATACCTATCGTACACTATATATCGGTTCTAGGCGGTGTGGGTGACAGCAAGTTTACTATCGCAACGGTTCAAGTACTTTGACACAAAACTTGCCTCTGCTCTTAAAGAACCGCTTGATCGACACAAAGAAGAGCGTGTCCCTCCTATACGATATAATAACAACAACAAAAACAAACAACGGACTATTGCCAGTTGCTCGTGCTCTTTGCCCCTTTCCCTCCTCGTCAAAGTTATTCCCGGCCGACCTAAAGACGGCCAAGATGCGTGCATGCAGACAGGGCATAACCCTTGTTTTTTTCTTTCTCCTACCATGTACTATATAGCATGCAGTCAGGACAGAGCCGACCAACAACATGGCAGGGAAGGTCTGAATCCAAGAGATGAATATGCATAAAACGGTACTTTTGACGTACCGTGGCCCTGTTGGTGAGGCTCGCTGGCCGGGATCCACCTACCATGACTTGACAACTTCAAACTTGGCGGCCTCCCCGCTACAAGTCAGACTTTCAGCTGGATGTTGTTGAATCGGCCGTGAATAGGATACTGCGTAAAGCTACCGCCAATCAAAGGAGATTGACGAGGATCCTGCCAATATTTTTTGATTCGGACAGGTATTGAAATAAATCTTGTCAAAGCAAAAATAGGCGATGATCTCACAAAGTCCTCCGGTGCCACGAAAAAAGACAGCCAAATGTGTTTGCTGTGGGGAAACGTTGCAGTGCAGACACCCTGTGAAACCATCCAAAAGACATCTATCCAGAAACACGACCTGGAGTGCGCCGCCAACCCGGGAATCCGCTTTGCTACATATATACGAGATCTAGTCTCCGATCTGCTGCCACCATTGACTATTTATTGTCCGGTTGTATGGCTCGAGGATCCCCCAAAACGTGGAGGTTGTTCCAAGGCTTGCAGTGCGTTGTGCCAATCAGTATGTATACTGAGTAGAGACAACAATCTCGAGCAGTACAGATGGCACCCAGCGCTTGCAAGTGCAAGCTTGTGGCATTGACCCTCGAGAACATGGCAAAGCAAAATGCGTAGAATGTTTAATCATTCAGATGTCTGTCCAAACTGGCAATGATCATCCAAAGTTTGACACCGAGCATCCTTGCTCAAGAGTCAAAAAATAGATATAGAACATCTGGAAGCGTAGCCCGCATGTTTGAGGCGGGTATAAGGTGGGTACGGCGCTACTATGTACAACCAGAACAACCTCACTCCCCCCAAGATCTTCCCCCATGGTGTTCCACAAAAGACGGGAGAAGGGGGGGCTCATCGGTGCTATCCGAGAGCACACTGGAGGAGGGTTGCTTGCCAGGCTTGCCAAGCTGCCAAAGCTTCGCGACGTGCCGTTTCAACTGTATGGGGCAGTGATGTGCACACGTGAATGCAGGTACATGTCTGTAGGTACGGTCGACCCTCCATTTGAATCGCTGCCCCATTGGACAAGGAACGCCTGCAGCTATTTCTGCGCAGCAATTGTGGCTGCACGAGCCAGCAACGTGCATACTTGGGGATTATAGCACGCTGCACAAGTGTAGCGGCCTCCAGCTGCAGAATCACTCCCACACCTTCTCCGACTCGGCACATCATCGTAGCGACCGTGTCAGCAAGTGCCGGCTAGTTGAAGTGGCCGGCCTTGATGGCGTGTGTTGGAGCTGATCATGCAGCCGAGGATAGTCTGGTCTCTTGCATAAAGGGTTCCTGAGAGATGTTGCCGGTGGTCTTGTACGACGCACAAGGCAAGATGTCGTCATGACAGCCGCAGTGGGCCACCGCGGGTTGCCAAAAGGGAGTGCAGAGGCTTCGGCGAGGGCTTGAACTCGGTCACTTGAAGCATGTACATGTGGATACGATAAGGGTCTGCCCCTTTTGTCAAAAGGGCCAGTGATGCAATCACTGCCCGCACGTAGACGTGGTGCCGTGCATGGTGGTTGGTGAAGTGATAGGGCGAGCTGACGTGAGGGACCGGGATCCGACTTCGCACATCTTCTGCGTTTGGCAACACGATTCAGCTGCAAGAAATCATGTTTGAAGCCATCGCAAGTAGTGTGAAAGGGTTGAGGTAACCTCAAGGGTAGCCGTCTGCAAGTCGTGGGGGCTGTGCTAGGTCCAAAGACGCGTGGACATCCGACTATCGGGGTTGAAGCGCGTTGGTGGCACTGCAAGGCGGCTAAACCCCCCCCCCCCCCCATATTCCAAGTCCGCAGGTACCGAATAGTATGTACGATGAGGCCATAGGGCTATGTTAGAACCGGGGTGTGCAGCGCTGCGGCCGGGCCACGATTTTGGGCCTGCAGGCTGGTGGCCGTCACCGCTGCAGCTGTTTCTACACATCACCCCTGTGCATCCGCCTCAACCGCTGATACAAAGGCTTCTCGAAGCATTCCTGCCATTGTGCCTGGTTTGGGAAATACCTACCCACTCGCCCACAGCATGCTACCATCAAGTACTCCAACCAAAAGGCAGGTAGCTGTTGAATGGTTTCAAAGACCTGGAAGAGGAATAGATCGGAAATGAGCGCTGCGGTGTCATTGCGATCGGTAACTGGCGAATTGAAGCATCGCTCGCCCAAATCGCGCTTATGGATCTTGCATGACGCCCCGGTTGCACTCCCAAATCTGGCGCATGGGATGCAAAGACACTTGCTGCCCGCAAAGGGATAGCATTTCAGCCATTGTGTGTTGTCCTAGACAAGCGGATAATTGTTATCCATCTTTTCCCGCCGTCTATCACTCCTGGCGGGTTTCTCAGCGGTGAAACAGATCGCACACCGGTACTCGGGACACGAACGCGCCTTGAGACGGACAAGAATGCAGTCTCGTATCATCGAACCCATGGGGCAGCCATCGTCAAAGATCAGAATGGGTGAACTGCCCGATGTCAATGGAGGTTGGCCTAGATGGTCCTGGGGATGGGTGGGCTGAGCAGCTCCGTCATAGTATCTCCATGCACCTACATGCAGGACTAAACCGTTGGGTCATCCACACGGGGCTTTGCAGCGAATACATTGGTACACGCAATGGATTCGAGGCCGGGGTGGCTCTCGCACGGCTGCACATATATATCAACCACCAACGCCGTCCTCAACGTCGTAATGGTTAAATACATGCCAAGTTCGTCAGTCGGTTGATCCGAAGTCTGGTGTTGCTCATCTCCGTTTCTGCTTTATTCTTCTGTTTACCGGTTAGCCAAGTACTGGTCTCTAATCACTCCCAAAAATGCAAGGTTCGACTTCGCTTCAGTTACCAGCCTCAGACCCACCATCGCCTTCTTCTGATGGGGGAGCCAAGTCGTCCAGAGTATGTCTAAACTGCCGGAGAAAGAAGAAGAAGTGCGATAAAAAGCTTCCGTCGTGCGGGAGGTGTACCTAGTGAGTCCAAATTCACAATGAACCGCTAAGAATCGAGACGCAGAATGTACTGACTCGGAGCGAGCTAGTTCTCTGGAATTTTGTCAGCATGAGGACGATCAAGTATCATCCCGCCCCGCCGAGTCATCGGCACGCTCTAATTTCGAGGCGTTTGGAAACGTAGGCATTACGGGGTCCTATGCCATCCATCCGTACCTGGGAAGCCAGCAAAGCCCGGTAATCAGCCCCGCCTTATTTGAGTCTCTCGAAACGACCGACAACGTGCACAGCTTTGTTTCCCGAAGCCTTGCGCAAATAATAGGCGACCAAACAGCAACTGAGAGTATTGTAAGGTATTATTTTAGTACTATCAATGCATGGTTCACAATCATTGAAAGCACAAGCTTCGAGGAGCAATTGGATCAAATGTGGACAGAGCCCTCGGCTGAGACAGGATTGTTAGCTGTATGCATGCTTCTCATCGTGAGATCTCCAGAAGAGAATGCAGCTGTGTCGATGCAGAACAGCCTCTATCATTCTGTCAAGACACTTTGGGGGATTGTGGCGGCCAAGATGCCTCTTTCGACCTCGGTATTGCAGGCCAACCTCCTTGTATGTCTGTATGAGCTCGGGCACCTCATGCCTCAACAAGCGTACCTCACATTAAGCACTTGTGTCAGCATCGTGCGTGCCTTTGGCTGGCTTGACGGATCCTTTTGGGGCCAGGACCAGTGGATCCTGAGAGCCAAGGAGTTGAAGATGTGTTCGATTATATGGTGGGCAATGGTCTTTCTGGAAAGGTGTGTGCGAAGCCCATCATCTGTGCATTTGAAGTTGTCCAACGGAGCTAACACGTTCACCAGCTCTCTTCAGTGCCAAGAGCTAGGATATCCACAGGTGGTTTCGAGCTTCACGTTTACGATTCCCTTTCCCGAGACATTTGATCCGCTACTGCATCTGGTACAGAGCGGTTCGACACAGTATGGAGAAACCCAGAGATTTGCAGACAATGACGACAGCAGGGTGGAGACAATTGTTTTTCCGGAAGCCAAGTCGTCTTCTTTATTGTGTCAAGTGCTGGCACAGACAAAATCATCGGCAACCCCACCACAAGCTCGTGAGACGCTGCATGCCGCGGTGCTGGACCATGCGCGAACCATCGTGTCGACGCCATGGAAGGATGGAAGCCGTTTTGCTGCATTGAGTCTCGCATACATGTAAGACCATCTGTCTGTCATTTCGGTGCGCGATTTGTATGCTAAAAGGCTTCTCAGCGCGGTGCTCAAGCTCAATCATCCTCAATTAAGCATTGGGAGGAGCTCACGGATCGTATTTTCGTCCAATGATCGAGGCGTTTTGCAGAGCACTGTCCATGTCGTCGACTCGATTTGCCACAGTGCACAACTTATCACTTCGTCCTCTGGCAGTCTCTCTTTTCTGGGCCCCTTAGTGCCGACATTGGCGCACAGCGTGTTCCTAGCATCCAAGGTGCTTGTAGAGTCGGCAGGAGCTCTGGCTCAGGGAAGCGACTTTTCGAACAAGATACAATTGCTTCGCGGCTGTCTTGACCTGTTTGCCAAGCGGTGGAGGGTTGCTGGTAAGTCGGCGCCGCAAAACGCGCAATCTGCTGGACTACTAGACAGACTGACTGATCTCAATAGATCGATACGTACAAGCACTCAATGCAACAATTCAGGCGCAAATTGTCCAGATGTAGACCCGACGGCAAATGACGATTGCAAACGACTTGACACCGCTGTGTCCACAGCACGGGACGGAGCTCTGCCAGGACGACTCCGAAATGTTGCTAGAACAACACACAAGGGCGCTGGGCGCCTTGGCCGAAAGGGGCAACCATGCTCAGGCTGGCGTTACTGACGCCTTAATGGATAATGTTGAAGGTATCTCGCTTTGGCTAGGCCTAAAGGCGCAGGTTGGGAAACTGTTGGACGTTCTCTAGCCCCAGGCGGGCGGCGGCGGCGGCAATACCAAGGAAAGTAAAACGTTTCCAAGCTGCAAGCAGCTAAAACGAAAGGTGTCTATGGGTGTTTTTCTTTTGTAATTCTTTCATCTTGTTCTCGCTTGGATCTCGAGGCAATCCGATAAGTTTTGGCAGCTGCGGGCCAGCAGATGTTGTTTGAGGCGGTGACAATGAAACGGACCACCTGTAGCTTAGAGGGCGCTGTAAGTACTATGTAGCAATCCAAAGTGCGCTTTCCCAGTGAAGACGCTCCGCATTCAGCTGTACTATGTAAGGCACTTCGAAGTGCGCTGCAATAGTACCTATACCCGGTTATCTGCCAATCCAGGACCCCTCACTAGCAGTTACGTAAAACATATGGCAAGAACGTTACAGGGTGACTTGAGAAGTACATGCCACTTTCCGCATCATAATCTCCATGACCAGCGCATCAAAAATGCTTCCTTGACCTCCCAAAATTGTCTCCATTCCTCGCGAAAAAGCAGAACCTGCTGCTACATCTCGGCATTTCCCGGCCTGCTACTTTGAGTCAGACCACTACTTCATTTTAACCGCCCATTGTTCAAATCCTGATGCCTCTGCGAACCTTGACCTGTTCAGCGTGGCACGTCAGAAAGTCGGTGGGGCTGGTGACCCGCCTCGGACCGAGAACGTCGTCAATGATAGCTCTCCGCACGTTCAAACGCGGAGCTCTTCCGCGTAGACGAAGCCGACGACGTCTCGAGAAGCAAGTAAGAAAAAAAAAAATGCAAACTAAGCTAAAACAATAAATCCGCTCATTGCACTCCATGCCTGGTCCGTTTGGGCGATGCTCACCGCCATGTCAATCTATTAGATGTGGCATCTGCACATCTTGTACAGGATCGTCGCGCTGCCCGCCATCCCAGACCTCGTCAACCGGGGATCCTGGCTTAGAGTTCACCTGGCAGACTGGTTAACCTCCAAGGTGATCAGACGTGGAAACGACAGATGGGTCTTCAATCTTCGAAAGCGCCACTAGCTAACTTTGCATCAGGAAACCCAAGCCGGATGAGTGTATCGGGAACTTGTTCGACCTATTCCGTCGTCCTTCTACATAGTATCGATCTGGCTTCGCCGCCAAGAACTCACTGGTCCTTCAAAAAGTACAAGATGCGATCTGAAGCAAACAAGGTCCAGTGGGTCACAGTGCACTACCACAAACAGTTTGGCGCACTCAAAATTGTAATGCTCACTGTAGGGATTGCACATGTGTCAAAGCCCTCAGCCCAGCTTCAAGTTGCAGCGAGACCCCCGTGAAGCGACGTTTTGCGCCATTTGGATAAAAGTCGAAATCGCATATACGCCAACGTCAAACGACTTCAGGACGAACACGCCATGACACAAGGGGTCCGACGTCGAGGAGAACCTGATAGCAATTTTAGCCAAGGCTCAAACGAAGCGTGCAGATGTCTGTCTGACTGGGAGCGCCGTGTTCTACACGAACTTGACGCTGGACTTACATTTTACCCAAACTATATGCGTGTCCGCCTTAAACCCCTGCTCACTGTTGTTTCCGCAGAATGCCTCACGTCCAGTGAATAGAGACAGCGTTATGTCATTTCTCCTTGCCTTGCATATGCTGCTGGGCTAGGATCGCAAGTCAGGGGCCGTACATATGCAGCCTTGCTCTCCTCGGAACCCCGCGTCCTGTGAGTCTCCGCCAGACATGCCCAGCACCAACCACACCTGAGCAATCCGCATTCTGCTCTTCTCCTGCTCCTGCATCAAATGCGTCCACGTCCACTTCAGAGTTGGTCGAGTGACCCCATCCTGGATCTGCGCTAGGAAGACCCTTGCTGCCCGACGCCGGCCACCATCAACGTCCGACACCTCTTCGCTATGCTGTGGTATATATTTCCTTTTTGGGTGGCGCCCAGTCCTCATCATGCCCTGTGTTTCTGGCTCCTCCTCCCTTCCATGAATGCTTCCCAAGCCGTACAATCTCACGCGTCTTCTGGCTCCCCTGCAAAGTTCTCAACGCTAGACTCTGTCCGACTACTCCTTCTATTCATTTCGACATGAACGGCTCGTCCACAACTCACCCGCCTTCACGCAGGTCGCGCAAAGCCGCCAGCCTTTCCCAGGTCTACTTTTCCAATGCCGTCTACTTCCCAAATCACAGAATTTACAATGGAGATACCCCGGGTTCTATGAATTACAATTGTATCAGCACCGTATATTATAGCTTCGCGAATGTTGCTACAGACGGTGGTGTCTTCGTAAGTGATGCTATGCCTGTGGATTGCGGCTCGTTTCTAATTGCAAGCAAACAATTCATAGTTAAGTGACGAGTACGCAGATGTTCGATCGCCATGCGATGGGGTGTCTGGCGGCCTTGGATCATTGATGCATCTGAAGCAGAAGCATCCTCATCTCCAGGTCATCCTGTCTATTGGAGGCCCTCTCTCGAGCCAAGTCTTCCCCATGGTTGCGTCCAGTGCAGTTCTGCGTGATAACTTTGCAAGGTCATGCAAAGACCTTGTGGACGCTTCTGGCCTCGACGGGATAGATAGTACGGCTCCACACGATCTCTTTGTTGTTATTTGACACCCGCTTACACGGAGCCCTCAGTTGTGTGGCAATGGCCTACGGATACCCTTCAGGGCGCCGATTTCGTGGCTCTTTTGGCGGCCATCCGCATGTACTTGCCAGAGGAGCACTATCTCGTCACAGCCGCGTTGCCTGCTGTTCAGGCCGTGCTAGGTACCATGGACCTCTGCCGCGCTGCAGGATACTTGGACCTGGTCAACTTGATGGCTTTCAATCTCTACGGAGCCTGGAGCTCCCGATCAGGGCATCACGCCCAATTGTACCCTTCGACGCACAAAGAAGATGAGAGCTTCTCAGGCTCGTACGCCGTCTCCTACCTCCTGTCTCGGGGCTTCCCAGCCAAGAAGATTCTCTTTGGCATTCCTTGCTTTGGCCGGCACTTTCCTGGTGTGACGAGCCCCGGCCAGAGTTTCAGTAGGCCGAGTGGTGACGGCACTGTGAATTACTCGCAGTTGCCACGCAAAGAAAGCAAAGAGATTGTGGATAGGAGGGCGTGTGCTGCTTTTTGTGTGGGTGGTAGCAACGACAGTGGCAGTAATGGGCTTATTACCTACGATAACCCAGAGACCGTCAAAGCCAAGGCTGCTTTTGTGAAGCAAAAAGGTCTAGGTGTAAGCACTCTCCGCTCTTTCTTGTAGTCATGCTCTTTCGTACATCCCTGAGCACACACCAACGTCATTCCACGAGACTAACTATCCGCCTATTTTCAAGGGACTCTTCTATTGGACCGGGCCGGCTGATGCCACAGACAGCAAACGAAGCCTAATTGCATCTGGCTTCAAAGCACTGCACAGTTCTGGATGATGATTGCAGTACAACTACGGGCGTTCGGATGTTGCTATTCATGTTGGGATTTACAGACTCGGGTATTGCTATATCGGCTACTGGGGACAAACCGCATAGTTTTTCGGGTTACACAAAATAGAATTTGGCGGGATTGGATATTGAGCTGGTGTGCTCCGGATAGATCACAGAATATACAGAAAACAAATAAGATTACCCAAATTTCCAACACGGCATTGTATAAAAGAGCCACAGCACTGCCAAGAAAGGATATCCCGATCAAAGAATCGTTCTTTGCTGTACTGGACTTTGAGCTAGTCGACACCTGCCTATCAAGTTGAGGAGTGACAACCACATAATAAAATACTATGCGGCAGACCATATACCGTATTAACCAGGAATGATGTCTGTTCCAACCCAGCCTCTCAAAAGAGGACCACAAAAGCACTAGAGCTTCTAGAATGTAACGCACCATCTCATTCGCGGAAAAAGCCGCCACCCAACCAACTCATATGAATGCACATCATTGTTAGCGATGGGGTCCTGTCGTCATCGTCGGCAGACGTTTCCCTTCCTTGGGCAGTTTAAAGTTCGTTGGTATCCTGTTCATTTTCTTTACTCGCCCACTTTGAGCTATGTCTGATTTGAAACGAGAATATGTGATGCTACGCTAAGTGAATTTGTGACTGCAAAAGGTTAAAGAGACGTGTGTAGCCAATAAAGGATATAGAGTTTGGCCATGCTGGAGCAGATATATAGATTGTGTTGTGGGGCCTGGGTAATGCGACTGCTACTATGACTTGTTGGACGGTTGATCACGCCTACATTGCGCCCTAGGTATGTATATGATTCCATGCACACAGTGTGAGGCAATCCAGCTTGAAGCTCTGGCTGTTCCTGTTGTTATGGTAAAAAGGCGCAACGAGATGGGTGTCTGATGTTAAATATTATTAATCTCCATGTTTGTGACATATCAAGGCGCTTGTAACTGCGAGTGCGATGAAGGTTGTCAACTCCTCTTTGATGTCGCAGTAACGAGCGGTTGGGCAGCGATGTGTGTTTGTTTCACCAGAACCTGAAACAGATGCAACTCTGGGGGCTGCAGCCGCCGCCAATCTGTAGTAAGTACCTGGGTATCTACTCCGTGAGGTACCGGCCAGGTGACTGCACTTGCATCAGAGAGCGGTGCGGCAGTGTGTCCCAGCTAGTATCTGTGGTGTGATTGATGATAGTTACTAGCGTGCAATGACATGCTCGGCATTTCGCGTACCTACAACTTTGTCAAATATATGTCAATTATTCCAAATGTAACTAAAACAATCTCTCTGTTCCTGGAACAGGACCTATGACAGATTTGGGAGAGCATGGAAGAAGAAAGGGTCGAGAATCATCATGGCAGCCATTGCACCGACACAAGATTGGGCCGGCTACGCAATTTTCAGTCTCCCGCACGGGACGGCCAAAATACAGGTTGTACCGGGTCGTTCTACTCGCCGGCCTAGTGAATTTGCGCAACTGCCGTTTGGCAGGGTGAGCCCCTGGAGCTGCCACTAACATAGTTTAAGCTACGGCTGTCTCACATGCAACGTCGCTGGACGGGGGAACTGCACTTGTCCAAACAACCACCAAAGCAACCATGAATATCATCCAGGGCAACAATCTCCTCGATCCGTCATCTCTCGACGCAGGTATGGTGCTAATCCGTCATCTCTCATCCACACCAGCAAGACTTCCCCTACCATCTCCCAGGTAAGTATCCACCGCTAACATCCCTTGGGCCAGTCGACTACGATCCCATTCACCATCTGAACGCGCTCTTCTCGCACCCTTCCACTGCCGTTTCCTCGATATCTCGCGTATCCACGAGCCTCCAAGCCCACAAAGACAATCTCTCGGCCTCCATATCCGCCCAAGAAACCTCGCAAGCATGGCGTCCCGATTCGTCGCTCGAGCGTATGCAAACTGCCCAGGTCGAGCTGGCTTCGCTCTTCCAGCGCATCGAAGGCGTGCGCACCCGCGCCCAGCAGACGGAGCGTGACATTACCACCATGACAGCCGAGATCAAGCGGCTTGATGGAACCAAACGCAACCTGACTCTCAGCATGACGGCCCTCAAGCGTCTGCAGATGCTGACGACAGCCTACGAGCAGTTGCGCGGGCTGGCGCGCACGCGCCAGTACCGTGAGTGTGCTGGCCTGCTCCTCGCCGTGCTGCAGCTCATGAAGCACTTCAACAGCTACCGCAGCATCGAGCAGATTGCTGTGCTCAGCCGCAACGTCGCCGAGCTACAGAGGGAGCTGCTGGAGCAGGTCTGTGAGGACTTTGAGATGGCCTTTGCCAAGGGAGAAATTGTCACGCGGCGAGGCACCCTGATCGAGGCGTGTCTGGTCGCTGACGCGCTGGGAGATAGTGCAAAGAGTAGGATTGTAACGTGGTACGTCAATACGGAGCTGAGAGAGTACCGCCAAGTCTTTAGAGGCAACGATGAGGCTGGTAGCCTTGACAACATTGGCAGACGTTATGCCTGGTTCAAGCGCATGCTCAAGACTCATGAAGATGAACACGCTGTAATCTTCCCACCCCATTGGAGAGTGAATGAATTACTCGCCATGTCCTTCTGCGATGGCACAAGGGAAGACTTCAAGGGCATCCTGGAAAAGAGCATGCGGCGGACCGACGGCAACAAGATCAATGTCAACCTGCTGCTTAGTTGCTTGCAAGAGACAATGGACTTTGAGCAAGGGCTTGAGAAGCGATTTGAGGCCGGCTTGCCACGGGCTAGTATCGATACTCTCAGCTCAGCAGATGACCGTACCCAAAACTTCAACGGCTCCATCTCTGTGGCTTTCGAGCCATATCTAAGCCTCTGGGTTGAGTCCCAGGACAAGGCGTTGGCTGTCATGATCCCCAAATATAAGAATGGTATCCTTATACCAGAAGACGAGGAGTTCTCGACCAGTGCTGTCATACCCTCAGCCATTGAGCTCTTCCAGTTCTACAAGATCACGCTCTCCCAATGCGCCAAGTTATCGACTGGAGAGCGATTATATGATTTGGCCAAGATCCTGGCCAGGTATCTTGATGAGTATGCGCAGCAAGTCTTACTAGGCTATTTACAGCGCGGAGGCCTCCAAGGCCCGAGTCTCAAAGACGTTGTGTTGGTCTTGAACACTGCCGATTTCTGGCACACAAACACAAACCAGCTGGAAGAGAACATCAAGAAGCGGATAGACGCAGAACTCAAACCCAAGATTGACCTGTCCTCACAGGCAGACACATTTTTGGGAGTGGCGAGTGCCTCGGTCCAGGCCTTGGTGCAGAAAGTCGAGGCTGATTGCGAGGGACCGTGGAGGGAAATGAAGAACACAAACTGGAGAGACATGGAGAGCGTGGGTGACACTAGCTCATATGTTGGTGAGCTCTTGAAGCACATCAACGCTCAAGCGCAAGAGATTCTCCCGCTCATTGTCAAGCAACAATACGCAAGAGCCTTCTGTGACAAGCTCGTCGACCGCCTGGCAGTAACATATATCAACAATATTGTGTTGTGCCGTCCAATCTCTGAAGGTGGAGCTGAGCAGGTACGTCTTTCTCCCCGCGTGAGCGACCAAAAACAAGTCACTAACTCGAGTAGATGCTGTTGGACAAGTATACCCTCGCCAAGGACTTTGAGAAGCTCCTCACCTTCCACAACTCGTCGACGTCGAGTGCTCCAGCCTCGTATATCAAGCGTGTCAACCAAAGCATGACACGCGTTGACCCGCTGCTCAAGACACTCCAGGTCCGACCGTCACCACCCGAGGGGCTCGTGCAGGCCTACCTCATCCACATTGGCGACCGTTCCGATATGAATTTCAAAAAGATCCTCGAACTCAAAGGTGTTCGTAAGCAGGATCACGCCCATCTGCTCGAGCTCTTTGCCATTCACCGGGATGGCACAGGTGCTGGCAAGCAGCTAGTCGATAGTTCGCCGCTGATTACGCCACTTGTACTGACGTCTGCCTCAGCTCTGGGTAGCACCGGCCTGCCTGGAATGACTTTGCCGGGTGGCCCTGGCTCGGCAGGGCTGCAGGGCCGCTTTGACGCGGCCTCGCTTGGCGAGCGACTGCTGAGTGCCGCACGTGACGCCTCGGACCGTTTGGGCACGCCGACACCAGGGGGCCCAGCAGCTGCTCTGGGAGACAAGGCCACGATCAATGACAATCTCAAGAACATTGGCAAGTTTTTCAGAAGGGACATCGGAGTGCGCTTTGGAAAAAGGGACATCACACCAACTGGTGGTGGTCTGGGCGGTGATGACCAACATATATAATCAATGCTTCCTGCAGTCAGCACCGGGCATACCCTTGGGAGGTGCTGCCATCTGCATTCGCTCAAAAATATACAGACAGTTGCAAGGATGCAGGCGCTATCTTGTCAGAACACTATCGAGGCTTGCGTTCAGCGTGCCCTTGGGGTGAATGAGCAACCACCAGCTTACCACCTAGGCATGTACGTACTGCGCAGGTTGACCAAGAAAACGTCAGACGACCTGTCTAGAAGTACCATGTACATATACTCAACCTGCAAGACCCGCTCGCTTGGGCCCGGTATAACACGCGATTTGCTGGCTGGGATTTGGCTTCCAGGGGCAGCAGCTTACTTCTTCACCCTAGTACTATGTATAAGCCAGCAAGGCTGACTCCAGGTCTATCCTTTCTATTCCTTTGTGAATTTTGGGGGCTACACACCACAGCCCCCCTCTTCTGTGGTCTATGCAGTGGCAATGTTTTGCAAGATGGTGGAAGACTGACCCTCTGCCCTTGCCCGGTTGTCGTCTTGTCCCTGCCCACTGTGGGCGTATATTGGATTCGTCTCAAAAATGTCGGTTGGTGGCACACACTGCGCAAGGTTGCCGAGGTTGGTACTTCTCGATTCTGTCCTGCCCCGTCACCACGGAGCCTGACAGCCTTGAGCCTTGACGATCGCCGCATTCCTCAGCCCGTCAACATCAACGACTGTGGCCAAAAGGGTCTAGAATGCAACTCCAGCCAGGTGTCATCGCAGCACTGAACACGCCGAGTCCGCCAGATCCACGAGACCAGAGGCCACAACTCTGCCCACCCTTGCCGAATCCGCCCGCTGCAGCGCTGACTTGAATGATGCAAGCCTCCCCGCGATGGATCGCAACGCCGAATCCTTCTCCTGGCCGCCGCCCGCTGCCACTACCACTGTCGCCTAGCTTGGTTTCACGTACGAGCAAAGTTGTTTCTACAGCCCTCAGAGCTCGTTGTTCTTTTCCATTTCCCATCTCTGCCCTTGAAATGTGTATCGCAACGGTGGTGGTCAATTCGATCAGGCGAACCATCTCCTGTCTGTGCCGTTATCAAATCCAGCGTCAAGTGGACATTGTCTTGACTGCGCGATCGCCAAGAGGACCCTCAGCGCGCTTTCTTGTTGTTTGTCCTGCCAGAGTGGGCTGTGGCGTTGGTACCTGCGTGGTGCATGGTGTGGATTGACGGTTGGGGCCAAATTTTGAAGGAGGACCGAAAAGGGCTGTTGCAAGCACACCCTCGCGCCATACGTTCTCTCTCTCTCTCGCTCTCACTCATTCGCTTCACTCAACTTTTTTTTTTTCTCTCCTATCTTTGCCAGAAGTTGTCTGCATTCGCTTCTATCCCGTTTCACGTTGTGGTGGCAGTTTATGTGCCTGTTTGCTGCCCACTTCAGTGCCCACTTCTCGTTCACCAACTCTTCCCCTTTTTGCCCTTCGTTTTCTTTTCCTTCTTTCTCCCAAAATCATTCACAACGTCGACACATCGAGGGCTATACCTGTTCCCCAAGACTGAGTGAAACACACGCATACATTGTGGAGACGGGCGTCAATGGTACACATCGTCGCCACTCGCATCGTCTTCGCTGAGACGAGGTGACGGAGGCTCTATTGTCACGTTGACATTGCTCCAAGATGCCCAACGTCGGGTCCTTGACCACAGTCTTCACTGCTCCAGCGGCCTGCCAGACCGCGACCGGCCTCTATCAGATATGGGATTCGAGCAGCGACTACTACTACGAGCAGGGGCCGCTGGCGTCCATGGCGAGCTGTTTCCCCAGCGGTTATGTTGCAACGTCCACTGCTCAATACTTCTCGCCTGGGCTATGTCCAGACGGGTACACAGCGGCTTGCTCGAGCACAAACGTGTTGGCCGCAACAGCAACGGAGACCGCCGTGACATGTTGTCCAGCCCCAGCGTAAGATGATTGCCTCATTTTGCGTCCTTTCGTTGTGATGATAGGGTGGCTGATAGTCTATGACTCCATACTAGTGACATCAGTTATACGTGTGCGGCGAGCTCAATCCCTGGTCAACCTTTCCTTGGGTGCGCAACCAGCGTGACTGTGCCTGTAAGCGTATTAGGGGTCACGGCGGTTTCCAGTGGGCAGTCCTATAGTACAGCGACGGTCGAGGGTACAGGTTTTGCGCTCGGTGCAAACAGTATCTCGGTGCGCTTCCGGGCGGGCGACTTCTCAGCGGAGAATAGTGCGACGGTACGTATCGGCTACCATGGGAGAGCGTAGCATTGCCCTCTCCAACCGCCCCCCCCCCCTTCCCCTACCATAAACGTCTCGGGCTTTCCGTCTCATATAAGTGAAGCTTTGTATTGACATGACCTGGACCCACCCAGACTACACCGTCGACAACGGCACCATGTGCACTTCAGACTTCGGCCATTGCTACAGCAGCAGCATCGAGCAAGCGTTTGTCGACAGCAGCCATAGCAGGCATCGCCGTCGGTGCCGGCGGAGCGCTCCTCGTCTTGGCCAGCTCTCTTGCCATCTTTTGCTGGATTCGCAAGAAGAAAATGCGAGCAGCAGCACGGTCTACGCCGCAACGCCAGTACACGTCCGACTATATCACACTGCCCAAACCGCCCACCGGAGGACTACGCCACCCGCCGCCGCCCAGACCGCCCACGCCGCCTCCACTGCCACAGCTCTCGTCGCTGCCTCCGCCACCGCCCATCAAAGACGGCTTCTTGTGGCCAACATCGCCAACATCACCACGCAGTCCCGCGGCCGCCGATTATTTCACCAAGTTGCGCGATGACGCCTTGCACAAATCCCGCTCCCACGATGAGCTAAACAAGAAATCGTACTTTTATGCTGGTCCTGCTGGTATTGTTATGGTTGGCGCGAGAGAAAAGGACCAAGACAACAAGGACCGGAAGAAGCTGTCGAGGCTGTCGAGTACCGGTCCCTTCGAGCTACCTGGGGCTGAAATCATGGAGGATGACAGAGATGCCTATGAGTTGCACGAGCTGTACGGCGAAGGGCAAATGAGCCCCAACTCAGCAACAGGTCTGATGTCACCCATGACGAGACATGGGTTTGGCGGCAACAACAACGGCGGCAGACCCTCAAAACTCACGACCTCGAAGTCGATGGACGCACTGCAGACATTAGCCAACCCAGCAGTGTGGCAACCCAAGGACCACAGGCCTTCCAACTATTCTTGGGCCGTTGCACCGCCAGCCATCAATGCAGATCAGCCTGCCGAGCTCGAATCGCCCTCCAGAAGCCTCGATCTGCCGTTGCGGAACTTTGACCTGCCGCCGCCGACGCCCCCGCCGCGTTTGTCGCAGAGACATCTCCATGGCATTCCGATCATGACTCGCCATAGACGGTTTCCGAGCGCGCGTTCGGGAAGTACACTTGCGCCTGCTGAGCTGCCTGGGGACTGGGAGTCTCCAAGGCTTAATGGACCCATAGACGGGTACCTGTAACATGAACCTATTCCATTCTTTGACATTCATTCTTCTTTCTTGTACACCTGTAACTCTTTTTTGCTTTCTTTTCTCATCAGGTTTCCTCCCATGAACAAGTGAGAAAAGAGCCTGTGAGAGTCGAGTTGGACGTGTATTTTTGATTCTTATCGAGCGATGAATTTGGGGTGCATTATATTGGCGCAGAATTGGTGTATCTGTTTATCCATGTCCAAACACAGGCGGACAACTAAAATTGGGTGGGAAGGAAAGGACCCAGATCTTTGAGATTCTTCATTTCCACGATGTTGGGCTGCAATGCCGTGTATTATCATCTTTTGGTGGGTTGTTGGTTTTCAGAGCTAGTATGGCTCCCGCGTACGTTGCACCTTGCAAGGCTGTTGTTTACAAAGGCCTTTCACCAGACATGTTTATACTTGGAGGCATTGTAGTATTACTCAGATTCCGTCTTGACAAGATGAGAAAGAAATGACACGATGAAACCTGATGACCATAGTCAATGCACATTACCGATTGAGCATATACGAGATCACTGATCAGTGACCACAGCGCTCCCGGTTCTGAAGACATGTTCGCCGTCGAGGCCAAGGCAAACGTCCTTTTCCCACTACTTTTGCTCGCAACACACATGGTCTTGAGCGCGTTTCTAAATCATTCCGCGGGGCTTGACAGAACCAGAATATGAGAGCTTGGATTTTTATCGTTTTGCTTAGGTGTCCAAATGTCTCCCCCATCTGTCGTTTCGGCGCATACCAACATCCCCACCGCGCCGATAATGGATGGCAGTTCCATTGGCCATCGAGATAATGAGCGAAGGGATCCATTAAAGACACACACACACACACACACACACCACACACACGATGCTGCATCGTCATCTATCTGCAAAGACTATATCAAATCCTGTGTGTGTGTGTCTGTGTGTGTGTGTCGTCTTAAAGAAAATCATGCTAGCCAACATTACACACTGCATTTCCAAATCTCGGGGCAAAACCGTCCAACTAACTAACCAATCCTTCCACGCGATCTCAATAGCCCTTGAGATCTATCTACCTGCCTATTCCGGTTAAAAAGAACGAACGGCAGAGCGACAGCGCGGCCATTTTGTTGGCCCCCCCCCCCCCTGAAACGGGCCACCTGAGCACCAAAAGGCAAATAATTGCGGCAATCTCGAGCAGGTAAAGAACGGAATAAAATAACTTTTGTGCAATTTGACCCAAAGACTAACCGCTTACTTATCCTTTGAGTAAGTCGGTAGTATCTGGTCACTCAACAACAACAACCCCCCCCCCCTCTCATTTCAATTCTAGGTGTGTGATTATGCATTGTGTTTCTCTCCTTGCATTGGATTGGCTTTGCCTCGTTGCCGGGGAGAGAAATCACCTGCAGCTTTGCTTGCTGTTTCGCGGGCGCGATTATGGCGCACACACTTTCAGCTCCAAAAAAAAGAAAGAAAAAAAAAGAGAGAGATTGTGAATGTGGCAGTGGGAGTGCAAATAGAAACACAAGAGAACTTGGAATAGTATGTGCGGTGGATGAACGATGAGCCTGCTGCTTTTGTATAAAGTCTTATTTTATGTATTCTTTTAACGAGAAAAAGAAAAGAAAAGAAAAGAAAAAGAAAAGAAAAAGAAACGGCCAAGGGATGGGGATATGAGCAAGAAGCAGAGCAAACACTTGATTCAACTACATAAAAGATGACATAAGCCATCCCATGTACGAGGACGCAATAATGCCTTGAAAGGCTGTACATAGTATTGGTGCCATTGTAAACAGCTACCATGTAGTGATCACAGCCTGGTACATCCAATTTTCACCGTCCCCAGATCTGCACTCCCAAATCCAGTTCGCCTCTTTTGGGTGGACAGGACAAGCTGCAGACCTGTCACGTTTGCGCATGCTCTCACCGCTTCAAATAAGTCTTCATTCACACGTCAAAACGACCAAGATAGTATAATATATATGCATAAAGAAGCAACCACCGGTCCGGATGTCGATTCCCATCCGTGTCATCTCTTGCCGCCCATGCCACTCCAATCTAATCAATCCACAGCAGCGCGTGCAAATAAATGCTTGTCCATGGTAAGTAAGCCCCAGTCAATCAGCCAGCCAGCCAGCCAGCCAACCAACCAAACCAAACAAACAGAAACAGTAGAAAAGCAAGCCCAGCAGTCCACCCGCGGTTACATAGTACCCAAGAAAAAGGGTCTCCCCCATCCCGTTTCCCCCCCCCCCCCAGACAAAAAATGTTTCTTTGCCTTGCCGACGAGCCAATCAAACCGACAATGCTCGCGAAAGTAGAAAAACAAGCCATGCTCTGTACGGCTTGCCGGGCGTTTAACTGCAGCGTGACAGGCGCCGTGATTGGTGGGCGGGTAAAAGAGATGGCAAAAAGAGAGGGGTTTGGCTATATTTGGGGTTACAATCCACTCGACTGACACCCCCACCACCACCAGCACCCAAATTCAACGCAGCAACTCACCCTTCCTCTGACAAGGCAAAAGAGCTTATTTCTCATCAAAGATCTTGATCTGCGAGCCCCGGGGCCAGCAGGGGCAGGTTTAGTGAGCCGCTAGGAAGTCCAGAGTCTAGCGGATGCATGACAAGGGGGCCCACAGCGCTTAGAATAAATCCCAAGGAGAGGTGGCCACCCACCCACCGGCTTCCGGACATCGCCAATAGTGTGAAGCAGGCACAGGCGAGTAGCGGACGCCATGGCTGCCCGCCTGTGGTAAGCGAGCACAGAGTGTACCACTCCTTGGCTGGGGAAACAACGCAATGATTGATGCCAGACATGGTGGTGGTGGTGGTGGTGGCCTGAGACGGGGGAAGGGGAGGTCCCTCGTCGATGCAGACTTGCATAGGGCGGCTCGCTGCTTTGCTGCTTCTTGATATACTTACTACCTACTGCCGCTTGTATTCTCGTGCTGATTCGCGGTGGTGGTCTTTCTTTTCCCTCTTCTCACTTGTCCTTCCTTGCCTTCTACCACTCTTCACCTCCAATACCGATCGTCCTTCGAACGAGGCTCTGGCCCGGTGTCAAGTCTTTTTTTGATTTGTGCAGAGTATAGAATCAGACCGCCAGCACAATTCGACAATGTACCGATAACGTGGAAAACAAGACGGAAGCCGCACATCCCCATCGCCAAACCTCCCAACGGAGGGGCTAGTTGCGTCTTGTCCATTCGGTTGTGCATCGTCAGAGACCGACAAAAAGGTCGAGGCTTTAGTTGAGGCAAGCGATCATCAGTAACTGAGAATCTGCTCGACGCCGAGTGCCAATCCACAAGAAAAGATGTCGCCCCGTCCGCCACAAGGAGGGGCCTTCTCCCTCTTCCCTAAGGAGAGATCGCCATCCAGAAGCGGTATGCAAGCAGCAGCGGGTGGTCCCAGACCATCCATCGACTCGTTAACCCGAAACTCGCCGTCTCGATCAGGAAGACGAACCCCACTCGAAAGAAAAATATCAGCCAGGGAAGGCAAACGACCAGAATACACGGACAGCAACAACAACAACAACAATCAACCGTCAGCGGAGCCAATAATACAACGACCGGCCCCAGTAGCACTGGCCGACACGCCACCTCGCTGCGACACGGCCTTCTCCGAAGCTCAGACTCTCGTGCGGGAGAATAGCACGCGATCACGCAACTCCATCGCCAAGCTCCCTCTTGCACCAGAAGACCGCGCTGTTGACGGCGATGCAGGCGTGACTGCTGCGCCAATACGGTCCATTTTCCCAGAGTACAACCATGATATCTCACTTGCTGCGCAGAGCTACTACCCAACACAAACCAGCCCAACACGCATCCCCCCAGAGGCCATCAGCCGACGCCTCTACTCGCCCACATCCGACACGCACCCGGCGTCTCCACGCAATAACAGTAGCAACAATGGCCCTCAGTCTCCTCCTCTGCGTAGCCCACAAAGCGGAGGAACCGCCAACACGGCCTCGCGCAAGTGGCCCCCACCCCGTACCGCTGAAGTGCACCCCACCAAGCCGCCCGAGGTGAGCACAACAGAGCAGCTCCGCAACTACTGGAAGGTCGCCAACGGGTGGAAGGCGGGTGCGAGCGAAGGGCGCGTGTATACCTTCAAGGTCAGCTGCGAACGGGACGCGCCCGTGTACACGCTCGCTTCGCGGACGCAGCAGCCCTTCTACCGTGTGAAGCTGGATCCGACGAGCACGTCAGCCTACGTCTCCGTGTCGCGCTTCGACCCGTCCAAGGTGTACAAGCCGCCGGTGCCGCCGAAGGATACCAATAGTAACAACGCCATGAATGGCGCGTCACGCGATGGGAGCAGCGAGACGGTCAATGTGTCTGCTGGCAAGGAAACGAGTGCCAAAGGGTGGCAGGAAGTCCTGGCTACATCGCTCGAGGAGAAAGCGAGGCACCATGCGCCGCACGATGGTCTTGTTGCCCTGCTGTTTCCGGCCGCAGCTGCCAAGATGGCCATGGAGAGCCAGCATACCAACGTGGCCGCCTGCGCCACCGCCGAGCGCGAGTGTGCAAGGCTTGTGTGGGACGACGACAGTGGGCTCAACTTTCTGGTTCACCCTGCGCTGGCGATGCCATTCTGCATCACAATCGAGCGTAACCCAACATGGTCGCGGACCGAATACACGCTTGAGCATATCGAGTCACCGCAACATCTTGCACGTCTGACCCGTGACGGAACCGGCACTGGCTGGTTAGAAGTGGACACCGGTATCGCTTCCAAGATTGATGCCGTCTACCTTGTCGACGTCGCTGTCACTGCCTTGTTGCTGGTCGCACACGCAGACGGGGAGTTTAGCAAGGTGGAGGTCTTTGAGCCGCCGCCATCTCTCGGCGATGAGAAAAAAGATGTAAGGTCATCAAGCCGTCTTAGTCGCCTCAGCTCGAAGATTGGGCCGGGAGGAGAGAAGAAGAAGACTGCTAAGAGTCCTCTGGAATCGTTTGAGCTGGACTTGGAGAGTCAGCTGAGCGATTTCAAGAAGAACTCGAGCAAGACCAAGGACGGTACCCCAGGCTGCGCAAGAATAATCATCTCAATCTTGGGCATGACGTTCAAGTTCTGTATATGGTGCGCGACGATCGTTTTCAAAGCATTGACGGGAGGCATTGCGCTGATTGCCAAGTGCTTGACTTCGGAGAAATTGTAAGCGTAGACGAGGCACGAAGGAATGAATATGACGGATGATCTTGGTTCTAATGGTGTAGATGTGTCGACTGGTGCATCCGGGCTTGGATTCCCTTTTTCTGGCATTATAATCCATGATACCTCTCTTGTCTCCTTGTAATTCCATGATATTGTTCGCTTTCGCGTGACTATTCTTTTTGGCGCTCCGCTGTAAGCCATTGGATATTTGATATTTCAAGTCCTTCTACCTCTTCCGCTCGCGTATCTTGATCTTGGCTCCCTTTTTCGTGACCCCGCCACTCGTCGCTGATTTAGCCATGCGTGCTCGTTGCAATTCGAGCTCGTTCTCGGCATCAGTAAGAGCCTTCAGCTTCTTTTTTGCCGCCTTCAGTCTTCGCCGTAATAGCTCTGCATTTTCCCGTCTCTTTGCCTTTTCTTTCTCCTTCTCCGTCATGGGACTGTCCGAGTCGCTGTCGCTGTCGATATCTGAATCGTTCTCGTCGTCTTGTTTGGGCAGTGCCTCTGCGACCTCGCTCACAGAGTCGGCAAACACAATCTTCTTCGCTTTGTTCTTGGGTTTCGATGCCGACAGTGCGTTGTCTTCGTCGCTGTCAAAGTCGTCCTCGTCATCCTCATCCTCCGCACTCGGATCAATCCCAGCAAACGTGCCAGCAATGACAGCCCGCTGTTCCAATCGAGCGACCTCTTTTGCGACAACGCTACGCATCGTCCGCAGGTACCCGAGATCTTGTGTCTTGAGCAGGCGCACCGTGTCCACATCCAGGGCCGTGTTGCCCCTGTCGCCTGCAACGGTACCTGTCCACCTCTTACCGCCTGCAAGTCGATCTGTGGACAGCTTGCCCCGCGACACCATGCCAAAGTAGAATTCATCTTCGTTTCGCTCGGCAGCCTTTTGCTTGAGACTCTTGAGGACTGTCTGTTTCTTCTTGTGGTCTTTGGCTCGGAGTTTGTAGTCCTGGGAAAGGAAAGATTGGATTTAGTAATCGGATTGGAACGTTGGAGCACGCTCGTTGCGAGCAATAACATACCTTGTGCTTTTCGAGGAGACCGAGACGTTCTCGCTCTTTGAGCTGACCTCTCTCGCGGTGCGAGCGGCGCTGTATCGAGTTTCGTAACGACGACATGGCTGTAGATGTGGCTATGATGGATGGAGTGATTTGCTATGTGAACATGACTACGGTCGCGAAAGAAAGTCAACGGAAAGGTAGTGGTCAGGGAAATTTCAAGATTGCGATAAGATAAGCCTCGCTCGGTTGGTGCCGACCGTACTGGGATGGGCTCACCAGCCCAGGCACCCCTTCCATGCTGTATCGGTAAAATGATACGCTAAAATCTCGTCTTCAGCGCCGTCCTCCAGAATGCTAAATAAAAAGCACGATGGCCATGAGGTATACAACAACAGCCAAGAGCTTGCTCGTACCTTCTCAGTTTTGGTGTTTGCTTCCCCCCCCCTCCTTTTTTTTCTTCCCCCTTTCTTCCGTTTCTTCCTTTCCCTTCCTTTCTTCTCTTTGCATAAATGAAGCAATCAGTAGTACTTGAGCAACAAGCTCTGCCAAAGTTCTTTCTGCCCTTATTGCATCTCTGAATTACGCATTGCTCTTGCTGTGGCAGGTATGGACGCAGATCTGGTTCAACTCAGATGTCACAAAACTTCAACGCTATGGAAATTCCTAGTTTATTAGATCTATGGTCGAATGAGTGGTGCATAACGCGTCCGATACAAGCCTTGCTCTATTAGAATTACAATCCCGACTACCGTCTTATACACAGCATTTTTTTTTATCCAGACATACTTCAGCTGTCACACTCAGAGCATACATAGGCCGAGTAGTTGCTCGGTGTCTGTGTTGGGCGCTCTGTACTCGTAAATTGACTCAAAAGGACACTTCCTTATGTCGAGGCAGGCTGAGGTCACCGTTTCGAGTGCTTTCCAGCAACAGGACCTCACTGGTATAGCCATTCCTTGAATCACTTAGACGTAGAGTGCCTTGTCCCCTACCTCGGAGCGACAACGGATCGCTGGCAGAGGAACGCCACGGTTCAGTTCGCTCTGACCATCAATTATCGGGAAAGGCGAACCTTGTTGTCGGCTGTTGAAAACAGTGCTTGGCAGCCTTACACAGCTGTCAAGTACCACTAGAACTGGCACCTTCGAAATTAGAGCCGTTACCAGCTCATGATTTATCAGGTACAGATTCAAGATATTCTGTGTTGACTTTGCTCAGATCAATGCGCAGGACCCTACGTTATATTGGTCAGCGATACTGTTCTCAACTGACATGTAGAATACATTCAGATTTGGAGCAGCAGGCTCAGGGACGATAGAGGGTAGTGATTTTCTGGGACAAACAGGCAAGAAGAGGCAACTCACCTTTTGAAGCTTTCATCGACCATGACCCCTTTGGATTCGAGTTGTGCGACGAGTTTCCGCCGTTCGTCTAACTGCTGTAGAATATGCTCGACAGTTCTGTTGAGTACCAACCCTTCGGAACGTCCCAAGCCCTCTAATCCGGGCACTAAACACGCGAGTTTGTCGAAGCCGTCTCTGATAGCTTGGCGGCGCTTCTGTTCTGTTGCATGGGAGCAAGGAAGTTGTTAGCTTGCATGGTTTCTGCGCAGAAGAGCAGTCTTTGTACGAAATGTGATGCTTATCATGCGATGAACAGAGGGAGCAGGAGAAGGAGGAAGTCAACAAAGGTATCAGGTACGGTAACTCACCACTCGAGATGTGGTTTTGACGCTTTTGCTCTTCGGTCAGCCTAGGCTTGTTGTCATCTTGTGTCTGGCTGTCCGGGGGTAAACTACTGCGCACGGGGGGGGATTCGCCGGGCGTCGACATGCTGTTGGCTGTTGCGGTTCCAAGCGTTGCTGGCTGGTGAGATCTGTCCGAGACGACCGCTTTTTTACGCGCAGAAAGTGGTAAGTGGTTGTTCAGGTGGTCTTATCGCTGTCTGTGTGTGTGTAATATATATTGCCGCGTGTTGGAAAGCAAGAGAAACAGTCTTTGCAACGCTGCAAAATCTTGTTAATGCGTCGAGTGGGAACGAAAGAAGTCTGTAAAAGAAAGTGATGTGCGTGACGCAGGAACGGATGAGAACAAGTTCAGCATGTGATAGAGAACACTGAACGCCTGACGGCACCCTGCAGGGTCCCCACCCCCGCATTTTTCTTCGTAGGGCTTATTAGTCAGGGCTCCTGTGGACTTCGCGGGCCACGGGGCTTCAGGGCCGCTGCTGCCAAGTGTGTTCAGGGCTTGATAGTGCTAGGATAGCCCGGACAGACCTCGACGCGAATTGCTGTGATTGGCGCACCATGTGGACAACATCTGATACTTCTATAAGGATTCATACAATTCTTCCTACCTAGGGCCTTATGTCTTCACTTCTACATCAGCTGTTCTTGGCAAGCAACCATTCTAACCACTCTCTATCGGCCGTTATGGACCTCACTCGTCCCTCGAGCCACTCGGTATTGCCCCAAAAGCCCCAGCTGGCCTGAAAGCGCAGCCAGTCCACCAGCGCCGTTTCCCAATGGCGCACAAATATCTGCCAGTCATACTGCTTTCCCGAGACTTGCTGCAGTCTTTCCAAGTAGAAGCGCAGCAGCTCGGCTTCGCTTTGGTCCATGGGCTGCTTATGTTGTCCTCGCTGGCTTTTGGCTCCTAGCATAGCCCGCGGGACCGAGCAGGTGAAGAGCTTTGCCAGATCGCATGCACCAAGTCCTAGGCCAACATACTGGAAATCGAAAAAAGCAACCTTACCTCCCGAATGATCGGTGAAGAGGTTCTCTGATTTGACATCGCCGTGAATCAGTGTCTCATATTGCGCGATGCCCTCTCCACCGTCTTGACCACAACTGGAGTCGGCCGTGGGTTCCAGCGCTTGCGCCACAAGCTCTGCAAGCGACTGGTTACTATTGTGTCCCTTTACAGGCTGACATAGCACCTTACTCCACTCGGATCCTTCTTCACACAGATTTGCGTACTCGGTCCGTCTAGTCTCCAGGTACGTGTACCCTCCATTCAGCCAGACCCTTGCAGCCTGCTCGTCTTGACTGTCGACCGCAAGTATAAAAGCATCACTGTTCTGGGCAAAGTGCTTGAGTGGCGGCCGCACCAGCTTGCTGCGGTCAAACGTGTCCACACGACGCCACCAGTGTCCATGGAAGCCGGCCAACCAGGCCAACGCGCCGTGTACCTGTGGTTCGCTGAGCACTGCTCGCTTTTCGCCTGCTACAGGGAAGGCCTTGCGTAGGTCGGTGAGGAGCATAGCAGTCTTGAACTCGACGGCGCCCTTACTGGCTGGAGTTTGAGAGGGCAATGGATGGCCAGAGTTCAAATTTGCCAGACAAGTTGCGACGGCGATATCGCTGGGCATTTGGGGAGCAAGGTGGGTGTAAAAGGCCAGCTCTACCTGGTAAGAGAGCAATTTGCGAATATGGCCTTCGTCTGGACGGGCGTTGTGGCTGGCGGCAGGCGGCGTTATGTACTTGAGTATCAGGGAGAGCGCTTCCCCTTCATTCCTGTCACTGGCTGCTGGTGACTTGGCGAGGATGTGGCAGATGTGCCCATATCCTGCCCATAGCGATTGCAGGTTGCGGCATGAGACGAGGTCGAGGCTGCTTTGGACAAGCAGCTCTCGAGCGACTTGCTCAATGTTGGCCTGTGATTGCATTCTGTTCAATGCAAATTGCAGAGGAGAATGAGGTTGACTCGGAAAAATCTAAAGCAACAAAAAGTGTACAGGCTCCAAGCCTGGTGATAATAGGGGTGAACACTAAGCTAAGCCTCGATATTGGATGCAAAACCCCTAACCCAGACAGAGCACCCACTGAAGCCATTGCATCTAAAGATCAAGCTTACATCGCTCATTACCCAGAACAGCTCTTAGTAACCAGAGAATGGAGAAAAAGCTCCTCTAATAGAGTGATAAGTCACTTCCGAAGGAGAAAATCTTGTGGCACATCGGAATACTAACTACCTAAGGCAGGCTAGGTAGCTGCTTATATCATGGAACGATAGTCATCTAGCGATAAGTGCTCTGACGCGCGGCTGCGCTAATCCACATCCACAAGAAAGGCTCTGAGGGATCTTAAACGTACCCCCTATCTCCGGCCTGTCCGGCTGGAAAGAACCGCTCTGCGTGCGTTGGCGGGGCCCGCAGCTTCCTTACCGCCCGAAGCCCATCCCCTGAACGTCATCCACAGCAGTGCCCTGAGCGTCCCCCCCTGTGGACGCGCAGCAATCCGAATTCAATCCTTCTTTGCAGATTTCCAGAACGTCCATCCAACAAAACACCCTGGAAGTCTAAACCAAATCACGCCAAGAGATCTTGCGCCTCCAACACCAAATTTCAGCTCGAGTTCGCAAATTCCAGTCGCCATGGCCTATACATCCGTCCCTTCCGACCCTCCGCCAGACTACATCCAAGCTGCGCGCGAGCACGGCATCCGTCTCCGACAGAGCGCCCCTGTGCGCAAAGGACCGCCACCTTTTGAACTACCCATCATCTCCCACCTCAAGGGAAAGCGCGTGATTCTAGCTTCTGCCTCGCCGCGAAGGAAAGCTCTCCTTGCACAGGTATCTTCTTCCCTCTTGCGCTTCTATCCCATGACTGTGGTCTAACTTCTCCCTACTAGGTGGGCCTCCGCGACCTCGAAATCAAAGCCTCCACCCTCCCCGAAGACCTCCCCAAGGAAAACTACAGTCCCCACGAATATGTCGCCGCCACCGCCCGGCGCAAATGCATGAGCGTATATGAAGACGCAATAGCAGAGCAGAGCGCCGCCGCCGCCGCCAAATCCGCTTCCAAGGACGCACCCGCACCGCCCCTCGACCCAGAACTCGTCATTGCAGCCGACACTATCATCATGAGCGCTGATGGACGGGTACTGGAGAAGCCCCGCAGCGAAGCCGATCACGTCCGTATGCTCAAACACTTGCGCAATACGCGCATGCACAAAGTCCTCACGGCGGTCGTGTGCTTGGCACCCAAGGCAGATGCATCGCATCCTGGGTATGAAATTGCGGCGCACACGGAGGAGACGAAAGTGTATTTCGCACAGGAGACGGAAGGGTTGCCGGATGATGTGATTGAGGCGTATGTGAGGACAAGAGAAGGCGCGGATAAGGCTGGAGGTTATGCGGTGCAAGGAGTCGGTGGATTGGTGCTTATAGAAAAGCTGGAAGGGTCTGTGGACAACGTGGTTGGGTTGCCGGTGCGCAAGACGTTGGCGCTGGCGGAGAAGGTAATTTTCCAGCAGGAGGAGGAGGAGGCACAGTGGTCTGAGGAGGAGGAAGAGCGGTGAAGTTTGGGCTGATGGGCCGTGAGACATGCGACGAAAGTTTCGAGACTGTCAGAATGGACAATATGAGCAACGATGCTCTTGCTACGTCGGGCTAAGAAGTCCTGTGCGCCGCCTGAGGATTGATCCCTTTAGAGCTCTACATTGGGAGCATGCAACAAGCCACAACAGCAGACTCCTCGTTGAAATGATACTACTTTTGCCCATATATACAGCTTGTGCTCATGGCAAAATACCTCAGAAAGCTTGTCTAGGGTACGTCAGTCATCAGACTCTTTTCACCATGAACGATATGTCCCACATATAAGAAAAGGAAAATTAGAAATGCAAGCTGGGTTAACGCTTACAGACACCATCATCATCTTCTTTTTATTCATATTTGTCAACTTGTTCCACCAGGAATTTACGCAATCCTAATGGGTTCATGCGCACCTCCTTCTTCTCATCTTTGAAGGCCGGAATGCCAGAGAGATTCACATCTACCTCCCCACTCTCTACATTCTTGGGTCCAACTACGACAATGGCACCGTAACCTTTACTCTTGGCCTCTCGGACCTTGACGCCCATCCCTGTGGCCCGATCGTCCAGATCTACAGTTAACATCGATGGATGTCCATTGATGCCAATGCTGTTTGAACCTGCAACCGACTCGACTTCGCTTCCTTGTTGGTGGTATTGTTCGTCAAGCCCAAGTAATACTTTGCGTGCCCTCTCGGCCAACGCAACAACAGGCGGTGTGTCGTTGACGGTGATAATCATGACTTGGCGCGGGTTGAGCCAGAAGGGCCACTTGCCATCATAATGCTCAATTAGAAGCGCCATGAGCCGCTCGACAGACCCCAAGATAGCACGGTGAATCATAACAGGGCGGACTCCGCCCTTGGTAGCCAGGACCTCTGGATCATCTGTCGTGAGACCCTTTTGCTCGAGCTCCGGCGCGGGGGCCTCATACTCGAGCTCGAACCGCTTGGGTAGCTGGAAGTCGAGCTGGATGGTAGCCGTCTGGTGCTCCTTGCCGTCCGAGTCGCGCAGAATGATATCAATTTTTGGCCCGTAAAAGGCACCGTCGCCCGGGTTCAGCGTCCACTGCTGCCCTGCGCGGTCAAGGGCGCTCTTGAGAGCCGCCTCGGCCTGGTCCCATTCGTCGAGGGTGCCAATGTAGTGTTCCTCTGGTCGGGTGGAGAGTGCAAGGCGGTAGGGCCCTAGTTTGAAAGTTGTGTACGTCTCGCGGACAAAGTCCAAGGTGCGCTTGATTTCCTCTTCGATTTGAGACGGCCGGCAGAAGATGTGGCCGTCGTCTTGATGGAAGCGGCGGACGCGGGTGAGGCCGCTAAGGGCGCCCGAGATTTCGTTGCGGTGTAAAGGGGAAAAGTCGGCGTAGCGGATGGGCAGGTCGCGGTAGGAGTGGCGGTGGGTGCCAAAGATGAGGCAGTGGCCGGGGCAGTTCATGGGCTTGAGGCTGTACTCTTCCTCTTCTCCCTCTGCAGCGTCCTCGCCTTCTTTTCCGGATGGTGATGCCGGGGGAATGTTTTGTTCTCGTCGTGCGGGCGAAGAGCTGGTCACGGTGAACATGTCGTCGGCATAATTTTCGAGATGTCCCGATTTAGCCCACAGGGCCTTCTTGTAGATGGTCGGAGTGATGACTTCCTGGAAGCCATACTTGACGTATTTGCGGCGTAAATAGTCGACGAGGCGGTTGAAGATGCGTGCGCCAGCGGGTAGAAGGATGGGCGTGCCGGGACTATAGATGGAGGTTGTGAAGAGCTCCTGGCGGACGCCGATGTCACGGTGGTCAGCAGGCGGTTTGCTTTGCGCCGTTGCTTGTGGCGGGTTATGGTTGGAACATGATCGGAGTTGAAGTTGCTGCTGCAAGAGCAGACCCGAGAGGCCGCTGTTGGCTGGGAGGGTGATTAAGCTGCGCTTGTAGTGCCGCAGCGGTCGCGACAGGCCTTTGACAGCGCCTCCAATTGAGCCCAGCATGGCTGCGGTTGGGTGGTGGCTGCTTCAGGGCGACATTGCAGGTTGTTCAAGTGTAAGCTTGGAGAGACGCGACCGGGCAACTGGACGCGTACAGGTACGTACTATGACTCTGAATTTCCAAAGTTCCCAGGTAGCTTTTGGAACAGGTACCAGGTATGTACAGCTGCTATCGATATCCCGTGACAGGGGTGCAGGTGACGGTCTGCAACCCCACGTCATGGCCTGTCAGCGCGGCTGGGGGTGAACGCATCTCAGTCACTCCCCAATCAACCACGACCGCCACGCAAAACAATCAAACAAAAACAATACTCATTTCTGGACTACTTGTTTCCTGCCCGCCTTCCTTTTGTTTTTGTTATTATTCTTGCTGACCTGCTGCACTCTCACCTTTACGCTTTGAACTTTTGCATGGGCAAGGCTGCCTGCGCCGTGAGTCACCTGCTACTGCCAATTGCAATTCACAGCACGCTCACAATCCGCTTTGACTGGAAATCAACAGGCAGACGCCCGCCTCGCCACACCATTGCATCGCGTTTCCCACCCGCCTTGCTTGTCACCGTGCCTGTTCACTTGGATCATTCCCTCCCCTCGGACGAGTCTTGATTACATCAACTTGCTCATACTTGCGGCGCTACTTGTGCAGGCTTTGCTAGGCAGGCCCCGTTGGCCAGCGCGCAGGCAGCGCGCCCAAATCCGCGCCGCTGTGCGCCCAGCCTTCTCTCAGCACCTTTTTTGCATTTATATTCGGGCGCATTCTTTCAACAAACCCTCCCACTTGCTAGCGAGGTTAGCAATGGGACGTTCACGCAAGAGGAAGCAGGAGCTTCCTGTCGAGACCTCATGGCGCATGGTTGAAGGCGATCATGATAGCTTTGACACGTCCCTGGTTCCCGACATCGACGGCCTCGACGACGATAATGTCCTTTCCAGCGGACCGTCGAACCTATCTCAGCTGTCGCAACTGTCAGTCCTTTCGTCTCAATCCAACGGTGACTGGAATATTGGAAGCTCTCAGGACAATAGCACCATCCAGGACTTCATCACCAAAGCTGACGACGAGAAAAACATCCTGCGGTCTCCCTTTGCGCCATCCATCCCAGGCGCCCTCAAGCCATCGCCACGCTCCCACGACAACGCCCAACGTGTAGAAGAGCCAGAGTTCTACATGCCTCGAATCGACGTTGACAGCTCCCGGCGCGCATCGTCCGCAGGCTCAGCGCAAACCATCCGCCCCAATGATGAAGCCGCCCACGCGCGCCAACGACGGAACGCAAAGCAGAGGCCACCACAGTCTTTGTTTGCCAAGCAACCAACACCCCCTCCAGAGTCCTCTCCTTCCATCGCAGAACGCCTGGCCGTTTCTCTCCCACACGCCATCTTTGATATTCTCGCATGGGCTTTTGGCGTCATTGGCATGGCCTTTCGCTTTGCACAAAAGCCAATCGCAGTTGCGCTCGCCATCTACCTCGTCTTTGGCGCCCTCATCTTCGCCTCCAATTGGCTAACCCAATCAGCCTACACTGCGCTCTCGCCGATATGTAACATCCCAGGCCTCCATCACGTTGTCGACTTGCCTTTTTGCCCCACACCGGACCTCTCTTCGAGCAGCAGCCGCGCCGCCCCTTCCTCCAGCAAACAGGTCGAATTTGACGGCCTCATGGACGTCCAAGAACGCTTCGAAGAAGTTCTTGAAAAATCCGCCAACGGCGTCAGCCTGCCCATGGAAATGAAGCGCAGTGAGGCCTCAGTCCGCGACCTGCGCACCATGGTGCGCTATTCGCAGCTCCGCGGCAAAGACGAGCTCGTCCTTGAATTCGACGGTTTCATCGACACAGTGCGGGTCGCGTCAGACGACCTGCAGCGTTTCAATGTGCATGTCGGCTCAGCTGTCGATGCCGTCATTAGCATCAACCGCTGGACTGCGCGCTACCTCGATGGACTCGTTGCCTCGGCCGATGAATCCCGCGGCTGGCTCCTTGATAGCCTCGAGTGGCTCTTTGCGCCCTTTCAGCCTGCGCTCGTCATGTCGGAGCGCAACCTCCTTGACAAGTACGTCGAGCACACTGCGCTCGTGTCGGAGAGGATCAGTGCGCTTATTGACGAGGCATACGAGGTTCTTCGCACGCTGAAAATCGCCGAGGGTCATCTCGACGTCATCAATGATTTTGTCGTGCGCACGTCGCGCGACGTGCACGATTCTACAAGAAACGACATCTGGCTTACGATTTTTAAACTGGTGGGCGCAAACGTCGGCCGCATGCGCAACATTAATGATCAATTGCGCCTGCTGAGTCGCGTTGATGCGAGCCGCACCACAGCGGTCGTGCAGGTTACTGAGTTGATTGGCGATCTGACCAAGATTCGGGATGAGTTACAGGAACTACGGGATGCTGTCAAGGAGCCAGAGAATGTTGCGTATGCTGCCTCCTCTGAAGCGAGGACAGCAAGTGGCACGTTACCGCTCAGTGTGCATATTGAGACGATTGATCGTGGTGTGGAGAGGCTGGAGCATGCGAGACGGCGGATTCGAGCAGTGGAGAATGATCGAATTCGTGAAGTCATGGATCGTGGTAGGGATGGTGGGGAGAAGTTGATTGAGTCTTCTTGATGTGAGGGTTTATGTGTCGAGGCAAATCTGGCTTAGGTTGGATTTCCTTTTCTTCAAGGCGCTGTTGGTATTGGCGTTTTCATTGTGCTCTGCTTGTATTGTGTTGCCGGTTGCGGGTTTGCTGATTGCTTACTTTCCGCCTTGATAGCATCCATCCGTGTACATACTCCGCTCTGCTCCCAAAGGAAGAAAGGCGAAATAAGAGGGAGGAACATGGTGGCGCATTCCCGTCCTACAAGGTCACATAACACTACAACAGTGTTGATATTTTGTTCCTTTTCTTTATAATTATTTCACATCTGTCTGGGAGTACTTACAGAAAGTCTTTTGCTTGTCTCATTTCTTTTGGCTGGCAAGCTGATTTCTCATGATACATACGACTATAAGCCGTTTAGATTACCGAAGTAGGATGCTCATCAGAAAATGGGAATTCTCTTTTATTTGTTATCTGACTTTTCGGATTCGTTTTTTTTTATAAGGATGGAATAGTACATGATAATCAAGACGACACGACAGCCAAGTTCTATTTCATGTCATTTTCCTGTTCCTCTTAAAAGTCGATCCAATCCATTTATTTGACGTATTCGCAAACAATCAACTATTCGTTGCATACCTACTATCTAGGGCATATTTGTATGTCCAGTACCATTACTTCCTCGTTTCTACCGAAAAATATTCGTAAAACTCGAGATCCAAAATGATTCCTTGTTCCTGTGAGATCCGTAGCCCGTGTATATAATCTCGATACTTGACTATCTCTGCAGATCTTGTGCAATTATAACCCTAGCAACATAAAGCAATCAATACGGTCTTCAGAATACCTTCGCATCACGGCCTTTCTCTTCTCTAAATCACTTTCCTTTCTCTCGGTCCTGTCAATAAACAAAGTAGTCTTGTCCAAGCGGCAGCTGTTCACTCGGCTCAGCAGAACATGGTTTTCCATCGGCCTCTACCGTGTAGCTCTCGGGGTCTACACGCATCCGCGGCATCGCGTCATTGTATTTCATGTCCTTCTTGCCAATATTCCGGCAGTTCCGCACAGGCTCCACGCGGCTGCGCAGCTTGTACGCCTGGACAACACCATGCTCAATAGATGCTTGAGAAACGAACAGAACAGACGTCTTGGGCACTTGAGGTGCAAACATCGGTCTAGCGATGATGGGCTGAACTGTTGGAATGGAAGCATTGGGATCACCCTGTGGAGAAGTCAATGTCTGAATCGAAATAAAAGAGGTGTAAATGTTGAGACAAAACATACCATTTGGCTGCAAGCAATCAATCCGCTCTTGACCACCAGGCTAGGCTTTGTGCCAAACCATGCTGGATCCCACACCAAGAGATCTGCCAGCTTACCCACTTCGACACTCCCGACCAAGTGGCCCATTCCTTGCGCCGTGGCCGGGTTGACGGTGTACTTGCTCACATAACGCTTCACTCTGAAATTGTCGGCGCCTGTTCCTTCATCCTCGGGCAGGAATCCTCTTTGAACCTTGTTTTTGTGCGCCGTGTTCCAGGTCCTGAGTATTACTTCGCCGCATCTGCCCATTGCCTGGCTATCACTACTCATCATGCTGATTGCCCCTAGATCATGGAGTACATCCTCTGCTGCAATCGTCTCGGCGCGGATTCGGCTCTCTGCGAAAGCGACATCCTCGGGAATGTTCTTGGATAGATGGTGACACACCATCAACATGTCCAGATGCTCATCGAGCGTGTTGCGTGTATATGGTCTTGTTGGGTTTGTGCTGCTCGGAAGAACATTGGGATGCTCGACCACGCTGATGATATCGGGTGCGTGACCGCCGCCTGCACCTTCAGTATGGTACGTATGAATCGTTCTTCCTTTAAAGGCGCCAATAGTGCTTTCGACAAATCCAGACTCGTTCAAGGTATCGGTGTGGATGAGACACTGTACATCGAGCTCGTCGCACACGGTCAGACAAGCGTCGATAGCAGCAGGCGTGGAACCCCAGTCCTCGTGGAGCTTTAGGCCGCAGGCGCCTGCAATAACCTGCTCTCGTAGCGCCTTGCCATCGCTATCGTTGCCTTTTCCCGTGATACCGATATTAACGGGTAGAGAATCGCAAGCCTGGAGCATCTGTCGCATATAATTGATACCAGGGGTGCAAGTTGTGGCGCTCGTTCCCGCGCTAGAAATGGCAGAGTTGAGTAAGTGGATGAATGAGTTGGTAACCAACAACCAGAAAACGAGCAAGGGGTCGCAATGAGCTGTCACATACCTTGGGCCCGTGCCACCACCCAGCATTGTTGTGATGCCGCTAGCAAGTGCTTCAGAGATCTGCTGTGGACAGATGAAGTGGATATGTGTGTCAATGCCACCTGCTGTAATTATCTTGCCCTCACCCGCAATAACATCGGTGCAGCTTCCCACCACCATTCCCGGCGTCACGCCTTCCATAACATCTGGGTTTCCGGCCTTGCCAATGCCGACAATGACACCGTCCTTTACTCCAATGTCCGCCTTGTAGATGCCGGTCCAATCGACAATAAGAGCATTAGTCACGACAAGATCGAGTGTTTTGGCATCCAGCCGACCAGAAGCCTGACCCATGCCTTCACGGAGCGTCTTACCACCGCCAAATTTGCATTCGTCACCGTACACGGTCATGTCGCGCTCGACACGTATCCAGAGATCAGTCAGTCCAAGCCTTACGCGGTCACCCGTCGTTGGTCCAAACATGGTAATGTACTTCTCTCTAGTCAATTTGCAAGCTTCGATCACCAAGCTAGCATCCGCGGCGGGCTGTGGCGCGTGAGCGAACCCAGCGGCTTGCAGCTTGACAACAATCTGCTCAGCACGACTCCGGCTCACTACGCCTGAGGCGAGGCTATTTCCACCCTGAATGATCCTGTTGCCAGCAATCTCAACGAGTGTGACTGTCTTGGTGTCACCAGGCTCGAAGCGTACGGACGTGCCCGCTGCAATATCCAACCTATAGCCATAGGCAGCGATGCGATCAAACGACAACTGAGGATTGACTTCGATGAAGTGGTAGTGGCTTCCGACCTGGATGGGTCTGTCGCCCTTGCTGGTGACTTGGAGTTTAACACGTCGTCGCCCGCTATTCAGCTCGATATGTGAGCTTGTCTCGGCAGCTACAACGGCGCCAGGTCGTCGTTCGACGGCATAAGCCTCGGCTGCAGGTAAGGGGAAGAGATCCTGGCTGGGGACCGGGAGGAAACTGCCATAGAGGGCTCGGGAAAGGTCGCCATCGTCGGAGCATATGGGGTTGTGGACGGTGACGAGATATGTGCCGGTGGGAAAGGTGCCCTCGACCTGGATCTCATGCAGGGTGGAAAGCACGGAAGGCAAGACATGACGACGGCCAAGCATTGTAGCCCCCAGGCTCATGAGATCAGCCACAGTGTGGTTGCCATCGCGAATGAGTTCTTGGAGGTTATTGGCAATAAGTGCCTGCGACGTAGTGCGTTAGCGGGATACTCGGCGATGAGCGCGGCCAGCGGCATGCCTAAAGGCATTAAAGGCGAATCAAGGAAATGGAAGCTTACCACAGCCTCTGAATGGTTGAGTTTGATGCCTCTGGCAAGTCGTCGCTGGGCTACAAATCCCAGGGTCGAGATGGCGAGCTTATCAAGCTGATGGTGACAGGTGCTCTGTTAGCAGTGGAATCGCGCGCGGGAAGCCGGTAAGCTTTACCCAGCCCTTGCTCACGGGTCTAGGGCGGCAGCTCAGGCCAAGAATAAAAGCAGGAAAGATAATTGAGCAGCAGGAGACAAGAGAGAACAGGGTCGTTAACGAACCTCTTTGGGCACGAGATGCATGATGTCCGATGAGATTTTTTCCCTCACTTTCCTTCCTGATTTGACTGGGGCGACTAGCGGCTCTCTCTGCGTCGAGCAGGAGCAGGAGGAGGCTCATATGGGGCGGGCGGCCACGGCAGGAGCTTGGGGCGGCGGCGGGGGGCACCGTGCCGGTCGCGGTCAGTCAAGAAGCGTACGTAATTCGGCTCGAGCTGGACGTTCCAGGCAAAGGGGAGTCGGTCGTGCTTTCCTCTTTCCTCGCTGGGCTGGGAAATCCTCGCAGCTTTAAGCATGGAGAGAGGTCTGGGCTGACAAGCGGTTTACTATGACTGTCGAGGAAGAAGCAAGCAGATGGGAGGCAGCTCCTGCGGTATTATGTATATGTATACTCGTTTGCCTTCAGTTACAGCTATGTAAGTACCAATGCCAGGTTCGGGCCGCTGGCCAGGCTTGCCAGGCTCAGGCTCAGGTTCGGGTTCATCTCGACAAGGGCACCGTATCTACAGAGTACATTACCTACTTTACAGCGGTACGGCTTGCGGTTCATCCATCCACTCTTTGAAGATACTTATCTTGGACAACTTACGATCAAAGCATAAGTACACATGCAGCCCTGGAACCCTCAATCGGCTCCGATAACGCCATAGAGGCCTCTTCGGTTCTCAACGAGTATACAGGCTGTTGCGTCTTCAACGGACACTATGTACGATCTCGGCTTGTGTTGGAAGCACTTATGAAAAATGCTATATAGATGCATATAGATTATTCTCCAAACTCTCCATGTTTGTGAGACGCGTCCAGGGAAAGAAAAACACCCTTTCATCCTTTGTTATGCAGGCCGCGGGTCAAGCCCGGGCAGACAGTCTTGCCTTTGTTTCTTGCTCTTCTTTCTCTCTTGTTCTTCCTCTCGAGTACATAGTAGTCCGCGCATTCAAGGAAGAGAAAGAGAGAGAGAGAGAGAGAGAGAGAGAGAGAGAGAGAGAGAGAGAGAGAGAGCTTGACGACTGTAACATAGTACAGGGCTGTGGGTTCAATGTTGCACACCCTGGCGCAACTGGCACAGTCGCACAGCAGTAAAGCAGGCTGCGCGCTGGGTAGCACGGCCCGACCGTTCTAGACTCTGGCCTTGGCCTTTGCGGGCCCCCTTGGGGAATACGGCTCCCCGGGCTGACTTGGCTGACTTGTCGAGCTCTCTCTCCCCTCTCTGTCTCGCGCGGGGAAAGCTACGAAAAGTGCAAGCATACATAATACCCACAGCAACAAGCGGCTGCAGAACTGATAAGGTGCGCCATCCAATCTGCAATTGGCTCGCGTGACCGCTGCTTGTCACAATTTATCACGACAATATCCAAACTTCTTTTTCTTGGGCGTGATGAGACTGCGTTTGCATACATAGTTCTGTGGTAAGTAAGGGAACACGTACATTGAAGAGGTAGCCGTGGTTTGCTCTACTTATGTGGACTTGTCAATATCCCTTTCACAGCCACCTGCATGCAGCAGCGTTGCTTGGCTACGCCGTGTGGTCTGACCTGTCGAATTGTCTACACGGTCGCTGCTGCTCATAGTATTGTTACCAGACAGCCAGACAGACCAGAGTACCGCTGCTGCTGCTGCTACATACTGCTTCTTTCTTTTCCTTCAAGGTACGTAAGCGAATCCTCAGATATAGTGTTCTGCCTGCCTGGACAGAAGGACCATGCATCTCCGAACCCGACGACTCCCAGGCATTTCTTTTCATTCATTTCATTTCGTCCTTCTTCCCCCTCAAGTGTTTCCTGCAAATGACTGAACAATGACGCAACGAAGATCCTATCCCCTCTTGCGTGTCAAGGAGTTACATAGCTGGAGAAATTAGAAGGAAAAGGACAAGTGCTGTGATTATTTCGAGGCGAACTCAGAGGAGCCGCTGGTAGTGTTAGTGTAGCCCCTATGCAAGCCACTACAATACCATTTCAGATCTTTTATAATCTGTAGAGCAAAGAATTGTCTGCAATCGAGTCCGAGATGTTGTATGGCGAGCATCCTGTAAGACCCAAGCCGTCAAGGTACCCGTACGCGTCTGAAGGGTCCTTCAGTTCGCAGTCAGAACCGGCCTTGGTACTACTGGCAATCGTTGAGAAACCCACTGCTGCCTGTTCTGGTATGTGAATAATCAATGTGCATTCTCGTTATTGCCGTGCTGCCGTGCCACGCTGATCAGGTACCATGTATGCTCTCTGTGACTCTCCCCGGGTAAGCAAAACAGAAAGAAAGCCTACTCCTTGAATAACTACACTGCAAAAAGACCTCATCGACAAAACGCACACGCCATTCTGCACCATGGTTGATTTTCCCCATTGATTCCAGATGTCCTTGCCCTGCCTACCCTCATCAAAGACACACAACCTATGAATAAAGACGCCGAGGCCTTGAATGCCAGTTGCACACACATAGTATACCCGTCCATTGCGCAACCCACTTCACTTGCCGTCAAAAGGACCACAAACGCATCAAAACAAGACAGTCGAAATCATTTTTTTTCCAATGGCCCATATACTCCTCACCAATCCGTCCATTCATGGCGGGTTGGTTCCCGTCATTGTGCGCCATGGTGAGAAGATGTGAAAAGGAATTGTACATGGCAGGCAGAAGAACGGCACAAGTTAAGGCCTCCGTCTCAAATGGAAAACAAGGAAGATAGGGCATACTTTCCACTAATGACTTGAGTAGTGCACGCACACACAAGAGACATCATGATTGTCTTGGTCTTGATTGCAATTAGCACAGGTCCGAGTGCTCAAATATTTCCTTGAACCGGGTAGAGAGGGAGACGGGTCTCTCACTCGCGATAAGCACGGATGTTGATGTTGCTTCTTCTTGTTGTTGTTGGTGTTGTTGTTGTTCTTCTTTGTGACGTGTCTGCCGAGATGGGGAAATTTGGCGTTTAGGGTGGGTGGCCGAGTTCATTGTCGTCAAAAGACAGGAGCTCGGCCGTTACGCTGAAATTTCTTGTCTTGATGCGAGCTTTGGAAATGTTGCTGAAAAACAAAACGATTGCCGCGCCGAACAAATAGAGGTATCATCGTTGAAATTGGAAGAGAGCCGGGTCGATAGCATGATCATAGTGGGTCGGGGCCGCCTAACCGCTCTTAGCCTTCTTGCGTCCCGACTTCTTGGGTTCATCCTTCTCGGGCTGCTCTACCGGCTTAGCAGATGTCCTCTTGCGCTTCTTGTCCGGGCTGGCAGCACCGCTCGTCGGGACCACCTGGGGTGCCACGGGAGCGGGCTCCACCTCGTTCTTACGCTTGCGAGATCCCTTGGCCTTGGAAGCCTTGCCAGCCGGCTCCTCGATGGGAGTAGAAATCGGGGCGTGGTGCTGCAACTGCTCGGCAATGGCCGCGCTGTCGTTGACGGGGTCAATTTCCACGCCACCGACCGGCGGCATTGGGATGTTGAATTCCTCGCAGTAGCGAACAGCCTCCTCATCAGACATTTCCTTGGCGTTCGGGTTACCAGCTTTGTACGAGTGCACTCGTGCATTGTAGAGGCGCAGGTTGTACTGGTAAGCTTGGTTCCAGCCCTAGAGTGGTACATTAGCAGTTGTGTTCCTGACAGGCAAGGGCAAGGGAACTAACCAGCTTCTCCTGGGCGGACATGGAGGCCCAGCGACGCTGGCCTTCCTCTTGGACGGCGCCCTTGGGCACACCGTCGCCCAAGTCTGCGGCAATGATGGGACGGGCAGTCTGCATGTAGAGGAAGTAAGGAGTCAGGGGGCGCTTGGGAGCATTGGGGTCATGCTGGCGCTTCTTGCGCTCCTTCTTCTCGTCGACGGCGGGAATGGGGAGGGGCAAGGGAGCCGCAACAGGCTGCGCATTGAGCAAACTCTCCAAGTTCTGGTTGATGACATCGTCACCATTCAGCAGAGTTGGCTCGCCCAGGAGCAGGTTAGTCTGCGTAAGGTAGTCTGCTGCAAACGATCCTATTATGCCCTGGATGGTAGTCAAGCGGGCGTAGACCTGTCGAATGGATTAGCTTTGCACAGGTAAACAGAGTTGCCAAGTATCGCGCTGCGGGAGTAGTGGAATCGCAAGACCATTCATCTTCAGAGATTGGCCACGTTCACCCAAAGGCGAGACGCGTTGTAATGGGACGCGCCACCATGCACAAGGTAATCATAATCAAAGAAGCTTCTCCCATTCGCACGGTGACGTAGCAGCTGGTCACGTGCATTTGGTGATGGAAAGATCAAAGCCGTGCAAGGGCGTACAAGATGATATGGGCCGAGTTGTACACTCAGGGCAAATCGTGAAGGGGTGTGCAAGGAAAGGAGGGGACGCGGGTGTGAGCTGCTGCCGTCGAATTGCCGTCTTCAAGACACAATGTAGCGGACAGCGTCAAACCAGGCCCATCTTTGAGAATATGTAGCTTCTGGGTAGGTAGGTAGTATGGTGATTGGGAAGCTCCTGGTACCACCGCAATTTGTAGCAGCAGGGATTGTGGTTGGGGTTGTGCAAAAGGGCGGGCACAGTATGTTTGCTGTTGTGTGGCTTGAAAGGGAGGAATCAACGTACACTGTCGCGGACGCGAATGAAGTTGTTGACATCAATGGTGCGGCCCTGGGGGTTGATGGCGGGCGCAGCGGGAACAGGAGGCATGGGAGCTGGGGCTACCTGGGCCTGCGGGTGAGGCTGCACGATGGGTGCCAGCTTGGGCTCGTCAACCTTCTTAGGGCGCGGCATTGCTGATGCTGGGGGCGGCGTGCGTGTCTTGTTGGCTGTGGTCGTTTAGAGAGGATGGGCGCTGTGGCAGCAGGGCCGGTGTTGGTGTTGTCTTTGATTCTCTGGCGAGCTGGGACGCTGGAAGGAGAATCAGGCGGTTGTGCGGTTGCAGGTGCTGGCAACAGATCGCAACTAACTTTAGGGGTGAGCTTTTGCAGGCGGTGCTGTGCGCGATGCCAGTAAACGGTGGTGTTGGCGTGGAATGCCCTGAAAGCAAGTCTAGAGTGGGTTGAAGAGGGGAGAGAGAGACGGGAACAGCGCGAGCCTGGCGAGGTGGGCGGGGGGCTTCCTTATTGGAAAATTTCGGGGGGTTCCAGAGCTGCTGCTGATTCTAGCGGGCGCGTGCTTGGTGGGCTGCACACTGAGTTGAATTTTGGATTGGAGCAAGACGGGCGGGGGGGTGCGCCTGCCCTGCCCTGCCCCAGTGGAAACTGCTGCTCGCCCAATGCCAACCTGCAAGTGCTCGGCCGCGCCCCAAGATCACGCTGCCTCCCAGCTGTCCTGCTAAAAGCTCCCAGACGCCCGCCCTCCCTTTCCGCCCTGCCACTTTGCACCCTTCTGAACATGCCCCCTCCGAGCTCGGGCCCTTCTAGGACGTCCAGCGCTGTTCAGGTTCCCAGATCGTCTTTGGTCTGCAGCCTGTAAGAAGCGCTGACTTTGGCCCGTTCCCGTCCAGCACCAGTAACGGTACAGTGCAGCTGTCTTGCACTGCGAGATTCCAAAGCACAAGCATCGCCAATACATGCACATCACCCTCACTTTGCGCATGTCCTGTCTGCTGCCAATATACATATTATAGCTTGGGAGACGTGTTTCCGACCTCCTTTTGTTCGTTTCCCTCTCCTTCTTTACTTGCCGTTGCCTGAACTTAAAAAGAAGTCTCGTCCATGGCTTGGCTTCCTTCCACAGCTCCCCTTCTGTGGGATCCGCACTGGCACCGGTGCGAGTGTGTGCAACCTCCTGGCGGTATTCTGGTTGCGAGATTGCAGCACCTGAGCTGTCCGCCTAGCGAGAAAAGAGGGGCTGGGAGCCCAGGGCCATTGCCGCTAATTTTTGCAGTGGCTTTAGGCCAATGAGAGCCTCTCCAGCGCGTGAGCAGGGGTTTTGGCCAACAAACCCGTGCAGCGCTAAGGGGCTCAAAGGCTCCGTAACGCCGAGCTCGCAGTTCTGGAGCCCTAAACACACAGCCACACGCCTAAAATTCAGGTGTGCCAACACCAGGCCGCTCCCTTCTCTGGCAAGCTGGCTCTTCGTCTTGCGCCCCTGTCGACTGGTTGTGCTTTTGACAGTATGACTCTGGTTTTTCGGAGGCTCACAGTATCTCCACCAGGGGTGCTCACAGCTTGGCGCGGCACGGGTACCGAGGCCTGCTACAAAGGCTAGAGAAGTTGCTGTCATGGGTCCAAGATAGGGCTTCAGGCCTTCAACAGGCATTCTTGAGCTTCAGGGCTTTTCATTTCGCAAGCAAACTCTTACACAGCGTTTGCCTTTGCAGCGCTCTTACTGATACTGAGCTCTCCCACGTCGCCTACCGCGATTTGTCCCACAGCGTGCGACAGGCCCCATCAATCTTTCCCAAACATCCTTTGAGAAGGCAAAGCTGTGCAAAGTCAATGGCCGCATGCGGGACTTGTATATGCGTCAGTCCCATCATTGCAGAGCCAGACAAATATCAACGGCACTTTTCGAGACATTATACGCACCCTGAGCCATCCATGCATTAAGTACTTGCTGTGTGGAGTCTGGCTGTGAACCTGTGCAGGCCACTGTGGTTTGTTGTTGTGTTTTGTGAGGCGCGTGGCGCGAGTGTGGAACCTCGACGACAGACGCGATCAGTGGCAGCCATTTTTGCAGCCAGCCTGTGCCTATTTGCTTCTGTCCACACACCTCAGAATATGTAGTATGATGCAATCGCCTTTCGGGGACCTGATAGTCCACGGAGTCCAGGACATTCTAAGCCCTTGTTTCGAAAGAGCAGAGTGTTTTCACCATGGCGATTGCGCCAACCTAGGCGCCGCCAGATGCCAGGACTATAGCTCAGGATTGTCGTCAAGGTTCTAAAGCCCCCAATCTGGGGCTTCTGACACGTTGCATGAGCGGACTGGGCTTGCTTGATCCTTTCGGCTGATTTGTAGGCCTGCCGTAACAGGCGCTGAAGTCGGGGGGCATCTTGCTTCAAAAGCGGCAGCGTTTCTCATAAGGCTGGCATGTCCCTGATTCCCGAGCACTATCAGCCCTACTTCAGCTTGGGACATGTTTACTATAGTATGTGCACATAGTAGGCTGCTTGGTAGCATGTGATCTAGCTTTCTACGCCTTGCTCAACCACCAATCTAGATGAACTGAAGAACGCATCTTGGATGTGAAGAGCATAGATCTCATGGTCCGCGTGCCGTGGTCTCAATCTACATACATGGCGGCCTTACTATATCTCAACAGACTGGCGGTATACTGGCTATGCAGACCGAGAGTTTCTTTGCATCCATCGCCTCGACTTCAGGAACATTTAAACTCGCGCGCCAGGCTCAGACAGACACCCGGTGGACGGGTAGCGGTGGGGTTGACTTCGCAACGGCCCGGCGGCTCTTTTGCAACGTGCGTGACGTCCTTCATGAAACAACCAGCTTCAGGAACGTGCCAGTGCTCACTCCAACGAGACTACGTAGGTACTTGGTTCACTAGCTTCATGTAGACATGCAGACATTGCAGTTTCTAAGAGCTTCAATGTGCGCAGCTGCAACCAAAGATTGCGACACTGACCTCATAGCGTAGGCCGGTGTCTTGATATTCCTGGCCAGAAGCTTACCATGGTATTCAACCTTTGACATAGTAATAAATAGGTCCTGTGGGCTCCAAGCATGGGAGCAGGCTCCTCAGTATTCATACGGCTCTCTTCATCTGCAATACGCGGTGCTCATCCAGGTGTCGACCGTCCTATGTGGCGGCCCATTCTCGCCTTCTACTCGATATTCCATCTCTTGGGGTTTTCCATCTGATCTACTATGTACGTGGTTAAATAGTACTTCACATTTCTTCTATTCCAAGATGTCGCCTTTGCAAAGTAGGCCCCTGGTACGAAGTGGTAAGGATTTGCTCTCCCGCTACCATGTCAGTTGTGTGCGCAGCAAGAACGTCATTGCTGCTCGAGCAAGACAGCAAACACCGGCGGTTGTGTGACCCAGGTGCCTTTTCTGTGTAACCTGTTGAACAGTATCAAATCGAGGGCAAAGAGGTCTGATTGGGCTGTCCAAGTTTCTTGGCTTGTTCCATTCTGCGTTGCACGCGCGCGCGGGAGCCCAAGTTGCCCCTCCTCACCCCACCAGAGCTTGATAGCAGCTGTGAATAGAGTCTTGGCGTTTGTCTCAACGGGCAGCAGCAACAGCTCACTGGCCCTGACCACTCCCTACCCCCCTCTTACCTACCTGCCACCTTCCTCAGCAAGTTCCTGGCCACTCTTTGCGTTTGAAACTTTTCTCCAAAGTCTCGAGAACACCACCAGACGACGTCCACCGTATCCCCGCCTCAAGCTCACTCACCCACGCCAGGGAGAACAAGCTTCGTGCCAAACCTCCTCCCAAGAGCTGTAGAGCTTCTGTTCTGGCGCTTCGCTGCCAAGTCGCCGCTTACACTACCGCGTCACCGCCAAGACCCACGGCGCATCTGCATTTTCCCAGCGTTCAGACCGCCTCCCTTGATCCGTGTCGTGGTCGTTTGCTGTCTACGTCTTTTACCTTCTCAGCCTCATTGCCTGCTGCTTTGCCTACTGGAGAACTTACACATTCGCTGTAATCACACCACTCCTGCCTGTGCCATGGCCTCGTCCAAAACCACTCCCCTGCTGTGGGGTTTGATCCTGCTGTTTCTGTTTGCCAGGCCAGCCCATGCCTTTGGAGCCGGCAACATTGCAGGCATCTCCAAGGTTGAGGGCCAAAACTGTTGGTTTTCTCTTCGTGCCCTTTGTTCATGGCCAATTCACTGACCGCATTTCTGTTAGGGCGTCATGGTGACATCGAGGGTGAGCAAAGAGTTCCCACGCCACCGAATGCAGCCGAGAGGGCACTAACAGTCGCGATTTCATAGATACACTCTTGAAGATCTTGATGGCCCGCGCCGTCGGCGGCAAGAAGTTTGACAAGCTCATGGTCTCGCGTACCTACTTTGGCAACTGGCTCCGCGACTACTCCCAGGCCATTGACGTTGGCACCGTCAAGTCTGTCTCTGCTGAGGCCATCCGTCTACTATTGTGTATCCTTGGCTTCTTGACATTTGGTTATGGATCGCGCGAATTCGAAGTTACTGCGGAGCGTCTGGGCTGCTACCGCCCCGAAGGTGAGTGTGCGGGCTCTTCTCTTGGTAGGAAATCTTGTTTTCTGTTTCTTTTTTGTTTGACACGAGGCGGACAGATCACATCGACAATCCCAAGAACTACGCGGACAACGAGGATGCTCGCCAGTACGATCGCCGCCTGCGCGGTCCAGTGGATGAGGAAGTCGAGTTAGCAATCGATCCCAACACTGGCCTCAAGAACTATATTGCGAATGAACGCGCCAATATCATGACCAGTGCTCTTCACGTGAGACGTCTCTTTACTAAGTGCATTCAACTGGGACGCCAATACTCCCGCAACCACAACAAGGAGGACTTGTACGAAGCGCTTCGACTGATGGGTACTGGTCTTCACTGTCTTGAAGGTTAGTGTGCGACTTCGTTAAAACATGGCCTCTGAAAACGAATACTGACCCCCTGGTCCTCATGACAAGACTTCTTGGCACACAGCAACTACTGTGAACTTGCTCTCATCGAGATGGGAGAACGCGATGTTTTCCCTCACGTCGGTCGAGATACCATGATTCGACTCCGCGGTGCTCGCCACGAAGTCTATCCTTGTGTCACTGGAACTTTTGGCGGCGTGGACTTTTTGCACTCTGTGACTGGCGAAGTTTCGGACAAGCTGACCCAAAATGAAATTGAAGAGCTTGAGGGCACCCTACAGGAAGGCGCAGTCGGTGACACGAGCATTCTGCGAAATCTGCTCGATATGATTCCTAGCGGTATGTTTGGCGGAGACGACAAGAAAGCCATAATGGATGAACTGCAGGACAGCGCGAGCGCAGCCCAGATGCAGAACGCAAGCATTTCGCCCCGCGAACCCGAAGAGTACACTCTGTACATCCAGAACATCTTTCAGCAAATCATGCCAGCCATCAAGTTCCACGACGAAATCATCCAGAAGATCACCGAAGAGATTGAGAAGATTCCCATCTTGCCCAAGATTATAGAGCAGCTCGAGGACCAGCTTTCCATTTTTGTCTTCTCTCTCATTGCGCCCTTCGTGGTTCCGGTTATCAGCCAAATCAAGAACGAATTGCGCACTGGATCCGACGAGATTATCCAGAGTAGCAAGAATGAGCAACTCATTGTTTTCAATGATGATAGCTCTACCGATCCTACCCACTCCATGCTCTCCAAGGATCATTTCTCGAACGTGAGTCGAGTCACAGGCGCTGCTGGCCCGCTGCTCCTCAGTATACTGACGCAACTGGTATATATAGATCCTCAATGAAGTCGCCGGTCGAACCGCTTCCCAAGTTGTAGCATGGGTCGTGCCACAACTCATGGAAGCCTGGGACGACACAAGTGTTGACCCTGATCGATTGTGCACACGCATTGTCCATGGTGTCATGCACCACCCTGCGCAGTGAGTTAATGCTTCCATATCCTGCTCCCAATCTCTAAACGTCTTGCCTGCGAAGAACGACAACTCTTTCTGTTTTTGTCAACTCGTTTTCTCAATTTCTGCAGCTGCGCGTCGTTCTCCGATCAGGATTGCATACTAATCCTGTTTATCAGGCGCGATCAGGGTGAAGATGGCGCCGAAGAGGGCCGGGCCATCATGTTCCGTAGCGTCCAGCAGTGGTGGAACGACATGGAGCGCGATCAACAGGATGATTACCGCCGCAAGCTGAGCCGCGACGGCGTCGAGAACGGCGAGAACCACAAGGAAGGTGTCTATGATACCGGCCACGGCCATGGATGCAGTGGCAAGTTGGGCATGCACAAGCAGTTTGGCGCGGGTGAACCCCAAACTACCGAGGAGAAAATCGCAGGCCAGGCGGCTGATGCCATTATCGGCAGTCTGACAAGCGGTTTCTCCCAACTAATCTCAGATTCTACCGGAGGGAAGGTCAACCTGCCAACTTCCTCCAACCCAACCCAAGGCGGCGGTCTTCTCGGTGCTGCAACGTCCTTGCTGTCTGGTGCCTTCTCCTCTGGAGAGACGAGTACATACGAGTCACGACCTTACCGTGGTACAGATGGTGGTATCACCCAGACGATCGAGCAGTATGGCCGTAGTGCGGACGGCCGCCGGTTCGAGCAGGCTGAGCTGATTGAGACACGCTATGATGACGGCAGAGAGCGTAGAGAGTTCCAGCGTTTTGGACAGCGTGTCGACACACAAGGCCGCGAGGAAGGTTACGGCTTCGAAGAGGCAGAGGAAAGACGCAGTGGTAACAGCAGGTTCCAGGTCACCGAAGAGAATCGCTGGGAGGGCAGTGATTATCAAGAGAGACAGGCGTATGGTGGTGGCGGCGGCGGCAGCTACGGACAGCGCGAGGAAGGCTATGGCGGACGCCAAGACTACAGTGGCCGTCGCGAGGAATATAGTGGTCGCCAAGAATATGGTGACCGCGAAGAGTACGGACGCCGCGAAGAGTATGGCCGCCGTCAGGATTACGGTGGCCGCCAGGACTATGGAGAAGACCGCCGCCAGGAGTATGGGGGCCGCGAAGAGTACGGTGGTCGTCCTGACTTTGAAGGAGGTCGTCAGGACTACGGAGATGGAGGCTATGGGCGCCGTGGTGAGGAACAAGAGCACTGGGGAGAACGCCGCGACGAGTATGGGGAAGGCCAGCCAGAGTATGGCGAGCCAGAATATGGCGAACGACGACATGGTGGTCACCACGGCGGTCACCACGGCGGTCACCACCAGGACAGGTATTAGTGGGGATGAGTTTTATGCAATACCCGCCGATGGGAGCATGACACAGAGAACAGAGGAAAGGGGATAAGGCTGGTTTATAAGTTTATGGCCGCCGCAAGGCTCATTCATGATGTTCGAGTGTGTCTCTGCTGAGCCGAGTACTTGAAAAAAAAAACAACGGTCGGGTAGGCATGCACAGTTTCGGGAACAGCATTCAAGGCGCAGAGAAGTCCCAAATACTTGCTAGCATAGTATTCGCGGCAACCTTGACGCCAGCGCCGTCTCAGAAAAAAAAAAAGGAACTTCCAGACATGCACAAACGCCATCGTAGCAACATTCCTTCACTACAATATTCCTCCAGGCGGATTGCCAGTTTGAAACTTTGTATATGTGGTAAAGGTGCTGTGAAAAGTTAGCCATGTTGATCCATCATAAACAACGGAAGATCATGGGGACAGGTAGTGGTATTCCTGCAATGTGATTTTTTAAACACACCTGTGTCATGAACTTCTTGGATATATCATATCACTCCAAGTAGCAGGCATGACATTTAATCTTCCATGGACTTTCAAATAAAGACTGTTTTGATTGGTATTCTTCAGCTAAGGAAGGCAACCCCTCAGTGGGAAATGCAAGGCGAATCTTGGGTCTCTAAAAAGACTGTCCATTTCCAAAATACATGCATATTTGGATATCACAATCGCTTGGCCTTGACCAGATAAATGCCTTGTGGTATTATCCGTTGTCTCTCACCATCTTCTTCCAGTAACAGCGCTCAGAAATGCCTGTCCTCATTGCCAAGTTCATCCGGCCTGACTCCTGTTTCACCGTTTTGGGGAGGAAAATGGGTATAGAGTTCCGCCTCCCATGAAGTTCGCTTATGATGTATACCGGCATAAATTCCCGGTCGCTGAGCCAGTGTAAACGCCGTAGATGATTCAGAGATTTGTCGTGAAACAATAATCGCAGTGGGGTATCATTGGGTTGGCTTCGTCTTGGAGACAGCAGCCATGAAAAAAAAAATCATCAAAAATATGAAAAAGAATTTTTATAACAAAAAATGATAAAAAGAAGAAAAAACGGCGGCCGACTCGAAAAGCCAGTTTTGGCAAGATGATTAAAATCCGGGGAACACGGCACGTGTAATTTTCTTCCCTGTTGATGCTGTTAGTCTGTGTCGAGAGCCTAAAATGAAAAGGGTATAGAAGACGAACATTTGGGTGGGGCGTCCCAGGCATGTCCCTCACTGGTCTCGTCTCCAGCTAAATCACGCATTCGCATGCGTGTGTGGAGTGAGGGACTATGACGAGGCGGTGCTTCAGCGACAGCATTTGCCAAGTCACGGCTGGGACGGAATAATTTCTTCCTCCTAAGATTTCCCATCCATCCATTCGGCTGACTCTCCAGTTCTGCATCCTCCACGGTGATGGAGCCTCGCAGTCGTCGGACAGCTCGTTCGCGACGCACCATTGCGTTTGTAATCTCGGGGCAGTATCCCTTGGGAAGCATAGATGCCTTGCACAACGGGCATAAGGAGCTATTGCTGCTCAAGTACTCGTCGATACAATCCGGATGGTAAATATGGCCGCACGGGAGTTCCCGAATGATTGTTTGGCGGATTTGGTAATCCTCTTCGCAAATCATGCATTTCGGTTGGTAGTCAGTTGAGGTGGTGTTGACGGTCAGTCCAGTCGTAGTCGATCTGGTAGTCTGTCCAGGGACAATTCTCTCGTTCGCTGCTGCTTTGACCTGGTGCGAACCAGTATCGTCCTCCTGAAAATGAATGACATCGGGCAGCCGAGGGGATATAGGCGACGTCGGGGGTGTTGCGTAAGTCGGCTCATAGTTATAGGTGAAGAGCGGAAACTTTTCCACATGTTCAATTGGCACCCTAACCCTTTTAATATTCATTGCCTCCAGATTAACCTCCCCAGATCTGACCCGCAGTTCCAGTGATGTCCGCCGCCTATGTTGGATGTAGTGCATAAAGCAGGACACAATGGCGATGAAAGCCAAGAGGACGCCGATGCATACCACAATGAACAGCCAGATGGCGGGTAGAGTACTCGGGGTCATGACAGTAATCTCAGACCATATGCGAACATAATCGTTAGCATTTGGGCTATACAGCTCTGTAATATTGCTTCCGTACGGGACAGAGCTGACGTTCCCAGAGTAGAGGGCAAGCTGGGACATCATGGCCGCCCCAGCGCTTCCAGGGATGGCGTAAACGGGGAATTTGCTGTCAGATTTCCAAGCGCCATTGTCGTGCAATTCCCAGGTCTTGTCGCTGTCGCCGGGTGGCTTTGTGGTACTGTTATCGGGTACATAGGTCATGAAGCCTCGAATGGGATCGTACGCAGCGGATTGGAGGTAGGATTTGGTGCAGTTCGCACTGTACCAGGGCACAAGAGCAACCAGGTTGTAGTCTGAGGGAGGCAAATTGCGTTGGCGGGTGGCGGTCGTTGGTATGTATTCGGCCTCGATTTCTTTACACGGGTCATCGTCGTCCAGATCGGGCACGTATAACAAGCCCTGTATAACGCCATTCTCTGTCGTGGCATACTTGGATGTCAATATCGTTATGTTGCCTGAAATGGTAGCGGAATATGCAAGTTGACTCTGTTATGGGATGTCAGCAAGGCGTGGGTGTGATCGTGGCGGCAGGGTTGGCGAAATCGAACTCACCGACAGGGCAGTAATATTCTTGATGACCGTCGAGGGAATGCTAGGGTCACCGGACCAGGCGGGATTGCTGAACAAAAGACTGCAACAAGTCAGTCCACCAGACAGGTTGATAAGAGGGAGGTCTGCGTGCTCTGATCGCCAAGCTGCAGGCAGGAGAGCGCCACGACGCGAGGGCGCCGACAGCAGCTCGTTGTCGCTCGGCAGGGCCATGCATCAAGGACAGCAACAGCGGGGTGCAGGCAAGAGGAGTAGAGGATGGCGGGGCGGGGCGACGGGAACATACACAGCATTTTGAATGTGATCGACGTAGGCTGTGAACAATATCACCAGTCAGTACTCGAGTAATTTGAATGCGAAATGGTTGTGCATTTATTGCTTTTCTTGAGCCGCAGTCCCAGGTGTCTGTCGTTGGGGGTTTTGCCAAGACGGTTGCGCGGATGCCAAGATCCTAGGGGGGACTACCAAGGAAATTTGACGTCCTGACGTGCCGCGGCGCTCGACGCACGAAAGGCTTGGTTGGGCCAGAGAGAGCTAGAGAATTGGATTGACGTACTATTGCCCAGCATTGTACACGACCATTGTGTGGGTTAGAGAACCCAAGGCTCGCGACGCGACGGCATCTAGACTCGAGCGGGCTCGGATGGGTGGTTGTGATTGTGGTTCTCGGTTGTTGGTTGTAGCAGCGATGGTACAGCGCGGGATTCGAGGTCGCTGACAGATTGTAGCAGCGGGCGAGCGTGCTTCCAAAACCCTTGGGCTGCCTGTGGCAGTTACGCAATGACGACGGCAACGCCTAATCAGGGACCCACTGTTGGCGGCTGCGAGTGAATCGAAAAGACCAAACGGTGCACAAGATTGTCGTTGGCTGCGTTGTGTGTGGGGAAGAAAAGAAAGAGCAAGAGAGGGGCGAGTCAGATGGGAAAGTATGGAAGTATGAATCCAGGCCTGGCTGGCTGGCTGGCTGGCTGGCTGGCTGGCTGACTGGCTGGGCTTGGCCCGGTTGTCAGTCAGAATGGATGGGTGGATGGATGGACGGGCTGAACGGGCGGACGGAATCAGATTTGGGCTGAGCAGTACGAGCGAAGGTAGCATTCAAGCCCTATCCGGGTGTGTCAGCAGCAGCAGCAGCAGCAGCAGCAGGGTCGAGTTCGAGTCAAGTGCGCGGCCGTCAGTTGTGGTATGACACAAGACTGCTTGATGAGGTCCAAGCAAGCGGATGAGCGAGTTGTGAGGTGAGAACAAGGTAAGGCGAGAGTGGAGGAAGACGCAGATGGATGCTGCTTAAACAGGGCGGCGCTGGCGCTGGCGCTGGCGCTGGGATTTAGGCCTGCCGTGGATGGTGACCAAAATGGAAGGCGAGATGAAAGTCGCTGCCGTCGCAAGTGCGCGCGTGCAGTGTGTGTGCTATGTAGTGCGTGTCTGGTTGTTGGTCCCGTGGCCCTCAGCGCTGGTTGTTGCTTCCGTCTCTTTGGCTTGCGATGGTGGCCCTGGAAAACGCCTTGGCCTGGCACTCGTCAGCCTGCAAGACAAAGTACAACCGTAACTGCAACTGCGAGAGAGGGAGAGAGCCAAGCAGGCTACCGAAGATAGCTTTGCAAGATCCGAGCCAACGAGAGAAAAGTGCAGGACGAGAAGAGCAAAGCACAGCCCGCACCTCCTAGCCTGGCGAAGGCTGCTGCTGCCAAGACTTTATGGAAGAGGGTTCCTGGGCCGGCCTCGCGCTGTGTGGGGGGGTTTCTGATTCTCTCTCGACGGGGCCCCCCTAGCAGCGCCAGAAGCGGAGATGGCAGAGTACCGAGTATATACCACTATGTATGTACTATGTACCATAGTACTGGAGGCTAAAAAGCAAGATTCGCAAGTACCGACGTACTCCGTATTCGACGACGCATTTGCCCTACCATCTGCCCAGGGTGCTGCGTCACTTTTGCACTGTAGTTTGCAGCGAACTGGAGCCAATGCAAGCTGCACACACTCACACAGCAGTCATCGCCAACAGGGAGGGCAATTTGAATTTATGCACAACCAATCGGCAGTGTCTCTCTCTTGTTCCGTTGCACTGCAAGCTTGCAGATGGGCGGTGCCGAAGTCCGTCGTGAAACACGAGGTGCGAGGTACGAGGTACCCGAGTATCCGGCGTCACGAGTATGGAGTCAATGCCGTATTCCAGGTATACTGTACCTCAAGCCCGGCTCGACGCCATCACTTATTAGTAAGAACAAACAGTATGTACAGTGCTTTCTCGCTACGACACACAGTACATCATGGGATGCGCTTTTTAGAAGTACTATGTACCTTGGCCTGATCAAACTCATCTTCCTGCATTTCTCGGAGCCGATGCGAGTGATTTCCACATAGCAGCAGCCATGGCGCTTGCTCTTCTTTTGCTCACTCATCAACGCATATGCTCGTGCTTTGTGCCAATTGCTGCTTGCGGACCATGGTGAATCGCGGCCCGGCTTCAGAGGTCAGCCCTGGAGAAGAGTTTCATAGAGTACCAGAGTACGCATGACAATAGACGGACCATCCTCCCGGCCACGCTACCCTTATTGGGTTACTATGTATTTACATAGGCCCCTATCGTGCCAGCATGCGAACAGAGACAAAGGAAAAGAGAGCAAGAGGCACACGGGGCCTAGACCGCGGGGCACGCACCGCCATATGCTGTGCAACAACAGCCGCAGGCCGTTGGACAAGGCCGATTGGATTTTTAACCTCCCTCTCAATGCCCCCAACTTCTACCATGAGCCCCTTTTCATGCCTGGGTTGCTTCTTGTGTGTGTGTGTGTGTGTGTGTGTGTGTGTGTGCGAGAGTGTGCCAACGTACATCGTAGCACATGGCCCAAGAAGATCTTGGCAGTGGAAATGGCGGGCGGGGAGGGCGGAGGCGGAGGCACACAGCAGCGGGGCCACGGCGCCCCGATACTCTAAGAAATAAGTGCAGCGCAGATGCAACTTGATTCGCAGTTCTACACAGTCCATAGCGGCTGCTTGCGCGTGCGTTGGATACGGAGGCGTGGCAGAGATGATGGTCCGACTGTCAAGGGCAGCCCCGGGGCCGACTGTCCACGCGGGTGTCGACTATGGAGGACCAGGCGCCACTGCTAGGTCACGGTATTTGTAGTCGATGCTCGCGTTCCAATAAGCACCGACAGCACAGGCTGTCCCGACGGAAGAAAAGCTTGTTTTGTCCATCACCGCCAATCAAAGCCTTGCCGGTTGGGCGAGCCCCGTCAAGAGCCCCCCAAGTTGGCACCTCACGTCCTTGGCATTTGCTCCAAGCAGTATGCAAACAAGAACGACACGTCGAATCCAGGTGCTTGGGACAGGCCATCGCCAAGCCTGCCAGATCGGCCCATAATTGTCGTACTTGGCTGGTACAAAGAACGGCACACAATCGCAATGAAGAAAAGATAGAAATCGGAAAAAGCTTGGCCGTCTTGGCTGGGGACTGACTGCATTTGGAGCGCCTTGTTGTGCTACATACCACATGGTGGGTCTTGGTAAGTACCTTTGCAAAACAGTCGCACTCTGCATACTTTTGGCTAAGATAAACTACTGCACAAATGTGAACGATAGCGAGTGGCTGGCCTGGCTGGCCATTCTCGTCGTGACAAAAAAGTCGACACTGCGTGTGCATTGCAAATGGTTCCCAGTACGTAATTCCGAAGTCGGTTTCAGCAACCTCCCAGCTAGTACTTAAGTACTATAGTAGGTACCTGGCCCAGTCGCTGGACACCCTTTACTAGGCGCTGCTGACAAAGACAGGCAGGCCCCCTGCGTTTCAGCGCTTGTCTCAGCACCTGGCTTCGTCCCGACCTGAAGGCTGAGGCCAGTATCAATTTTCAGCTGTTTGCTTCGCTCAAGTTGCTCGCCACCAAGGCTCGACAGAAACACAGTCAAAATCGCTGTTCTACGCTGCCACGACGGCCGTGGTAGGAGCAGCTCTTCAGAGGCACAGCTGCCCTCTTGCGTTCCCAGACAATGGATGCTTTTCCTCTTATTATGCACCTGCTGCTCCCGGCTTGGACGGCACCGGCAAGGCTCCGCGTCCGGAAAACACGGCACTCGGGTGTCACAACCACAGGTCAAGATGCATCTTTCCGTGCTGACGGGCTATGGTTTCTTGGTGGTTTTTCTTCCTTGTTCCTTCTTGGTCTTGCCTCCCCAGCTACTATGTACATGGCAGTCGTGGCATGGGGCGTGACGCACGCAAAAGTGCCGTTTTAGCCGCGGCGTTGCAGCTTGCCAGTCTGCTACATATCGAGGACAGAGTCAGAGAGCACACCTTTTGCTCGATTGCTGAATCAGTTGGCTTCGCACACCGATTCGAATCACGGCATTTGGTAGCATCAAACTGGAATCCATACATGCAACGACAGGATCTTCATAGGGGATATGGACCCGCTTCAACCACGTGGACCGCTTCGTCCGCCAGACTGTCTGTCGACTCCCAACGTAGCAGGTACGTGTGCTCGTTCTTCTTTCAGCCTCCGTCTCCACCACCAAGGGGCAGGTGCTGGTTTCGCGCCACGACTCGGCCTATTCAGAGCAGACGGGCGGGTACATAGAATGTGCAACTGGTTGCTCTCTATCATGTCACGTCTAGGCTGTGGGCCTGTCCTGACTTATGAGCGCTACAATGTCAAAGTAATCTGTCCGGGGATATCGTTCTGGTCAATTCGTTCTTGACACACGCTCAGAAAATCTGCATTTACCTGAGATTTGGCCGGCGGCAGTAAGAACATAGCGTGCCAGCTGACTATTTCTGTCCACTTGGCTTATCGAAGGGGCTATTTTGCGTAAGCTTGGCCGTCAAGCTGTACGTCGCTCTGGGGGGAAAACAAAAAAAAAGGAAAATTCGCCTGCGTGGCCGACTGCATAGATAGGACAATGCTATCGCGCTTGCCTCGGCACCGGAACGAGTCATTTGTTTTGTGCCTCTCTTTTGCCCCTATTCAATGCGTTTCTTGTTACAGATGCCTACTACATACTTGAGAACGAGCATCATCTGCGGACGCTACTTGTTTCACTTGTGTGGTGCAGCTCGCTTGACCAACTCTGCTGAAAAACTTATATCACCCACTTCAGGGAGTCGAAGGTAATACCTCGTGCTTCGGCTTCTCGAGCTGTGAGATATTTGTGCTCAAAATTGCCTGATTTGCGCATGGCATGCGATGTTCTGAGCAAGCTGGAAGGTACTATTGCGTGAAAGAGTGTTACCCCTTTCGACTACCTTTGTAGCGCTTGTCGTCACGATGAATTTGCAAGCATGTCAAGTCGGGAAGCTGATTCTTCGCCTTCGCTGATATTTTATAAAATACGGGCAGGTGATGCGGGCTACATTCTTTGCATGGCAGCCACAGAACACAATCTGCTTCGCACCGCTTTGGTACATATCATGCTGTTTGAACTGAGCAGACTGGACAATTCCATGAGAGCTGCATAATGAGGTAGCAGTGTGCTAAGGACCCGTGAAGCATTATTGAACTTTAATCAATGGGGCCCTTGCAGATCAATCCTCTTTTCCCCGCGGGTCGACGACGACGAGGATATAGCATGTGTCTGTCTGGAAGCGAGAAATCAATCTTACGATCGGTTGCTGTCAGTTGTCAAGGCATGTTCTAACACTACCGTTATGACCATAAAGGTGGCGTATTCGGAAGAGACACAAGACTTTGCGGAGAAAGTCTACAAGGCATATTGGTTTTCTTTTACAGGGCGCTCTGATCTCGGCCCAATTGTTGGAAAATTCTCTCCAGACCAATATTCCTCAACAAAGTCAATACCAACTTTGATTTTCGTATTTACGGCTCAATGCCATGCAAGCTAAAATGTAGAGTTGTTTTTCTTATCTTGTCCCTACATACACACATCATCTTGTACCATCTATACGTCAGATTACGAAATTCACTACAGAATACAACGTTCAACAAAGACGGCCCTTAACCTTGCGAGTTGGAACAATGACGGTCTTTTTTTATCTAACCGTAGAAGCGTGCTCATGGAGTGGTTGGTAGCTCATTGCTTGCATATCATATTCCTATTCTAGCCCAAGCACCAAACAGCTTCATAGCCATTCTCATCGGGTCGGATCGCATACATAGTACGCAACGTGAACACACTCCGAAGCAGAAAGCTGTTGATATTGTAGGAGAAAGCCACCACAATTTAAACATATATATATATATATATATATATATATATATATATTTAACCCTATAACTAGGAGGTAGTTGAAAAGATACACAAAAGTGAAAGAAGAACGTGACATACCGCATTGAAGCCCCAAGTAGTTCGCAGACGTAAAGATCTCTTTTTTTTCAATCACAAGTAATGCCCCAACTTTTGAATGAATTTACTATCAGACAGACTGGCTGAGAGGTTGTAGTGCCAACAAACAGAACAGCTGCCCAACATAGTCTAGACCATGTTATCAAAGATATACATAGTAAGGTTAAACCTCTTTTCTATACGCTTTCAGAAGTCATCCATTCAAAAAAGCATAAACATCCTAAAGTCCGTCGCACAATCACGGCATGTGTTCCAAAACCCACACTTTGATCCGAGACATGAAAAGCAATAAGCTTTTCGACGCCACTAGAGAGACACGTCTCTCTGGTCAGTCATGCGGGGTAGACGTGGATAACTTCTGCCCTTCTCTACGGATGCCAATCTGAATCTGATGACTCTGCGGGAAACCCAGCATCCATCCGTTGGTTGGTTGGTTGGCAGACATCACAGTACAGAATATTGTTATGCGCCGGTGGGAGTACAACAGGCGGTCAGGTGATCTTGTCCTGCTGTAGTCGACCGTCTGTCTGGCAGTCATCAAGTAACGCAGAGCAGAAATTCTACTTTTTCCAAGTTTCTCTGTCGGTTTGCCCGATTCGACCGATGTCAACGACTCTGCATTCCTGTGGGCGCACGCAGTCTGTCTACCTTTGCTAAGTAGCGCGTTGAAGATGGTCAGGTCACATTCTCGGAACTGCATGTCAAATATATGCTCATTGCCTCACAACGCTAGTTTGGGCGTGCACAGTCTTACAGTCTCGCCGTGACCGTAGCGTTCCAACCCACCCGAGCCCGAAAACGTGTACCACACGAAGCTCTACAGAATAACGCCATGTCAAAGCCCGCAGTAGAACGATTCTTGCTACCCAACCCCCCTTTTCTGATGAAACAGACCACTAGGCTCACACTAGGAGCCGACTCCCAATGACCACTTCTGCTGTACTGGTCATTGTGCAATATCAGACCCTCATTCATCTTCCTCGTCGTCCCAATGTTGGATTTCATACTTCTTCAGCTCACTCATCTCTGGGCCTTTGAAGATGGTACTATCAGGCTCGCTGGCCCGGGGGACCTTGCCGAGATTCTCTCCGTCGAACACAGTACCAATGCTATCGATCCACCGGCGCCGCCTCTCCATCAAAGTCTTTGTGAGATCGCCAATACCAGGTCTTGCGAGACCAGCTGCGGCGGCGGCAGCGCCTGCGGCACCAGGTCTTGACTTCTTCTTTGTCTTGCCCATGGTGCGTGTTCTCTTGAGGTACGCGGCTTGCACCTGGCTATCAAGATCCTCGAGTATAGTCTGATATTCCTGGAATGCCATGCGCTCGCGCACCAAATCGGACAGCTTGGCCTTGCGCGCGCCGTTGATAAGCATTTGCTCGCGCAGTCGAGCCTGCAAAAGTCGTAGTCGGGCAGCAACCTCGTCGTCGTAGGCGCCGTCATAGTCAGCGCGGGCCTCTTCAGGTTGTGGTTGCTCCGAATCTGGGTCGGGAAGAAGCCCAATATGTCGCAGCTCTTGCCTGATCCGCTCTTCCACTTGGTTGTAGTCCATCTTCAAGTGGGGTGCCTTTTTCCATGACTCGGAATTCGATTCCGGCATGTGTGCTGCAGGCGACAGCTCGCGCTCGGCGGCTTGTCCGTTGGGCTGCGATACAGGCTGGACTGCCCCGTCAAAGCTGTCGATGCCGTTCATGACGAGGTCAGAACTACCATGAGCCTCGCCATTTACGCCATTCGCCAGTGGTTTGGCATCCTCGCTTGCAACGGCGCGGGCTTCGGGTCGCATGGCTTGTAGGAGGCGGGCCAGTAAGGGCCCCACAGAGAGCTTGTCGGTCTCTGCAATGTCGTCTGTCATGTGCTCAATGCTCCCGCGGGGATGATTTGGGTCTGGCTTGTCTGGCAAAGAGTCGATGTTCATTGCGCCATCCTCCTCTGCCCAGATCTCCGTGTAGTGCTTCTTGCCTCGTTTGGGAAGGATAAACGGTGTAACTCTGTCGCCACGTTCGCGAAGGAAAGCAAGATCTTCCTCGGTGAACGGTCGGAAATATGGTTCGATGTAGGTAGAAAAGGTGTTGAAGGCGATCTGGTTCGACGGTTTGGCGCTGCTGAAGTCCTTATCTGGGGGAACGCCCGCAATCAAGTCTGCAAGGTCGCTCTTTGGATATGTGGACACCGATGTTGCTTCCTTGATTTCTTCATCGGTCATACCTTTCCAATCTACTTTGGTAATCTCGTACACGGTCGGGTCGGGGAAGGTGGAAGGGTCGTCACCGAATGTGTTGGCTTGTGGCACTCGAGGCGGAGGCGGTGCGCCTTCATCGTCTGAGCTAGAGTCCTCCTCCTCTTCTTCTTTCTTGGCAGCCTTTGCTTTTTCGTCGACGTCCATGGCGCCGGGAGTAGCAGGGGCAACAGGCGATAGCGAGGAGGATGCAGTATCGTTGTCGCGTGAAAGTTTGCGGGGCTTGTGGGAGTCGCGCAGCGGTGACGAGCGCTCTGAGGTGGCGGCAATCAGTATTTGAGACGTGAATGAAGAGTCAGGTCAAATCGGCCGCACAGATATGGCGAGCGATGACGGATAAGGAAACATGCTAGAGGGAAAAAGAAATAACCATGACGAATAGGACACTTCAACCATGCGGTGACATGCAGCAGGAATAACATGACAGAACTCAGAATTACATTGAATGGGGTGTCTCTGTGTAAATCAGATGGCTGTGACTGACCAATGCTGGCATCCTGGGGCGCTAACGTATCGGCTGCCTTCCTCTTCTTTTTATTCGCCTTGTTCGCTTTCCTGGCACGCTCTTCATCCTCTGCACGCTGGCGCTCCTCTTCACGGCTTCTTTCAGCGGCCACCTCGTCCTTACTGGCCTTCAAATGCTCGACAAGACGACGCATGCCACGGTCACAAAAGGCGCTCCGTCTCTCCAGAATGTCCTGAAGCTTCTGGAAGCGGGTCATGATGCCGTCAAGGCTCCGCGAGTCCGGCATATGTGAGTTCGGGCCATACTGGTCGACGACGTCTTCGTAGGTGACGTCACGAAAGGAGTCATACGTGAGGTCGAGGAATTCGGTGGTCTTGGTCGCGATTGGGGGAAGCGACGCAGAGGGGGGTATAGCGCTGGGCGTGGTGTTGCGGCTGCGCTGGCGCGCGATGGCACCAGCGCCCTTCTTTCCGGTGCCCTTCTGGCTCGATGCAGGAGCCATGTTCAAGGGCGCAACAGGGTCAAGACGGGGTGGGCGCGTTGATGCACAACTCAATGCAACTGGAGGCTTGCACCGCCCTATGGACCAGACAGCCTTTGCAGAGGCTCAGCTATTAGACAGTCCAAGTCAAGATGGTACATGTGGTGTCCATAGGCACTGGATGATGAGGTCACGAATCTTGGGTCGAATCATGCATTGCTTTGATTGTGTGTAGATGATGGGCTCGCAAGTTGTCGTCTGGTGTTGACTCGGTTGATGAGGCTCGCGAGTGACTGACGCACTGGAGCCACTTGGCTGGGGTAGACGCGGCTGAACCGTGCATTGAGCCAATGGCAAGCAGCACAAGGGGCACACCCCACACAGCCACACAGTACTATGTTACATAAGCAGACAGCTCAATTAGAGGTACTATGTACGTACTCTTCAGTACGTGTGGCGGGTAATTGTGGCTTGGCTTTTTGAATGCATCCTAGAACCTCAATGCTACTATGTATATGGACATTCAGTCCGTCAGGGTTCGGCCTAATAAGATCAACCCAAGGCCAGCACTTGGGTGATTCCACAAGAGCAGGTGCCTTTTTCCAAAGCCAGCAGTGGATAAAATACTGCCAACCGTGGAGCCTGGTGAAGCATCAACGCCTATGTACAAAGCAATCGTGCCTGAAACTGTCCACAACTTCTCCTTCATTTTATGCGCTAGCCAATTCGAATTTTTTGCCATACTTGGCATGTTTCAAGACATTGATCTTTGGTTTGCCTGGGCTTACTCTCTATAGTAGTGATGCGCGACGTCGTGAAAGGAAAGGTTGAGCGCCTGCACTTGTTGTCGAGCCTCCAATTGCGAGCAGCTTAGACACATGCCCTGAGCAGTCGGCCCTGATTGGCCAGGTTCGCGGCTTGGACCCTCGCCAAGAAGCAGACGCTTGCGACAAGCAGCTGCAACGGCAGGGTGTCGTGCGCCAGATGTGGGGATGGCATCGATCAAGGGTCTCGCTTCCTCAACATCAAGGCCTCGAAGCGGCCAGTATGCAAGCTCTACACTATCAATGGTGGCCCCAATTGGCTCGTTGCGAGCACATGGCCGCTGGAAGCAGAAGGATAGGCAGGCGTTCAGCAGGCCACTTTCTCCGAAGGCCTGCAATGCAATTCATATTTGGGCCCAAGACGGGCGTTGGTCTCGCTCTTTTTGTATCCCTCATTGATCTCTCTTATTCTCTGCCCTCACTGCTTGTAAAGAGCCTGAAATGAGGGAGTACCATGGATTTTCTTGGTGGTAACATGTTGCCCGCAGACGTCGATTCCAGAATTGTTTTTGCTGGCATTGCCGGCGTCTTTTGCTTTGCCATTGGGCTCATGCGGCTCTTTGCAACCACGAGAGAGGATACCAATGAGGGCGCGCCAGGTCTTGCCAAATCCCTCTTTCTTTTTGCTTATTCCTGCTTTCTCAAACCGCACGAGGGGGATGGCAAAGGTACCCAGCAGGATGCTCTTGAGTCTTTCTACAAGAGGCAGGCAGGCATCTATGACAGCACAAGAAACGCGCTGCTCAAGGGCCGGGAGGATATGCTGGCTCTGGTCGCGGCTCAATTGAGAGCCAAGGCTCAGCAAAGGAGCGGCAATCACAAAGAAAAAAGGACTGGACGAATCTGGGTTGATGTAAGCTTTCTCACGACCCGACGGCAACCCCAAATATGAAGAGGCTTCTCCGGCTGATTGTCTGCGCAGGTGGGTGGCGGTACGGGCTTCAACATCGAGGCCATGGCCCAGTTTGTTGATGTTCCCGGATTCTTCTCCAGCATCTATCTGGTCGACTTCTCCCCTTCCCTGTGCGAAGTGGCTCGCAAGCGCTTTGCTAGACTTGGCTGGAACAATGTCAAGGTCATCTGCGAGGATGCCAGAAAGTTCAAACTCGAGGACTACGAAACCGAGCTTCAGGGAGGTCGGTCGCTCAGCAAGTCTCCCAGCAGCTACTTTTCAGAGAAGCGCCCCGAGCATGGCGGCGCTGACCTGATCACCATGTCGTACAGCCTGTCCATGATTGTAAGCCAATGAGGCCTCAGGCACCAAGACAGACTACGCGGGTGGCATGGCTAACAATGATATATCAGCCGGAATACTACTCGGTCATTGACTCTCTCACGTCTCTACTGTCTCCAGACGGCATTATGGGAGTGGTTGACTTCTATGTCCAGTCCAAGGTCGATGTCAGTTTCCGCAACCACACCGGTGGCCTGGTCAATCGCCATGTCAACTTCTTTGGGCGCACATTCTGGCGAGCGTGGTTCGAAGTGGACCGAGTCGGTCTGGAACCTAGCCGCCGAGACTATCTGGAATATCGGTTCGGCACCCTTCTGTGTGCAAACGCACGAAATAACGTGCTTGGAGCCATCCCCTACTATACCTGGCTGGGATGCCACAAGAAGCCATTCGCATCCTCCAGCCTGCCACAAGAAATTGTCGAGTACGTGGATGCGCTGGTGACTGAGTCACCATATCTGCTGCCCGCCAATGCTCCCAACGCCTTGACGCGCGCCGTCCAGAGGACCGCCCCCGAGATGCGGTCCAAGGCATTCGATGCGGCGATTGCAAACCTCTCCTCCAACCTGCCGTTGCCGTCCTTCTTCTACCAGAACCACCATTGGCGCATCTACTATGACGAACGCCTGCCCAAACACACGCAGTTCAACGACGAGTACATTTATGCCTTCACCTGGGAGGACTCCCGCGTTGACTCCCGCATCCTCAACCTCAAGTCCGACGATGTCGTGCTGGCGATTTGCAGCGCAGGCGACAATGTCCTCTCATACGTCATGCAGAGCCCAGCCCGCGTCCATGCCGTGGACCTGAACCCCGCGCAGTGCCACCTCCTCGAACTCAAAGTCGCGGCCTACCATGCTCTGGCCTACGACGACTTCTGGATGATCTTCGGCGAAGGAAAGCACCCGCAGTTCCGCCAGCTCCTCATCGCACGGCTCTCTCCGCACCTGTCGTCGCGCGCGTTCCAGTACTGGCTGAACAACACGCACATATTCACCAGCCGGCGCGGGCGCGGGCTGTACGACACGGGCGGCTCCAAGCATGCCATCCGGGTCATGCGCTGGATAGCACGCCTCTTTGGGCTGGGCAGGGCCATCCAGGCTATCTTGGCAGCCAAGACGCTGAATGAGCAGCGCGAGATCTGGCGCGCGAACATGCGCCCCGCGCTCCTCTCCACCCTCGTGAACCGGCTCGTCGTCTCGCAGGAGGCCTTCCTCTGGAGCGCTCTCGGCGTGCCCAAGAACCAGCTCGCCATGATTGAAGCCGACCATGCGGCAGCCTGCGAGGCGACGGCTTCCACGGCTCGCCACCGCCACAGCAACCCGAAGCCCAAGCCCTCCCGCTCGCAGGCGGTGTGGAACTACATGGTCGCCACGCTCGACCCCGTCGCAGAACACACCCACATCGCCGCCGACAACCCGTACTACTACGTCTGTCTCGCCGGCCGCTTCTCGCCCAAATGCCACCCCGAGTACCTCTCACGGCACGCCCACGCGCGGCTCTCGCGCCCAGGCGCCTTTGACGGCCTGCGGATCCACACGGACGAGATCAACGAGGTGATTGCGCGCATCACACCGGGCACTCTGACCGTTGCCGTTGTCATGGACTCAATGGATTGGTTTGACCCCGGCACGAGCGCTGCGACGGTGCAGATCCAGAAACTGAACAGGGCGCTGAAAATGGGCGGGCGAGTGATGCTCAGAAGCTCGGCGTTGGAGCCGTGGTATATCAAACCCTTTGAGGAGGTGGGCGGGTTCACGGCAAAGTGCCATGGGAGCAGGAAGGGCGGCGTGTGTATTGACCGGGTGAATATGTATGCGAGTTGCTGGGTGTTGACGAAGACGGCGAACCTACCGCCGCCTACGCCGGCGATGGATGGGGCGGTTGGGTCGGAGATGGAGAGTTTGACGATTTAGGGGTGGAACGGAGGACGGATTGGTTGATTGATTGACTGATCTAACCAATGAAAGTTGACGAGGGCTCGAAGTATGCTCGCTGCAACATTGTTCCGAGGGAGAGAAAGGGCACGAGGCTTGGGTGACGAAATACTTGGGCACGCGTGCTGATTGATCTCGAGGCGAACGGCACCATGGTACAGATGTGGATTATCTCATGACGATAGATCTGTGTTCTATTTGCCCGACCAGTCTTTCATTTCTACTCGCAGCCATTCAGAGGCTCTGTGCAAGTCGGTCCGCCGGTCTTGGCTCTGCTGCCCGCTCCGTTACAGGAGGCATGGCCTTGCCCGGGCCGGCCCGAGCGGATGCACCGTTGGACGGCGGCTGTGCGGGAACAAGATAACTCATCAGATAAGTGATCATGGCCATCACAGTATTCAGCCTCATCTAGCAATGGGAGTCCACAAGACAATTCCGAAATTGTAGCTTATCTATCTGGCTGTCAGTCTGACAACACTAGCCAGTTCTCTTTTGGACTGAGAGAATCCAAGTATTCTGCCACGGGCTCCATGACAGCCTCCACTCTTGCTTTCTCGGAATAACTGCCCAGTCTCTGGCGATCGTCGATATCTTGATGCATAGCATTCCTCCATCATTCCACAGCCATCAAGTGAGAATGACCAAAGGCTCCCAAACAGTGGTCGTCATAGGGTAACCAAATCACCCCAGCCCAGCCCAGCCCAGCCCATCCTCTCCTCTCCCCTGCATCTCCATCGACCCAGTTATCTTCCCTCTCAACCGAAAACCCTCCTTTCGGTTACCGTGTTTCCCCCCCCCCTCCACCACGGGGTCTCGATGCTCATCCACTGACGGCAACTCCAGAGCCGGCGTCATCGGCCTGTCCTGCGCCCTCGAGCTCCAACAAGCCGGCTACGCCGTCACTATCCTCGCCAGGGACTTTCCGGCGCCGTTTGCCCTCCTTGACGCGCAGACACACATCAACTACACGTCGCCATGGGGGGGAGCGCATAACCGCTGGGTGCCGCCTCCTCTGCCTCGCCCACCTACTTCAGCCTCTTCCTCTTCCTCCTGCTCCTGCTCCCCGCAAGGCCAGGGCCAGGAGGGCCAGGGCCAGGAACAAGAACAAGAACAAGACCACAACATCCGCGACCACAGGCTCGCTCTGGTTACATTCCAGCGCATGCAGCAGCTTTCCAACACGTCGTCGTCGTCGTCAGTGTCCACACCAACGGGCATAACCTTCATGAAGGGCATCGAGTACCTCGAGGCCCCGCCGGAAGAATACCTCGCGCTCGCGCACCGCAGCACCCACCCCGTCCACAACGAGCACCACGACGCAGCGGCGCTAGGGATCAAGGGGTTCCGTGTGTTGAACAAGGACGAGCTACCACTGGACGGAAAGGTGGTGCTGGGTTTCGAGTATGACACGTGGTGTGTGAATCCAATGGTGTACTGCTCGTTCTTGCTGAACCGGTTTGTCTATCGTGGGGGCAAGGTGGTGAAGCGGGAGGTGAGGGATTTGAAGGAGGCATTCTCGTGGGACTTGGGTGGGAGGAAGACGGAGCTGGTTGTCAACGCTTCGGGCCACGGGTTTGGCGACGAGAGGGTCTTTATCACGCGAGGTATGTTTGTCTGCCTTTGCTGCTACATCATTTCCTTCTCACTGGTCCCCTTCTTTGTCCCCTGTGGTGTCGTGGGAAATCTCAACCTGCGCCCCATCCGCTTGAATACCGACTTCTCGTGGTCTCTCCCCCCCCCGCCCCGTCCGACTGACAAGCAATAACAAATGCAAAAAAATAAAAATAAATAAAATACACAGGTCAAACCTGTCTCGTAGCAAATACCACCCCTTCCACCATCACCCGCCAAAACGCAGATGGCACTTGGACATTCTGCGTCCCACGCAACTACGAAGGTGGGACCATCATCGGCGGGACCAAGGAGCCCAATAACTGGGACGCCGATCCTTCGCCCCAAGTCAGGCAACAGCTTGTGGATGCGTTTGTGGCGACATACCCGGATATTGTCGCGAACGACGAATTTCCCGCGGCTCATCGAGGGTCCTTGCACAAGACTAGCAAAGGCTCGGTGAGGGTGTTGAGGGATATTGTGGGTCGGCGGCCAACGAGGCATGGTGGTGCGAGGATTGACAGGGAGGATGTCTCGGGCGGTGATGGAAGGACGAAGACGGTTGTGCATGCCTATGGGCTTGGAGGCAGGGGGTTCGAGATGTCGTGGGGTGTTGCCGAGATGGTTGCAGGGCTGGTTGGGCAGTCTCGGTCGGCTACAGCGAGACTATAGTGCCACGATGAGATCGATGGCTGCGAGATTCAGGATGCTTGTCACCGTCTCTCTTTCTATTGTTTTTGCCCGGTCAAGAGGCGAAAGAAATGAGGACGGCTGTTATGGTTTCAGGAGATTCTCTGCCCGCCCAGCGGTTTTGATATGTACACAATATTTGCACATATACATTCAATAGTTGGATATATGACGGGCAGGAAACGCAGACCCTATCCTTCATGAAAGAATAAAAGTAGAAAAAAGCATACCCGAAGAACCCAACACCCTCTAAGCGCCCCCAAACGCCGGTGATAATGCAAACAAGTTCCTTTTCCCCCCCGTCCTCTCTCTCCTTTTGTTTTTTGTTTTGCTTTGTTTGGGCCTTACACACACACACACGCACACACAAACTGCCACCAATCATGAGCCTTCCACCCCCTTCCCACTCTTACTCTTGAACCCACCAATCCTCTCTCCCCTCCGCAACTTCTCCTCCTCGGCCTTTCTGCGCGCCTCGTCCCGCTCACTCTCTTCCAGTCCCCACCACTCGCGCATGAACCGCGCCTGCTCCTCCTTGCGCTTTTGCTTTTCGATCCGCTGCCGCGCACGCTCCTGGCGCTGCGCAAACCATTCTTCGCGCGCCGCGTCTTCTTGTTGAGGTGTGGCGTGCAGTTTCATGCATCCGTTCATGAGCCGGTGGGGCTCTCGGCAGGCAAAGGGGACGGTAAAGGTCCGACCGGAGGCGCATTCTGCAAAGGCTGTATCATTGGGGAAAACGAAGACGAGAGAGAGATAATGTCAGTCGAGGCACGTCGCAGGGCTTCTATATGGGAGGCGGAGGGACAGGAAAGGGAAGAAGGGGGGAATTGTTCTGGAGACACAAGCAATGCAATGCCTCAACCGAAGCAGCCTTCCCCCCCAAAGAAGCAGCGAAACACACCTTTAATCTCAGCGGCACACTGCTTCCGCACCCGATCATAAAAGATATCCCGTACCTGCGCCTCCTGCGACGCCGACAGTGGTAATGGATTCCGCGAGGGCATCGGCAGACGTTCTGTTGCTCTACTTGTGCTGTTGTCGGATGTGCTTGCTGGGTTGCTGCATGAGCCAGCAGCGCTCGGCCCGCTCGGTGTCTGGATGGAAGCCATCGTGGCTGCGGCCATATGAAGGAGAGTTAAATTGATCCCTTGTGGTCGTTGAGGAGCTCTTTGCTTGCAGTGGAGAGGGTAGGTAGCTTGCTTGTCCCTCTGCGGGGATGGATCCTTGGATGGATGCCTGCTCGCGCGAGAGAAACAGGCAAGAAAGAAGAGCGCCTCAGGTATGGCGTGCTAGTCGAGAAGAACCGCTTGAGAGATTGGGTGGGCTTATGACATGGAAAAGAAACGAACATTGACGCGGATGAACTGATGTTGGACCCTCGTCCGAAATCCAAATTCTGCCGTTGCTTCTGCCGCCTGCCCCGGGGGTTAGCTCGGCCGTGGCTCTTCACGGCACCCCTCACCGCCTTGGCAAAAGGTACATAGTAGTAGTACACTACTATGTAAGTACTAAGTACATAATACGTAAATATCAATATATACTCAAAAGGTCCTTGCATATCACTCCAAAGTACATCGTAAGAGTAAGATCCCCCCTACATATCAAGTACACTACTTTTTTATATTTGAATACCCGCATGCTTTTCATTCATTCTCGCTAGTTGCTGTCGCAGTCCCAACATGTCCTTGTTCGTGGTAGCCACAAGATTGAAGCCAGTGGCGTAAAAGTGTTTGCCTTTCACTCCCGCTGGTACTCTCGCATAGACAGGAGAGCAAGAATCCAATCGTTATACAGTACTGTACTATAGAGTCTAAGGGCCCCCCTACAAGAGGCGGGAGCCAAAAGAGACACCAGCGCAGATGCCCGCTACTCCTCATTTGTCACCTCCATATCAATGCTTCCCATCCGCTCCCGCTCCGTCAGATCCACGCTCTCCTTGCCCTTTTCCTTCTTCTTGCCCATTGAGAACCACCGCCCGCTCATCCTATTCTCCTTGGACTTGCTGTTGGCCGGCCCCATCGACGGGCTGCTCGTGATGCTGTCGTAGCTCTTGCCAAGCACGTCTTCGCCCGTGAAAGCCGTGCCGTGCCCCCCGCCGAGAACATCGTCGCTGCCGCCAAAGCTTGACCGGTGCTCCCGCTCTGAATTGGTAGACCCCGGCCCGCCCTTCTTGGACCCGCCGAGGCGAGACGACAGGCTGAACTTGCTCGAGCTACCTTTGCGGAACAGCTTGCGCACGACATTATCTGGGCTAGTGGGCTCCTTCAGCAGATCCGACGGCGTGTTGGACAGCGACTGATCCAGCGACAGAGACAGAGACAGAGAGTCGTGCGACTCGCATACAGATGTGCGACTCTGGACCGACAGCGACTGCCGAGACTCGGACCGTTCTTCAGGCGAGTCGAGGAGCAAAGACGAAGACCCCAGCAGCTGGTCGTCCGGGTTGCCGTTGGCTTCTTTGCCCTTGCCACGCGAAGACCTTTCTTTACTATTGTCCTTGTCCGCTTTTGGCTTAAAGATATTACCCATAAACGAGGGTGCGGCAGGATTGAGAGCTTTGACCAGCGATTTCTTCATGGGCCCCGGCCGTCCAATCACGCCCACTTGAGACGGCGAAACCTGAGGATCCAGCAATGCCTCGTCGTCCAGAATTTCGTCGTCCGCTGAGGCTAGAGTCGTTTTGAGGGCTGAAGGTGACCCATGAATTGAAGGTCGCCGAGACGGATTGCGGGACCACCCGTTATTATCGGGAGACCACACAAGCCGAGACCTTGAGAATGCCGACTGCTCTTGCGGCGGCCACAGGGAGGAGCTGTCCGTGGATGGCCTCGCACGATCAGCAGAAGCAATCGAAGCAGGCCGGGGACTGCCCTGATCGCGGTCAAACACTCCAGACATCGCTCGGGCCCCACCAAAGGGAAGGAAGCTCTCATTCGAAAAGCCAGCGCCTCCAGCCTGCCCCGGGTACGCATCTGTAGTATCCGGGCCAACCGAGTTGCGATTAAAGACATTGAAGCTCGATAGATTGATACGCCGCCGGCTAGAGCTGCTATCCAGATCTCCTGTCATTTGTCGTGGAAATGATCGGCTCTGTCCTGGTTTCAGACTACCTAGTTCCGGGGGTTCATCCTGAGCCTTGCCGGGTTTTCCGCGCTGGAAGCTGAAGAGCGATGCAAGTCTGTTTGTAGTGGGGGGTTGCCCTATTGCTGAGAAGTTGCCGGAACGGGAGTTGAGCGACTGCCTTTCGGCATCGTCGCTGGGAAACGAGGAATAGTGGAGACTCTGCATCGACCCATGTGGGCTCGACATGATACTTGCGGAGTGACCTGAGCCTGGCGATTGCGGATCGTTGTCCGGAGATGTCGATTGCGGGGGCGCAAAGGGACTGGTAGGCATTGCTGCGTCAGACATGGGACTGTCGGGCTCATCGTGTTCGTCGTCAGTAAATATGTTACTAGGAAGCAGTTTGGTCGCTGAGGGACTGAGCGGAGCATCCGCCATAAGCGATCGGAGCTCGTCGTCGTCATCCTGTTCATATCTGGAAATGGGCTCCAGGAGCAGAGGGCCGAGACCAGGTGGTGCACCCCTGGTACCAAACGCGGATTGGTGAGGCGGTTCCAGCGCGGTATATTGAGGAGCTGGCGAGATACCAACGCCGGAAAACGAATTGCTATGATGGCTCCTTCGCTTGAGCTGGTTTTGGGCTGGAATGTCAAAGTCGGCCCCCGACGCGTTGGCCTGGTGGTGTAGTGCGAGGGTGGCCTGAGGAATCTGAGCCAGAGCAGCGTGGATCGATGCGAGACTAGCGTCAAGCTCTCGGCCCTTCTGTTCTTCCTTGTGAAGCTTGTTGATCCATTCTGATTGTCGTCGCGCCCACTCGCGCCGCCGCTCAGCGTCTTTCTGGCGCCATTCTGCATCCTCTTCACCGCCTGGAAGCTTCTTGCGATCCTCTTCCAGCTGCCTCACTTGTTCTCTCTTGGCTTTGAGGTCAGCTTCCATTTGGGAGCATTCCGCCTGAAGCTGTTCGTTGGTCTCGCGCAGCTCCTTGTTCTTGGTGGCGCTCTCTTGCTCAATCTTCTTCATCTGCTCGTCGTAACTCTCGCGCTCTCTACGCCACTCCTGAATCTGCTTTTCCATCTTCGCAATGCCGTCTTCGTACCGGGACCGCTCAGCCTGTTTCGCCTTGACCTCCTTTTCCAGCTGTGCTTTCCTCTGCAAGGCAGAGCGCATGGCTCTATCTGTTGTACCCATTTCCTTTTTCAGTTTTTCCGTCTGCTCTTCCTTCTTCTTTTGCTCCGCCTTCTTTTGCTGCCTCTCTTGTTCCAGCTCGTCCAGTAGTCGCTTGCTGTCCTCTTCCTCTTTGGCAATGAGTGCTATGGTGTCCTCGAGCTCTTTCTTAATGCTGCTGAACTTTTCACCTAGTTCTCTGATTTCGGACTCGGACGTGCTGTCTTTGCGACCCGGTCTTTGATCCATGCTTCCAACCGAGGGTGAATGTCTGCGGCCAATCGTGTTCCGGCGGGGCAGCTGGCCTGGCGCGTTCGGTTCTCTAGTCAGCATGGGGCCTCCGTCTGGCATGGTTGCGCTCTCGATGCCTGGAACGGGGCTTCGCGGGGGGCCGCTTTCGTCGCCATTCTCCCGGTGCGCAGATGCGGAGCCGTGGTCGTCGGGTTCAAAGTTGGGAGGCAGGCGGGAATTGCCTAATTGGGGTCGTCCGTCTCGGCCAAAGGTACGAAGGCGAACGGTTCGGCTGCCGGCTTGGAAGCTATTCGCACCGACGGCAATGACGCGAACATTGTAAAAGTGGCTTGGCTTGAGACCCGTGACTGTAATGGCTGTTTCTTGGTTTGCTGGGGATTCGCCCACTGTTGATTCCGACACGACGCGTTATTAAGAGACCAAGAACACAGGACAAAACACGGTGGGGCCCATGTCGATGACGGCGGGTGTTGGGTGGATACGTAGCGGATTGGGGCGTAGGGCTTACCGACTACACCATTGACCTGAATTAGAAACTTCTGCACAGGCTTATTGGGATGAGGTCTCGCCCAGTTGACGGTGGCCTTGTCGACACCAATGCCAGCAAGCATCACATCGGGAGCGTCTGGTACGTCGACGCCCAGGATTCCTATTAACTCTGGCACAGGTTTCCAGAGGGTCTGAACGGCCCTTCGTAGCAGCCTGCGACGGTGGACAAGGTATGTTAGTAATGGTCAGTCGCTCGCCTCCATTCAAGCATGCACTGGCTCCAGGACACGCGAGCAGCTCTGGTTGACTCGAATGCAGGCTCTCTGGATGCAGTGACACACACACACACACACACACACAGAGAGAGAGAGAGAGAGGTGTAGAGAGAGGGCGCAGGTAGGTCTGCATACCAAACGACTGCAGCGCTAAAGAGCAGCATGCTGGCATTCTTTTCGCAGAAGCGGTCGAGGTTGTCGAGAGTAATCTGCGGGGCCGTGTGCAGGTAGAGCTGCTGGGGTGTGAGGGCGTGCAGGTCCAGGACGAGGTCGAGGTCGAGATAGAAAAAGGCGTAGAGCAGGGCGCAGACGAGGGCGACGAGCAGGTGGAGGAGGGCGGCCCGTCGCTCAACGAGAAAGGACCAGGCGAGGACAGAGCAAGCAAGCGACAGGAACGGAACGAGCGTCGTCCATGAGGTCCATGTCATATCGAGGAGGATGGTGACGCCGGCCTACAGTGTGCGGAGGGGCCGAGCGAGTGGAACAAAGATGGTGATGAGGGGTGGGTGGTGGAGGAGGAGGGGGAGAAGAGGGAGAGAAACATTGGAGGACAGGATTGACTACTCTACCAAGGTTGCAAAGCCCAAGGTGGTGGTGGTGGGCGGGTTGGATGGATGGATGGATGGAAGGATGGGTGGGTGGATGATGGTTGGAGGAGGTGGTGCTCAAGGTGAAAAACTAACGTTTGAAAAGTTCGGGTGTTAGTGGTCACTGGGCCGTAGGCCATGCAAGTTGCAGTGGGAAGCCTGGCCCGCAGCGCTGCTAATGCTGGATGCCAGAATGCTAATGCTAATTACTATATGCAGGTAGGGAGTAAGAGCACTGGGCGCTGGGAGAACCTGGCCTGCCTGGCTTGGTCTGGTATGAGTCAGCGGTTTCTATTCGGCGGATACTGCACTGGTGGGTTCGCAGGCTGCAGCAAGCATGTGTTAGTAGTGATAAACTGGCAAAGCAATGCCCGACATTTGTGTGTTGCTGCATACTATGTACCATTTGGGAATCGTATGCAGCATTTATTAGCATTATCATGACGCCGTTGCTACTTTACTGGCTCCGCGGACAACGAACCTCGGTCGTGGAACCGTTTGTTTGGTTGCCTTCCATGATTGGGATCTCATGTTCATCATACGAGACGCAGCGAGCCTCCATTGAACAAGTGTACACATCCCTGAGTATAAAAGAATTCACCCTCCAAGCACCTGCAGTCTACAAGTCTAGAGGAGGTACTGTACAGCTAGCCGTTTGCCTCGGACGAGAAACGGTGTGATCTCTCCCGTCTGATGACGGCCTCGTGGCATTGCCCTTGGCCTCTGCAAGAATCACCTCGCCATGCAAGCAAAGTAGCCCCCAAACGCTCGCACAGGTGTAGCCGCTCGTCCATATGGATATCATAGTATATGCGGACGAGCGAGCCAAGAAAGAAGACATTGCCCATGAAAACATGAGGCTGACTTGTTCCCACAAACACGTTGCCCATTCTGTGGACAGACGCTGGCACGGACGATGTCGCACGGGGTCGCTGCGCAAAACAAAAAGGAGGTCGGCCAGAGCGATGGCGAACAAGACCCCTATACATAGTAGAAGGACTTGGCCTACCATCATCATTGGATTCTCAACAGATGGTCCTTCCAGGGGTTGTCGCAACCATTGGCACCCACAAGGGTGGCATTGGATCTTATGCAAAGGAGAAGCGCAGGCAAGCGAGATGGTCTTTATGCCAGCACAGAGTTGATCAAAGGGAATTTATCATAGGATTAAGTACCAAGGAAGTTGTTGTAGCTCGATTTCGGTGTCGAGATATCACGGCCGTAGAGTCCACGTGAATTCATTCGAAATCGTGAGACTGGCCTCTCTTCGCAAAACGGTATCAAATGGTCAAACAGGCTACCGCCAGCCAGCTGCTGGTCACGTTGTCATCTAGATCCTACCTGCAAGTTCTTGTTGAACACTACAACACGGTGTGTGGTGGTGGTGGTGGCGGCGGCGGCGGCGGTGGTGGTGTATCTGGTCCAGTGCAGAATGTTTGTTGGGCCAGTAGGCAAACGCCCTGTCAGCACACCCAACGCGCCCAACAAGCTTTTGCGGAGAAGCCGCCTTGTCTTGGATCTGAGCAAGGAGAAGAGAAAATAACCCTTGCACTACTTTTTTCGCCCTTCTCCAGAATGATTGCATCCATGTTTGACTCGTGGCTCCTGCTGATTGAGTTGCCAAGCGAGCAAGGAATAATAAATGGAGAGAAGCTTTTTTCCCATTCCGGGCCGCAACACCAGCTTTTGCAGCCTTGGTTCCCTCCTTTTCTCCTTTTCCAGGCCTCTCCTTGCTTCTTTCGTCTTCTAAGCGGCCGCTCCAGTCCAGGAAAAAAAAAATAAGTAAACCCCTCAGAATGACATCATCTGCAAAGTGGACAGACGGCAGACAAAACGATCTGCCCCAAAAAGGCTCTCTCTCGGTTGTGGATGGGATTCTGCAGCAAATGACATGACATGACGGTTTTGATAGAACGAAGAAGACGCAGCAACGTGGCCGGGGGTAATGGGAGGTGAGGCTGACCGCAGGAGTAGCATGTGACAGAGAGCAAGAGAGAGAGAGGGAAAAGCCGCGAGAAGGGCGACCTGGTGCTCGGTAGAAGTACTACAGTACTATGTACATCTTTTAGTTGAGCGTCCAGGTACAGGTCGAAGTGGACCCTTCTCAAGCACCCGAGGTACAGTTGACCGAGGCCAGACGTACTTGGATATTTACATGGAAATGGTTCACATCACAAGCAAAATAAGATGGCTTTGGAAGAAAAGAAGAAAAAGGCATCTCCGGAGTAATCATAGGACCATGAACCCCTTACTGAGAGACACAAAGACTGGAGATACCGTGCAGAGAATGGAGATACAGGATACGTCTACTTCTATTCTTGCTGGGAATATTCGGTCGATACTTACATAGTACACACAAGACCAGGGGGCCAGGGCTTCTGATTGTTGGGTTCGCCAGGGGCCCTGTAGCCTGTAGCAGAACCTGTAGCACACCCCAGGCCACCCCACCCCAGCATCAAGTGACAGCAGCAATGACCCTACCACGGCCCGCCTCCGAAACGCATCATATCCATACCAAGCATCATACTTACTGTTCTGACCGTCCGTCTGTCCACGCACGCTCGCGTTCTTTTTCTTCCCTTTCGCACTCCCCCCTATGCCTCACCACCCACATGCTGCATCACCATGCAGTACGTGCGCAATATCTCCGACTCCGTGTCGACGGCATGGAACTCCATCAACCCAGCCACCCTCAGCGGCGCCATTGACGTGATTGTCGTCGAGCAGGCCGACGGCACGCTCGCGTGCTCCCCCTTCCACGTCCGCTTCGGCAAGTTCTCGCTCCTGCGCCCCTACGAGAAGAAGGTCGAGTTCCGCGTCAATGGCAGGAAGCAGGACTATGCCATGAAGCTGGGCGAGGGCGGCGAGGCCTTCTTCGTCTTTGAAACCAGCGACACCATCCCACAGAACCTCCAGACCTCGCCCTTGGTCTCTCCTGCCTCCAGTCCCCCATTACCGCCTGGAAGGGCTGCCACAACTTCTGCTTTACAGGATCCTCCGCTCCTCGAACTCGACTACGATTCTCAGGACAATGCTAATACCACCACCACCACCAACGACAAGGCAACAGCCCGGCCTGCTAGCCCAGTCCGCCCCCCTCCCTCGGCCCTTTATTCCAGCTCTTTGCCCCGCGATGCAGGTTCGCATTTTCCAAGAAAAGACCCTCTTGCACAGCCCCCACCCCATGCGACCCTCACGGCTGACCTCTGACCGCAGGATTAATCACTCCAGCATCGACAGCAACCTCCTTTTCCCACACGAGACCAAAGTCCGGTGACTTCACAAACCTCGGTCGGCCTTACAGCGAAGATGTCCTCCAACAAGCCGCGCGCAAGATGCACAGCGACATTGACCTGCGTGAAACAGCCGAAAGCCTCGCCATATCAGATGACCGCTCCATGAGCCCACCGCCCATCGGCCCTGAAGAGGCGCTCGAACGCGCCAAGAACCTGTCCAAGGGACTCCAGGCCGTCAACATTCCCACAAAACTCACCGAGACGGGCGATCTTATGCTGGACATGACGGGCTTTAAAGACAGCGAAGAAGATGCGATAAGAGCCGAGATTCTCGCGCGCAAGGTCCTGTCCGAAGAGCTCGAGGGCAACTACGACATTGGAGCGCTGTTTGGGATCGACGAGCATGGAAATCTGTGGATATATAGCAGTGAGGAGGCCAAGGATGCGGCTATGCGCAAGACAATGGACCGCGCCAACACCTTTGACGCCACCGATGCCGTCTCGGATCCTGGCTATAATAGTGACGACAGCACAGGGACCGCCAATGTTCTGCCTTTGCACAGGAGAACAGAGTCGGACGTTGGCCAGAGCGGCCTCCAGACACCGCCAGCATCACCAGGCTCCGGCAGCGCCAGAGTGAAAGCAGCAGGCGACCCCAACAGAAACTATGCAAAGACGCTACGATTGACGAGCGATCAGCTCAAGGCACTGGAGCTGAAGCCAGGCGAGAACTCGCTCAGCTTTACCGTCAACAAGGCGACATGCTCTGCCTTTATGTATCTTTGGAAATACGACACCCCCGTCGTCATCTCCGACATTGACGGCACAATCACCAAATCCGACGCCCTCGGCCACCTGTTCCACCGCATCGGCCGCGACTGGACCCACGCTGGCGTTGCGAAGCTCTACAGTGACATTGTCGCAAACGGCTACAACATCATGTATCTCACAAGTCGCTCCGTCGGGCAAGCCGACACGACTCGTGATTACCTCGCGGGTATCGTCCAAGACGGCTACCGCCTTCCACGAGGACCCACGATTCTCTCCCCTGATCGAACCATGGCCGCTCTGCGTCGCGAAATCTACCTGCGCAAGCCCCAAGTCTTCAAGATGGCCACGTTGCGCGATATTCGCCAGCTCTATGGCGCAGAGACACACCCCTTCTATGCCGGGTTTGGCAACCGGCTGACGGACCAGATATCCTATCGTACCGTCGATGTGCCTAGGACGCGCATCTTCACCATCAACAGCAACGCCGAGGTGTCGCTTGATTTACTTTCACTGAACAAGTTGAAAATGAGCTATGTGAGCATGACGGATGTCGTGGATCACTATTTCCCGCCCGTTTCGACAATTGTCAAGGGAGGTGGAGAGGAATATACGGATTTTGCCTACTGGCGGGATAAGCCGCTCGATTTGGATGAGTTTTCGGCTTCGGATGAGGATGAAGATGGGTTTGCGTTGGAGCAGGACGACGAGGAAGAAGAAGAAGAAGATGGAGATAACGACGACGATGTTTCGCGCGGATCGTACGACGAGGAAGAGGAAGGATATCTCGAGGGAAGCGTGCTCAGTGGGGAGTATGACGAAGAAGAGCAGGAACGACTTGCGCGGTCGATGATGGAAAGTCTCGAATTGCAAGGAGACGCAGACGATGAGGGGGACGATGAAGAAGATGATATTTATGATATCGATAATGAAGCTTCTCGCCCAGTCGGTCAGGATGAAGACAAGTCGATCCCGGTGGTTATGACAGACGGCAATACTGATGAGCCTGCTGAGGAATCAGTGAAGAAGGAGGAATCAGAGGAGAGCAACGAAGAGAACAGCAGCACCACACCCACGGCAAAGGAAAGCACCCTTGCACCACCAGTGCCGATATTAACGCCATCGCTTGGTGAGGATAACGACATGGAAAAAGAAAAAGAAGCAGATGCAGAGACGACACAGAAACTTGCAAAGAGTCGATCGAGTTCGCCGCGCATAGCGATTACGGATCGCAGTGCTGAGCTCATTACGGGTATGAAGGATTTGGCGGTTGAGAAGGAGGCTGTCGGTGGGCAGGAGTGAGGGTACTGTACAGCGCAAGACACGGTGGACTGGTCTGCAAAGGTTCGGAATTGTAGTAATGTGGTTGTCATCTGGCAGCCAAGGGGTGAGAAAAGAGCGAGATGGACAAGCCAGCCTTTTACATTGTATTCATCTCATCATTGGTCTGGTGTTTTCTGTTTCTTGTTCCCTATTCTTGTCAATGTTGCGCGGTCGGACGGCATTTTCCTGTGTAGGATGGTTGATATGCCTGGAACTTGTGTTTTTGTTTTCTCGTCGCTTTCCAAGTTTTTCATTTCATTTTTGTTTAATTTCAACCAGGGATTCTGTTCTAAGCTGGGCGCGAGGAAAGCGAAGCGAAATTATTGTATTTATCTCGGTCTCGTGGGGGTTTTAACACTGATAGAATAAAGAAACACGCATTATGTGCTCTTAATTCGATATTTCCTCGTCACTGAGCTCATTCTACTCAGTCACATTTTGGTGTTTTTTGGTTCTGCAAGGGCTGATATACCGCCGCCATTTCAAGTGTCTGAATTGTAAATAATTTTTATGTCCGCGCGGATTTTGCGAACCTCGGCCGGCAACACCCAAAAGTTAATATGTAAGTGCGTGTGGAGTTGAAATGTCATTATTCCCTTACCCTCCCCCAATCTGTTGTGATCTTGGAATATCCTATCCTAGTCCACTGACAGAATTCTTTGCATGCCGTGCATCTCATCGAGTCGACACATCTCCCAACCATTCTTCAGCCTTGTCCGGCCCGTACGACTTCTCACCACTATCACCACTACCGCCTCCAACACCAGCAGCTGCTTCTGTCTCGGCAAGGTTGTATGATGCGCGAAAGGGATTACGTCCCTTGGTCTCGATGAACCCGGGAATCTGGCCCGGTCGAGGTGAAGGCGGGGGTAGAGGTGGAGTGTTGATGCGCGGCGCAATGAAATCAGTCACGACAGAGCCGGCTAATGCTTTCACGGATGGGGAAGGAGCACGAGCGTTGTGGCCGTGCGCGTGGGTGTGAGTGAAAGGTTGAGGCTGAGGCTGCGAGTAAGATTGGTGTTGTCCAGACAACGATGGCCGGGAACCCGGTATCTCATGCCGCAATGGAGATCCAGTGGCATATGGTGACATATAACGAGAATTCGCAGACGAGCCAGGGACACCGGCGGAGGGAGATCGAGCCTGAGGCTGAGGCGGAGAAGGGTGTTGTGATGTCCCAGCTGCTTGCGGTGATTGTGTCCGAGGAGTGAAAAAGGGGCTAGAGGAGTCGAGTGCAGAAGATTTAGGTCGTCTCGGAGGTTGGGTCAAAGACTGGGGCAGCCTGTGCTTGGAAGACAAGGCCTCGGTAGAAATGGGGCGCGGAAGGCCAACGACGTTAGATTCATTTGGAGCAGAAGAGGTCTGAAGATGCTGCTGAGTGATGCTGAATCTGTTCGACTGCGCGGTATTCTCCAGTGGATCGTTGGCATAGTCGCTGTATGTACGAATACGCTTCTTGGGGGACTCGAGGCTTCCTTCGATGCTGGATTTGCGTTTGCAGCTAGAGATATCTTGCTGTTGGGAAGTCGCATGTTCCTTCTGGAGGGTGCCAGTAACTGCCTGAACGCGTTTGTAGAGAGGCTCTGCCTCTTCATCGGGATCAGCTTGTCGTTTGCGTACAAATCTGTTCTGCGCTGGAGTGACTGTTCGGTGTTGAGAGATTTCAAGTCGGGTCTGCTGTTCCAGCTCTTGACTTCGACCATCTGTCAAGTGAGAGTGTGTTCCGTCGCGAATTTTATGCATGTCTGCGGCTGCCATAGTATTAAAGCCAGAATTGAGTGTATTCTGATGTGCTCGATCTTGGATAGGAAGAACATTCGGTGAGTTGTCTTGAGTTCCGCCTCCACAATCGACCTCGGACCCGTGCTCAGGTGCAAAGTCAAATCTAATCGAGACCAATCCAGGAGATTGACATTGGAGTTGAGGCGCCAAGCCCGGTTGCTCTCCAACAGCTCTGGAAAATTGATTCTGAAATGGAGAGCCTAAATCATTTTCCGAACCAACTTGAGGCTCATTCTCAGCCGGGAGTAAGGGGGCATGCTTCAATGGAAAAACGACATCCAAAGACTCGGGAGCAGATTCGTCTTCAGACCGATCATCGTCCTCAGAGACAACAACCGCAGAGGTTTCTGCTTGCGAGGAAACAGGCCCTAGGGCAGGTTGAAAGACAACAGGCGCAGCGATTGCACTCACTGACTGCTTTCCAGGAGTAAAGGACTTTGGTGTCTGAGATGTGTGCTGAGGCTGTATGCTCTGCCCTTCAGAGACTGGAGAGCTTTGCTCACCACAGCTTGGCGTCGTCCGGCCGCCTCGAATATTGGGGGCGTATCCGTTGTGAACGATGGTGCGAGTAGAACACTAATCTGCTCCGCCCATGTCCACATCTTCTTCGCCAACTTGGTCGGTCGTTTCAGCACCAAACACATCCTCCATGGTGCCGCCCTCAACGCCATCACCGCCTACATCCTCTAATTTTGGCGCGGTGTCGATTGCATCCAGCATGACCTGGTCATCATCTTCGTCATCTTCCTCGCTGTCCTCCTCGCCTCTGGCTAAGACCTCGCGCACACCCCACCCCATACCAGTCATGACAAACCGCTCACTAGGCAGTCGCACACCCCATTCATTGGTAGGCACGCGAGGCAATGCAATCTTATTTCGCTCAGCTGCCAGATTGGCCAGCGCGTCCTTGCTGATGCCGCCGCCTCCACCTGCGCCACCACCACCGTGAAACTGGTACGCAAGACGGGATCCTATAGCAAGACGCACAGCGTTGGCGCTCACTGACGCGTCGCCACCTGTGCCAGGCACAGAGGCAGCGGCACCAGCTGAAGCGGAGGGCTTGGCTCCTGCATGGGTGGTATAAGGATCGGCAGCTAGATAGAGACTGTCGGAGAGGACGGAGGCGGTGTGACGGTAGGCAAAGTCGAGGAGGAGCAGAGGAACGCGCGACTCGAATGCAGTGACTCCTTGGGCGTTGAGAAGCAGCTCGATGGTTCGCTGATCGCGCGGTTTGGGAGCGGAGGTGGCAGGCGAGCCTGGGGCGGCAGGCTGCGCACCTGCAGCAGTGGGTTGCTGACCTGATGAAGCTTGCGGCTGGGTCTGAGACTGCGAGGCCTGCGAGTTGACGCCATTGGTAGAAGTCTGAGTGGCTCCATCGGAGGCAGGCTGGGTTGGTTGTGATTGGGTGTTGTTAAGCGTTTGGGAATTTGAGCCGCCCGGCGAAGCGGGCACGCCGTTTGTCTGCGGTGCTGCAGCAGACATTATGGCGGAGGTGCGTAGTGTACAATGATGTTTGAAAATGGAGAGATTGTGAGAAGCTCAATAATGTTTGAGATTGATTCGAAAGGATGAAAGCTCCAGGTCAGTGGCGGAGCGCAGCTGTCATGTGAAGACAGCCGACCAACTATTGGGCCCGTAGCGATCGCGCCGTGTCGTGAACGCTGGTGTGGTTCGAGAGCGATGAGGTAGGGTAGATGATAGTAGGCTTTAGATAAAGAAGCTGCGCGTGCGTGGTGAAGAGCGGATGTTGGTAATGAGAGAGGTCTCGGATCGAGTGGAGAATGACCCGTTGGTGATGTTGGTTTGTAGAAGTCCAAGAAGGTTGCGCTGGACGCGTCGATGCTGGCGTCAAGGTCAAGGTGCCCTAGTACTGATGAGCCTGCAGCAGGTCATCTAGTTGCCGGCGGCAGATTTTGGTGGGAGCGTGTGCACGGGTCACGCAACCTTATTCAGATCCCTGCAGACCAACAATGTCCCAGGTACTATGTACAAAGTGGGTCAAAGTGCAGCGTCCCTTCACTACTACATAATATGTACTACGATATGTACAGGTACTCAGTACTTAAGCTCGCGCATCGATTGACCTCACAGTGGCTGCAGGCAGTTGCAGCCCCACCCTTGGAGGGGTCAAAACTGGTCGCAGGCTGGTCCCAAGGCGCTGGAAGAGCCGATTTAGGAGGGGCAGCACTGTTGCATTGCGTACCGGCGAATTGAACTTTTTCCATTTGCAGCGGAAGTTGGCTCTCCCAGTCACCAGGCAAGAGAAAGACTCATTGACGTACAATTAACCTATTTATGGTGTGACTTGTCTGGATCGGATCCACCTCTCCAACTGGTCTATGACTCTTTTGCTGATTATTTCATTCACTTGGCCCGTGAAAGGGTTTATTTTCTGAGCGAGAAGAACGAGATAAGAAAAGGAAGGAAAGAAGACGCACAACAACAATGGAGACGACGCTTCCTCTCCCGTTCCTCGTGAGCGTGGCATTGCCAGCAGCTGCCGAGGGACTGAGCGCCGCCGAGGTGAGCTGCTTGGGCTCCATTTTCCTGACAGTGACGCCAGAAACCCGCGATGATGCCCTTCGCTTTCTCGGCCACCGCGCCGCCGACTCCCTCGTCTTCCTCGACGTGACGCGGCTCACCTCCCACGACGACGTTCTCTCTCTGCTGGATGCTGGCGCCCGCAAGGTCTTTGTCGCGTCTGAGCAGCTCAAAGAGTTCACTGACTACGGCTCTAGAGTGGCGCCCGCCATTTCCAGCACGGCAGCTCTTGAGAGCACAACTGCAGAGCATGGGCTGCTTCTTACCGATCTCGACTACGCGACGTTCGATGTGGCCAAGACTCACAAGGTCAAGAACCTCTTTGTGACGCCTGCTGCGGGTGCCATCAAAGCTGACCAATTCGTTGATGTTGCGGCTCAACTGGGAGCCATCCCCGTGATTCCGTCGACCGAACTGACTGCTGGCAAGGAGGCCAACGGCAAGCTGCCCGTCGCCAAGCTCTTGTCCTCGGCATGGAAGTCAGACAGGCCAGACAGCCTGGTGCCTACTGTGGTTTGCGACGAGAATGGAATTGCTCTGGGCCTTGTCTACAGCAGCGAGGAGAGTGTGGCCGAGTCCCTGCGCACACAGACGGGCGTTTACCAGAGCAGGAAGCGCGGCCTGTGGTACAAGGGTGCATCCTCTGGTGACACCCAGGAGCTGGTGCGAATATCACTCGACTGCGACAGCGACGCCCTCAAGTTTGTCGTACGCCAAAAGGGCCGCTTCTGCCATTTGGAGCAGTTTGGCTGCTTTGGCGAGCTCAAGGGCATTCCCAAGCTCGAGCAGACGCTCACGTCGCGCAAGCAGTCCGCGCCACAAGGGTCTTACACGGCCCGCTTGTTTTCAGACGAGAAGCTGCTGCGCGCCAAGATTATGGAGGAGGCCGAGGAGCTGTGCGACGCCAAGTCGCCCCAGGACGTCGCCTTTGAAGCTGCAGACCTCATCTACTTTGCCCTTACCAAGGCCGTTGGTGCCGGCGTCAGCTTGGCTGATATCGAGCGGAGCCTCGACGCAAAGAGCTGGAAGGTCAAGAGACGCCAGGGCGACGCCAAGGGCAAGTGGGCGGAAAAGGAAGGCATCAAGCCCGTCAACGGTACCACAACTGCGACCGTCACGGCGCCCGCAACCTCTGCGCCTGTGTCTGCCTCGGACCGCATCGTCATGAAGCGCCACGACCTCTCGCAACTCAACCATGCGCAGCTCGAACAGGTCCTCAACCGCCCCTCTCAAAAGTCGGCTGACGCCATCATGAAGATTGTCGTGCCCATCATTGACGACGTCAAGACGAATGGCGACAAGGCGCTCCTTTCTTATACCCACAAGTTTGAAAAAGCCACCTCACTCACCTCGCCTGTTCTCAAGGCTCCCTTCCCGGAGGCTCTGATGCAGCTGCCCGAAGAGACTATCAAGGCCATCGACCTGTCCTTTGAAAACATCCGCAAGTTCCACGCCGCTCAGAAGGAAGAGAAGCCTCTGCAGGTTGAGACCATGCCTGGCGTTGTCTGCAGCCGCTTCTCCCGCCCCATCGAGCGCGTCGGCCTCTACGTCCCCGGCGGCACCGCTGTTTTGCCCTCGACAGCCCTCATGCTCGGCGTGCCCGCCATGGTCGCCGGTTGCAAAAAGATTGTCCTTGCTTCTCCACCCCGCGCCGACGGCCGTGTAACACCCGAGATTGTCTACGTTGCGCACAAGGTCGGCGCCGAGAGCATCGTTCTCGCCGGTGGCGCACAAGCCGTCGCAGCCATGGCCTATGGCACCGAAAGCGTCAGCAAAGTCGACAAGATTCTCGGACCCGGCAACCAATTCGTCACGGCGGCCAAGATGTACGTCAGCAACGACACCAATGCAGGCGTGAGCATCGACATGCCTGCTGGACCCTCCGAGGTGCTTGTCATTGCTGACCGCGAGGCCAACCCTGCGTTTGTTGCGTCGGACCTGCTCTCCCAGGCTGAGCACGGTGTTGACAGCCAGGTAATCCTGCTGGCTGTGGACCTGGACGAGAAGGAGTTGCAGGCGATTGAGGACGAACTGCACAACCAAGCCATGGCCCTGCCACGTGTGGAGATTGTGCGCGGCGCGATTGCGCACTCGGTCACCATCCAGGTGAAGAATGTGGAGGAAGCCATGCGTGTCAGCAACGAGTATGCACCCGAGCACTTGATTCTGCAGCTCAAGGATGCGGCGCAAGTGGCAGAACTGGTCATGAATGCGGGTAGTGTCTTTATCGGGCAGTGGACCCCCGAGAGCGTGGGTGATTACTCGGCTGGTGTCAACCACTCTTTGCGTAAGTTGTTTAGCGTTGTCTCTTCTCCCCCCTGTCCCAAATCCTTCATCACATTGCGCCATCATCTCGTTTGGAAGAGGAAGAACACGACCCTTGGCTAACCCGCCGCCAACCCAATGCGCACAGCCACCTACGGCTACGCCAAGCAGTACTCTGGAGTCAACCTAGGCTCCTTTGTCAAGCACATCACCAGCTCCAACCTGACGGCTGAAGGCCTGCGCAATGTGGGCGAGGCTGTGATGCAGCTCGCTAAGGTGGAAGAGCTCGAGGCGCATCGGAGGGCAGTGGAGATTCGTATTCAGCAAATGCAACGGTAGATGTACTTGTGAAGGTACTATGTGCGCCAGGAGATGTGTGCGTTTTTGCCCCGGACTACCTAGGTATACACACAGTACGCAGTGTCTCCAAGGTCTGCCACCAACTAGAAACTAGAAGACCGCGAAAAGAAAAGGAAAAAAAGAAGAAAGACAGAAAAACGACGTGGAATTGAGGTGCACAGAATAGCGACGGTGAGACAACAGAATGCTATGGTTCCAATTGGCATATACCTCCAGTCTTGTGACGACAGTCGTACTTGATCTCACATAACGCGCCATAACAAGCGAGTTTCGGAATCATCAAATAACAAGCTAATGCACCCCTGGCTTAGGCTTAGCAGTTTCTCGTAACGACTGCCGCTTACCCGATCAGTCATTCCCTTCGTACTGTTAAGTGTCTGATAAACAGATCAACACACCAATACTAAGCATATTGTAGACCGGCAAAAGATAGATGGTGGATAATTCCGTAAACTGGCACACATCGTCATTCATGGCCAGAGATGCAGTACTTATACGCGCATATCTACCTCTTGTCCTTCTTTTGCAAGCTGGCCTCAAAACATTGTTCATTTAATCAAATTGGCAATTAGAAAATACCCGTAAGCAACTCCCAACGACCAATCAAGTCAACACCAAGGCTTCACCATTCTCGGCAGCACAACAACCTCTTCGCCCATCTAGGAGGATCCCATCTTTACAATATCTCGACCCTATACGCTGTACCCGGTTTTGTTTCACTCCCTCACCATCACCACCAACCCAGAGCAGCCATGGCATCCACTGACCCCATCACCGTCTCCCCCATCACGGACCCCTCCGACTTCACAGCAACCTACGACATCACCGCCGCCGCCTTTGGCAGACAAACCAACGATCACGTCTGGCAGGCTCTCAAACCAGACTGGGACAAGCCCCTCGCGCGAGCAAACTTCATCACCCTGGACATCAAAGGCTTCGAAGCCTCCCGTCTCCCAGCCGCCAAAAACCCACGCACAGGCCTCCCCAACACGGTGTACCTCAAAGCCACCTACACCGACCCCGCCACCGGCGTTGCCACCATCGCCGGCGTGGCCATCTGGTCGCAGCTCTCCACGGTCGAGGGCTGGGGCGCGCCACCCAGGCTCGATCTGCCCGGGGCCGATGACGGCTACGTTGTTCCGGAGCTTCAGCCAGACGAGGCCACTGCGCAGCGCAAAATCACACTTGCCAAGCAGGTGTTTGCGTCGCTCATGTCGCGCAGGACGGAGTTGGTCCACGAGATTGCAGAGACGAGGAAGGAGACCACCCCCGCGGTGTTTGCGCTGGATCTCTGCGCTGTGCACCCGGACTTCCAGAAGCGTGGGCTTGCAAGTCGGCTGGTGCAGTGGGGCATCGACGATGCGCGGGACAGAAGGGAGGGGATTGAGCCTATTGTGGAGTCGTCGGTGATGGGGAAAAGTGTGTATAGACGCCTAGGGTTTCAAGATGTGGCTGAGTTGGTGTATCGGGTGGATGAGGACTTGTTGGAGGGCAAGGAGCTACCTCCAAACATGTTCATGAGGATGAGGCCGTGATGAGATCGAGAGGCTTGCTTGGGGGAATGAGACGGGGTTGGAGTCGTTTGTGGTTTGGTCTGCATCTTTCGTGAACGCATCAGTAGACTCGGCGAATCGAGAAGTCATACGGGTAGACAAAGAGGGAAGAAGGATTGTCTAACTTCTACTTGCGCGACACCCTTGGCAGAGATCCGGAATTTAACCCTTCATTACCACTGGACATCAATAAGAAATGCTCTCCTATGGGGCATTTAAACGAATTGTAACAACGAGAACATGCCAGTATGTCCTTCGATGATCAAAAGCAGAATGTACCTCCTGCTCATCTCCTATGAGTCCTCATCACAGCGAAGGCGTCCGTCTTGCACATTGATTGCATGCCGGCTGCTGTTCATGGCCTTCTAGACAATGTCTGCATTGCAACATCATCGAGCTTGTTGTTACATGTGGAAGGAAGCGCTTGTGAGCGATAAGCCTGAGTCCAGGAAGCAGGACTGATTTCCGTGTACCAAGAGCGATGGCTCCAGCCAAAAATCAAGTAGCAACGGCCAAAATTACCATGTTAGAAGCGAAATCTAAACACTCAAACCAAACACTGCGAAGCTTACCCTCTCCTAGCACCATCTAAGCCAACCACCGAGATCGATAATGTATAGTCCTCATAAAAAGACCTCTCGAGCCTTGTGTAACTTCAGCAATTCCTCAATCAGACCGCCGTCCTTTCTTACGGAGTAACTGTGACTGTGACTGCTGGCGCCTCGACTGTTTGGAAGCAAGTGCCCAGCGCACCAATGATTGTGCAATTGTACGGGATACCAAAAAAGTCTGACACGGTCCAGTGGCTATCCTTCTCTACAGGTCTGTCCATCATTTCGGCGTACTCTTCAGCTGTGATATCCTTGAGGACGATGGTGGTGGCGGGGTCGGCAGCCGTGTTAGTAATTGTGATGTCCTGTCCTCCTGTCACCTGACTAGGCCTGGGGGTCACGCCCGAGGCGACGTGTTGGAGTTTTTCACGAGTATCAAGCAATTTAGTAGTTTGACTTGTTCCAACTCGGCTCTTCTCGGGCCTTGTATTTATATGGCCATCGGGATACTGGTCAGTCACTCCGCTGGCAGTAGATCGTTGGGTCACAACGTTGCTGATAGTTGCCACAGCAGGCTGCTTTGACTCAGCATTGGGGGGCCGGATGCCAGAGTCAGAGCTATGGCCCGTGAAGGAGCTGGATGTCTCCTTTGTGTCGGTGCTTGTTCTATCATCCGAAGACAAAACACCGTCAACGAGTTCAGAAGTCGAGAGACCCATCCGTCCCTTTGCATCATCCCAGATTTTGTTGTACCAATGCCTCGTAGAAGTTGTCGAAATGGGTGGGATAGCCTCAGTCTTGGGTAAAATCTTTGTAGGGATCGTAGCTGAAGTGGCCAGGTCTTTGGCCCGTTGTTGGGCATCGTGGTCTATGATGTGCTCCCAAGCTGACTCGGTAGTCACTGATGTCTTGTGGGAAGCATCTGTTTGCTTTCTAGCCCCTTTGTCGGGTTCCGCAACAATCACTTTCTGCACAGAAACCTGCGTCACTGTTGTAAAGTCCTTTACGTTCCTTTGAGTCCCGTCACCAAGCCCCGCACTTTGTGCATTTACGTTCCCACTCGGTCGTCCTGCGAAGCCAGGTGACTCGATGATTTCAGTGCTGCCAAGGATTCGGGGGCTCGTGATCACGGTTCCTTCTTGCATAATACGGTCCTGATCGGGTGTCTTGCTAGTGACGGACTGCGGGAAAGTCTCATCTTCATCCCTAGTAGAGATATCTGTGCCAACTAAGGCATCTCGTGGTGTATGCACTGAGGCATCTCTGCTCAGGCCCAGAATTTTGAGAATTGACCTCCAGGTGCCGGTGCCACCGGATGGCGAAGGCGCCAGTGTTAAATGCTCAGCAGAATTGGACGCCAGGGACGGCGACACTGGCTCCACCACAGATGTCCAAGGGCGAGACGTCGCAGTTGTTGACGCGTACAGCGACTGGCGGGACGAGGATGTTGCCCAGCGATCAAGTTTCCAGGGCAGGTATTGACTGGTGTGCTGGCCAGATGGCAGGAACAAGTGCCACAACAATAAAATGAACAGGGCGCCCAAGATCAGACTTCTTGTTCGTAGAAGACGACCCAGACGAGTAGGTAAAGAACTTGGCAAGAAAGTGTCCAGAAGACTAGGATGAAAAGTCCTCTTCCATGCCTGGAGGTGCTTTTCCAAGGTATATATATCCCAGTCGTCACTATCCTCGCTGGAGCAGTAGACCACTTCCGCTCTTTGGATGAGCGAGATCACATTGCCCTTGTTGCCAATGCCCCCGTTAGCCACGTCCTGATCAAGTGGAAATGAGCGCTCGATGAAAGGAAACGTGGCAATCTGGACTTTGGCGGACCGGCGAACACTGCTGGTTGGCTTGGGATACAGCGGCTCATAGTGAGCAAATGACCATTGTTCGAGTGTCATACTTTGGTAACCTGCTTGTTGATATGCTGCGTCTCTAGCCTGGCGCCATTGGACCATCGCGAGCGAATTTTCTAGCTCGTTCGCGTCGTGAGCCATGGCAGCTCGCTTGGAGCGCTGCCACAGTGTGTCGGCCATGTGTTCCTGGAACCGATCATAGACCTGACCAGGCTGCGGGAATTCCATCCAGAAACAAGACCTGGTGAAGATCTCTCCATTGCTGAGGTATGCGGCCTCAGCCACGCAGTTGTGTAGCATCTGATGGACCTGAGTCAAAGGTGGCCATGAGGCTTGGGGAGCGTGGGAGCCGAGCATATTGATGAGCGGAAGCAGCACGGACAAGATTTCGGTGGTGATGCGATCGACTTCATCCCAGAATCTTGCGGTAAAGAGGTGTTGTGTTGGATCAGTCATGTACTTGTGAACAATAGAGTACCGATCAAATTTGCGAGCGAATCCTATTGCGACACATTGTTAGATTCTACTAAGAATGCGATTCGGTGCTTTTTAACAGCACTGGCGTTTGCTTCATCATACCGTCGGGAACCCCTATGGTTGATTTATCCATGAGGACCAAAGTCTCTTCTTCGTCTGGTCTTGCGCCGAACAGTAATGAGTCGAGGCAGTTCTCTTTCAGCAGGTTTGAGATAACTGCAGTACAGAGAAAGACACGATCTTCACTCGCAAGGAAGAGATGCTCATAGCCACGGTCGTTATATCCCTTTGGACCGAGTTTGGGAGACTTCAGCGGATCACCTCTTGCGACGAGGGACGCGCAACGGATGAAGTCTGATGAGAGATGGCGCAACATATCCCCAGTCCAATCCTTCTCCTGCACTCGATAAGATAGATCGGCCTGACCAAAGGTTGCGGAAGCCAACTCCCAGATCCTAGCGAGCAGGCCATGGGCCATCTCCTCGAACCAGACATCCGGCAGCTTGTCGAGTTCAAGTCCATCGAAAGGCTCTCTTGGATACTCGTCGTTCCATTGCTTTTGCCACTTGGATTTGAGATGAGGCATGCTAAGAAATTGCAGTCTTTCAGGCACGTACCCACGGAGATCGCGCATTGATCGCGGATAGAAGGTCTGATCCCTTGTCCCTGCAGCATTGGCATAGCGATCAATCTCCTGTTGGCCTTGTTGAGCGAGCTGAGAGGCGATAGGTGGGTTTAGCGAGGCGAAAGGCTTGTTGAGTTCAGGTCTTTGCTCCCTCATGCGCCATGCTCGCCAAGCGGGATCAGGAGAGACCTCGGGGTTCGTTGGACGTATGTTAGGGATGATCAGATCGGCGTCTTGCTTAAAGTTGGCCGGTACCGGTGCTGGAGCTTGGGAGCCACTGGCTGCCATGTTTTCGAAAATGTAGGTGCACTCGTGCTGCGCCTCTTGGTTGTGAAAAGGATGCAAGGGGGAGATTTATCCAGCCCAGTCGTCTCTATTTATTCAGACGCATTCGATATCGGGAAGCCCAGCAAGGCAGGAGAAGAAAAGGCATGTGCCCAGGCCATGAAGCATTGCCATGTGTTCCAATTCTTTATAGACACATATGACCAGCTCTATGACGAGGAAAGTACTCTTTCCCAGGGCACAGCTTTGTTCTCATGGAGCCTTGGGGTTCACAAGTGGCCCGGATTCGAACAATACAAAGAAGCCACACGACGGTAAGCAATAAGTCCGCTGTCTTTTCAGGTGGTAGGGACATCAAAGAAATGCCCACTGACTGCCAGACAATACAGCTCACAACAGAGCCTAGCTCTATTGCCTGGTGGCCTTTTCATGATAACATGCCAGGGAGCGATCGGCTACTCAGAACTCTATAGTGTACTGGTTGATGTTCACCGTTATGGAGGCTGGTACACTGTCTGTATCTTGGTCGTCAGCCAAAGCTTGCCAGATATAATTGACATGATGCATTCAATTGCAGGGACAGCGAGAGCAGGGAATAAACCAGAAGACAGGCAGTAGTACGGCGACTTGAATGCTTGAGCACCCGTCAATAAGAAATGAAGGCATTATGCAGAGCATTGATCAGCCATGATAAAGGCGAGAGGTTCAGCTGGTAAACGGAGAGCTGGGAAGGTTTGGTGTTGGAGTGAATTGTACTTTTGTGCCTGCTGTGTACGGAAGGACAAATGCCAGGATGGAGAACAGTATTTATCTAGATTACATACTGTACTGCGCACGGCTCCCAGCGATAAAATACATAGTACATAGTATAGTGGAGGCACGGACCCAGCCATGGGCCAGGAGTTACAAGGATGGCAGGCACCAGAGGAGGGGCTGCCCCAGCATTTGCCAGAGTGCGCTGGGCTCTTTTGCTCCCACCTTGAGTCTCTCCAGAAAAACTTCCCGCTACGATTCGACTGCGACCGCGATACCTTTTTACTTTTGCCTGGCGCAAATTCCCAACCTCTCTTCGAAGCCCACCCATCCGCCTCCAACGCTTTGCGAAAAGGCCCACCAACAACAACATTTGGCCAGTGTATAACTCTTCGTGCTGGCTGATTCGACTTTTGCTTCGTGCATCCTCGAACCGACTTTTAAGCTTGCCCACGGCTCATCCTTCCGAGGCAGCCCAAGCCTCGCCCACCTGCCACAAGGCCATCTCGCGCTTTCCGGCTTGACATCCATTTAGCCAGCGCTCTTTCTGCTCTGATATCAGTTGCAGCCTCGAACTTCTCCTCCTTCGATCTTTCTGCATCTAGGTTTGGACGTTCCGAATCTTGGCGTCCATCTTCGATCACCGTCCTCGCTCACCTACATTACATCTCTGCAGCTATCACTGCACGCGACATACACCTTTCGACTAGCGACGTCAAGATGGCTGAGCAAGTCGACCTCTCTACAATCCCCGTCTCCCCAGAGGGAGGCAACCAGCCCTCTGCTTCGGACGCCACGCCTTCTAGCGACGCCGCCCCCGTCACTGTCTTTGACGACAAGGACAACTTCAATGTCAAGCACCCTCTGGCAAACAACTGGACCCTCTGGTTCACCAAACCATCTTCGGGCAAGGTACGTTGCGCACTTATCAGAAGCCGGTCTTTGGCGTACCCGAAATACAATCAAAACATAACTAACACTGGGTTTGATACCCATTAGGGCGACAACTGGAATGACCTGCTGAAGCAAGTCATCACCTTCAATTCGGTTGAGGAGTTTTGGGGCATTTATGTAAGTTTTGTCCATGAATCTGCTGCTCGGCGACCTCTTACCTGTTGGGTCCAGCACGACTGACATTGTTTGGGCAGAACAACATTGCACCAGTTTCCGAGCTGGCCCTCAAGTCCGACTATCACCTGTTCAAGGCCGGCGTACGACCTGAATGGGAGGACCCGCAGAACAAGCACGGTGGCAAGTGGTCCTACCAGTTCAAGGAGAAGCGTAACGTCAACATTGACGAGCTGTGGCTGCACATAATGCTTGCCGCCATTGGCAACACCCTCGAGGACGAGGAAGATGGTGAGGTCATGGGCGTAGTTGTCAACGTTCGCAAGGCATTCTACCGTATTGGTGTCTGGACACGCACTGTTGGCAAGAGCATTCCTGGTCGTGGTGACGGCGATGTTGCTGGTGGCAAGGGTCGCAGCCCTGAGAAGGGCAAGGAAGTCTTGTACACCATCGGCAAGCGCGTCAAGGAGGTCATGAAGTTGTCCGCCAACGAGCAGATTGAATTCTCGAGTCACACTGAGGCGGCGCACGCTGGCAGCACACGCGCCAAGGCTAAGATGACGGTCTAAGAAAGAATCGGGGAAAGGCATTTGCTACAATATGCGCTGCCTGCCCGGAACGAGGTTTCCAGCAACAGATATTCGGTGTCAGCATCTCTTCAGTTTGATCACCTATCTTTCCGCCTAAATTCGTTCCTCATCACCATAATCCATTACGGTGTTTGCACTCGCTTTGAAGGGCTTGTTGCAAAACTTGGTTCACATGGAACTACAAGAAGGCGCAGTTGACGGAGGAAGAAGACGACCTCTATTATGGCCCCCATTGATAATACCCTGCAGAGAATTTGACCAGGTCAATCAGGACTGGACACGCAAGCTTTTAGTGGGACCAAAGTTGGGAGCAAAGGGACATGTTATCTAACGTTAGAGATTCGGAAATTAAAAAATGAGAATTTTAGCTAAAGTGAATGATGATACGCTGATGATGTGAGTCGTTCTATCTACACTTCTATGACCACACCCAAGAATTGGTGGCAGTCTGGGGTGTCTTTTGCCCACCTCTATATACAATTTTATGGTTATCCGTGCGTTGTTTTGTTTTGTTTGGTACGAAGGAAACAAAGTTGCTGTCCCATTCCCCCGTTTACATCTCGTCACCACTAAAGTCATCTTGGAAGATGGCCTTGACAAGCTGCTTCTTGTTGATTTTGCCCATTGCATTCCGCGGTATGTGGTCTACGACACGCAACACCTGCGGAATCTTGTATGCAACCAGCCTTCCCTTGAGCGCCTTGCGCATATCCAGCGCCGTCCACTTGGGGCCTGTCTTGACCATCTCCTCACCATCGACCACTTCGGGCTGAGGCGACGGCGGGAAGTTCTCCTTGTTGAGAATCACCACAGCGCCGACCTTCTGACCCCACTTCCCACTCGGCACCGCAACCACAGCCGCCTCTGCGATTTCGGGCAAGGAGAGCAACTCGCGCTCTACTTCCAACGCGGAGACCTTTTCACCACCTGATTTGATAATGTCTGCCGATTTGCGGCCCAGGATGAAGTACATGTCGCCTGCGCCAGTCCAGTCCTGGGAAGGAATCGTGGTGGAGGAGTGGCCTGCGGTGGGCACTGGACGGCGAACTGCTACGTCGCCTGTCTTGAACCACTTGCCCCTGTTTTCATCGGCAGGATCAGGGTCGACGAATTCCGCCGCCGTGGCGGTGGGGTTCCGCCAGTATTCCTTGAACACAGTTGGCCCACGCAGCTGGATCTCACCGGCCCTTTCTCTCCCTTCTGCATCACGTTCTTGGCCGGGGTGAATTACTTCCCCCGTGTCCACATCGACCAACCTCGCTTGCACGTGAGGCAAAGGCCAGCCGACGGACCCATCAACGCGGTCTGAGAAAGATAGGCCGCACGAAAGCGCCATGCCGACTTCGGTCATACCGAAACGCTCGAGGAGCACGTTGCCGTGGGAGAGATCTGCCCAGGCGCGTTTGATGGGGGTGGGAAGCGCGGCGGACCCGGAGATGCAAAGGCGGAGGTTGGCTGGGGAGATGGCGGTGCGGGCTGCGGATTGGAGTTGAGGCGTGGGGAGAGAGCGGTGCGTGGAGAGAAGGCGGGAGTAGACCGTGGGTACGACGGTGAAAAAGGTGATTTTCTCGGTTGGGGTGGGTGGGTGAGGAAGGTGGCCGTTTGTTGTGCCATTTGTATGTCCATTGGTGGCGGTATGTCCGTTCGTTTTCTTTTCTTGCTCTAGGAACGGCGCAGCGAGCCTCTTCCACACAGCATCCGCGTTGAACGGAAACAGAAATTCGACCGAGCTGCCCGCAAAAAGGGGCGCGAGAATCCCGTTGATCGTCCCGTGAATGTGGTGCAGCGGCAAGACGTGCAACAACCGATCACTGGGCGCATACTCCCAAGCCTTCAGCAGACTGCGCGCCTGCGCCGTCATGGCGGATTGCGGGATCAGCACGCCCTTGGGCCGGTTCGTCGTTCCCGACGTGTAGAGCATGAGGCCTGCATTTCCCGGGTCGGTGCTCTCGGAGAGGGTGACGTTCTCGTAATCGCCGTCCTTGTCGTGCGAGCTGGCAGCGGTTGCTGGAGCCTTCCTGCCTAGGTGTTTGGGGAGCTCGACGTGGCGTGGCGGCGTGACGAGCGGCAAGGCGAGCGTCTCTTGGGCCTTGGTAGAGAAGCGCGCCGACGAAAGCAGCAGTAGGGCTTCGCTTTGGCCGAGAATGTACTGGAGCTCAGGCGCGGGAAAAGAAGGCGAGAGAGGCACAGCTATGGCTTTTGCGGCGAGAATGGCCAGCCACGTTACTTTGGTGTAGGTGTTAGCCTTCAGTTTTGCCTGTGGAAAGAGTCCACGGAGGTAAAATATATAGATATATATATATATAAATAGAGATTGATTGGAGGGATGGGGGAAAAAAGGAGAGAAATGAAACGCAAGAAAAGACGAATACTCACCAACGTAGTCGTAGCTATTTTCCACCAAAAATGCAACCCTCTCACCTTCAATGTCGTCCTGTCCCGCTTCCTCAAGCAGCCTGTCACGCACCCGGCTCACATCGCCCAGCAGCTCGCCGTAAGTAAACGTCCGCTGCGAGGCCGAGTGGACCACAGCCGTCGACGCAGGGTCGTGGCTTGCTATAGCCTCAAAGACGGGCAGTCTCGGCAGGGTAGAGACCATTCTGCTGGCACCGTGCAACAGAGGCAGACCCTGCTCGTAGGGCAGGTAGTATAGACCCGAAGGGGAAGGAGGACGGAGTCGGACTTTCTGCAAGGGTGAGCCTCTGGCAATTGGTGCTGTTGTTGCCAAAGTCCGAGATGCCGGCGACGAGGGACGAGGCAGCCTTCTTGTCAAAACAGATCGCCACGTCAAAGGGCCAAAGACCATGATGAAAGGAAAGGAAAAAGAAGAAAAGGAAAAGGGGGGCAAAGAGTCCGGCAAGGAGGATCAGTCGACTATATCACTGACAGCTGCTGCTGTCCACTCATCGAATTGCAAGAAGCGTGCATATGTCCGATGCTGCTGCTGCTGCTGCTGCTGCAAGAACCATATCTCTCGGTCCCTGATTTGAGTCGCCGATGGGTGCTGGCCCTGCGCGCCGGTCCGCTACGCCCGCTGCGGCGGGTTTCTAGTGGGGGCGCGCCCAGTCCTTTATCCTTTTCTTGCTTCTGAACTCTGAACGGTTGCAATCAAAGTGTCTATTGTAGCTATACGATATTTCCAGTGTTTCCGTGTTGATGTTCTGCATTCAACGAGGATAATATACTATGTTAGAGCGAGTATGCATGGGCATATCTGATAACATCTCGAAGATTTCGCAAGGCCCACGGTTGCATGTGCGCATTGCAAGTACTTAGTCAAGGCACAATGCTTTGAGTACATAGTACATTGCAGATCCAGCAGAAGATACCGGCTGCCGGAGTGACCAGACCGAAGCGCATCCAGCAACTTCGTTCGCAAGGGGCCCCCTCTTGTGCTTATCAGCACCTTCGAGCTTGTTGCACTTCACACACCACATCAAGACCTGTTCCTCTTGTTCCGTTGTGATGCTCTTCCGGTCAAAGCCACGGTGCTTGTCCGCTAAGACCATGACCCATCACTGATAGTACTATGTACACATCACAACAGAGCCGATCCACATTCCAAAGCTGACGGGAAACTGAGCCATGCGATAGGCCCATTTATTCCCGACCTGCCGCCAAGAAGACAAAGACACAATCCAAACAACGACTCGGCCAAAGTGGCCCGTAGCTGTTTGACTGGCCCTGCCACTGCATGCAAGGCCTGGCGATGTGTACATCACCACATATCTTAGCAGCTTAGTAGGCCTGTTTGACTTTGCTGATTGGCTGATCCGCACAACCATCGGTGGCCCACTCTGTGCGCGTTTGGGGTGGGCCGGCCCTATTCGCTTTCCGAACCAGAAGACCCTGAGAAATATATGGGCCTTTGGGATACCCTCGGCACCTAGAACTAGACAACGCCCAACATTTTCCCTTCTTTTTTGTTGGTAGTACATTTGCAGCCTTGTCTCTGCGTCCGATCCAGCAAGGTTGTGACAATTCGGAGCTTTGCGAAACCTTCATCATCTGCAAAAGGTAAATAAACAGCCCACGCCTCGTAACCGGCTAGGACTATGGGGTAGGCCATCCAACTTTTCACGACTCGGTCAACCCAGCCAAGGATCGGAAAACAATACTTATTAAGCAAGCTCGCGCGGTACATAATGGTAGTACATAGCACACCACGTTTCATGCAGCATACATAATACTCTTTGGCCACGGTTCAGTCCGTCTCCGGATGTCCGCCGTTGTCCGATCTGATCAGCCTCGTCCCCTCCCATTGGTGACCTCACTACGCAACTCATCTCAACCAGACATCTTGCTCGGCATGGTTGAACTCGGAGCCCGACTCTGTCTTTGCTTTAGAAAAGCCTTGAAATTCTTGCTTCGCTCCGCTGGCGATTCCTCGACGCGCTTGCGAACCTGGGTCGTGTTAGCTGCAGGAGCCACCATATGTTGGCGATGATCGATTCTCGAGGTAGATGCATCTAAGCCCAGCGAGGTTGCCTTGGCCTCGTCGCCAGTGGTCCTTCTGTTGGCAGGCTTGAATTTACTTGTCAAGTGACCAGTGGATAGGGCCTGATCTCCAAGGCTTGCAGCAGCAGGACGCTGCTTTACCGCTGGTAAGGTCGAAGCCCTTGTAGGTGGCTCAAATGCATCTTCCTCGCTGTCTTCGTCCTCGCCGCTATCATGTGTCGAGGTGGGCAACAAGCTTTGGTATGCATGCTGCGCCCTCGCGTCACCAGAAGTGGCTGCTGCAAACTGGTTGTTGAGTCGTTTCTCCATCAGCGGGGGAGAAGAAGGTACGGGTCGCGACGGCCCAAGCAGATCATCTGAACCATGTGACAGCCGACTACCATTCAGACCCTTACTCTGCTGGGTTGGCGCACTTATTATGTGCTTTTGGGGCGCAGCGCTGGCTCCACTTGCTGTGTCGTCTCGCAAGGGCAAAGTCACATTCTTCTTCCGGTTGGACGTAGTGGGAGGCTGGGATAGCACGCGCTTCTTGCTTGATATATGTCTGTCGCTTGCTGCGGGCTTGCCTTGCATTGGCGTGGACTTGGCCCTGGGCGCTACAGGGCCCGGTGATTTAATGTGAAGCTCGGGTGAGAGCCGAGACTGTCGCTCATCAAGCTCTTCGTTTCCCTGCTCATCTGCGCTGGGAACGTCTTCCAATTCTTCATTGCTGGCTTCTGTATTCGAATCTGACGCCGTAGATTGGGAGTCACCGAGAGATCGCCTCACGGCGCGTGCTTCGTCGGCGTGGGTTGCTAGAATAGCAGCAATGTTGTCTTTTCGGATAACGTGTTCAAAATACTGAATGTCTTTTGCGGTGTCGTTGTACCATTGAATCGCTGGCAGAATCTTGTCGACCTTTTTCCTGTCGCATTCGGATATGTACAAGAGGTAGTCGGATGAATGTGCCCGCACATAGTCGTCGTAGAGGAACTCTGGGATTTGTCGCTCACGTCGCAGCTGGTTCAAGCTGAGGCAGGCACTGACAAATTTCCTGCAATTTTCCGAGTAATCGGGATAGGTGGCCTTGTACACAGCGTAGGGTGTCGCATCCTCGTTGCCTCCACAGTGCGTAGGTTGCATTTGCTGTGTCAACGGCGAAGGCTTCTGGGCAGGTGGAGGATGGGTCAGTATCGACGGAATGCGGAAACCAGGTGATATCGCCTTTCCCAAGACCGTTGATCGCGACGGCGTGTTTCTTTGGCCGCCCTCCCAAGCGGGTGTCCAGCCGCTCAGATCCTGATAACTAACCGGATCGGACCTGGCTAAGTTCACGTCCTGGCGCTGCTGACGGGCTCGCTGCGATCTTTGAGGATTGGCCGAGGTACTTGTCATTAAATTGCCGCGATAGCTGCTGCGATTCTCGGGAAGCGGCTTCAAAATGGTCTTGTTAAGGTGGGCGGTTGACGGAAGGCTGGAAGGGCTTTTATCCCACCCTATTTCCTCCATGGTCCGCCGCTTCTTGGGAGCGTGTGGGTTGGTGCCTGCCCTGTCTGTACTTACAGGCAGCTGCGCAGATGGAGGTGTGGCATCAACTTTCCTTAAAGGTGGCACAACAGCCTGTGAGGCAGCCTTGTTGACTGGGGGTGATTGCACGGCCTGGCTCAAGAAGTCTGGGAGCTCCAACTCAAGGCCATCGCTATGAGGACCACCGCTGGCTGGCTCATCATCGTTGAACAATATCGGGTATCTGACTAGGGGTTGCTGATGTTGCCTTGGCAAGAGTGTATGCTGCTCCTCACTTTGTTCACTCTGTCCGGTCTGCCCGGTCTGTCCACTCTTTCCACTCTGTATACTCTGCCTCCCCTGGCAGCCCTGGCCAACCTGACCGCGTGGAGGTGATTGGCTCCACGAAACTTGGGAAGTGTTGCTGTCCGCAGGGCTCGAAGATCGCGAGGTTGGAGAGGTATGCTTGCCAGAAACCTCCCCGTCCCTGTTCGAGTCGGCTTGCAGTCTTGCGTGCCTTCTCGAGACTTGGTCTTTGATTTCCTGGAGAGCCTTGCTTGGCAAGTTCATCATGCCATACTGACCAGTCAGTTGCTGAGACCACGAACTCTGCTCATCTAGAAGCTTGCGCTGATCACTCGGAATCTGGAAGAAGCGGCGTTTGACGATGCGACGAGCTTGGACAAAACCATCTTCGTGATCCGAAGCCATGATGGGGTTTTGGCTTCAATATTACAATCAAGACAGAGCTTGTACTGGAAGGAGGAGCTGGACTTCTAGCACAGAACTCGCAAATGGGGAACCTGGACCCTTTGGAGGCGTAAAGAGAGAAAACGCGGTTGCGACAATGCGAGTGCAGTTAACTAGCAGCGCGTCTCGTACACGGGTCGCGATCCCGTTTGGGAGGTGCCCCTCTGCCCCTGTACATGCGGTAAGTACTTACCCCTGCTAGCATGACCCCTCTTGCCCATTCGAGCCCTCTGTAGCCTGGCAGCCTGGCAGGCCTGGCATGACGACAGCGCCCTGCAGACCTCAGCCAGGCCCAGCTTACAACCGCTGTCTGGATAGTGGCCGGTCCAGGCGTCTTGCTCACTATGCTCAGCATCCACAGAGCCATTAGTGGAAGCATTCTGGCAACGGCGATGCCGTCTGGTGTTCTAGACACTGATCGGCATTTTGGCTCACTGGCACTCTGCGAGCCTTTGTCGAACCCAAACTCTACGCTCGCTGCCCGGCTGGGCAACGACGATATCGCAACTTCGTCTGGTGCCAACGCATCCGCCTTGCCACCCTCTCTTCCCACACTCAGCCAGCCGAGTGCATACGCGCCCATTCATTACCCCGCCAGCAATGTCGTCGAGCCACAAGAAGTTTCTGTGTCCGTTGTAGCATACCACACATTCTCTACTCGCCCATTCGTCATACGGTAGAGATACGCAGTAGTCGGTACGCAGTCAGCTTCGCGCTCTCTTTTGCCCTTCTCGTTCTGTCCTGTTCTGTGATGTGCTGTTCTCGTCCTCCTCAACCACTGGCTCCTTGTCAGTCTCCTGTCTCACCACCTACGTCAGGCCGCATCGTCGATATTCGTGGGTTGGCTGACGCTCTGTTGCTTCTCTTGCTAGGCATCCTCTGATGGACAAACAAACGATGAACGCCCGTCCATGATTTCCTTCGAGTCGACTTGATGCGTACGTTGCGCATCACCTTGCACAGGCTGTGAGCAAGTCACAACGACACAGTGGCGCATCTAGTCGTCTGTGGGCGCAATAGCTAGCTATGGAGCCCAGCACGCCTGTCCGATCATCCATGCCTCCCTCCATCATCTCCGTCGAAGACCTCCACTCCCGCCGCCAGTCCTTTAATTCCATTTCCACCGTCTCCCAGGTGGAGAAAGAGCAGCTTGCGCAAGCCCTCGATAAAATACACACCTCAGCCAGCCAGTCCGACGTCCTAACTACCTTTAACGACTTTGCGCCCCCGCCTGTCTCGCTCCCCGTCGAGAATAGAGGATCTCCTACCGAACTTGTCCATCATGGCATTAGCGGTTTATATAGTCGTCTCAAGGAGGCAGTTGGCGCCGGTGCAAAGGCTCCCGTCTCCGAATCTGAGTTGCTGGATAGACTTGAAAACGACACTAGAAAAGGCAAGGCCCCAGCCACGCCGTCGCTTCTGTTAGCCAGGACCGATGGAACATCAACCCAGGTCTCCGAATACTCTCAGCAACCAGTCTCCTCAAGCGCATCTGTCATTCTGCCAGATGGCTACTCGCTGGCTCCTCATTCACCCAAAGCACCATCAGTTGCGACAACCAGCACGGCAAAGAGCGTACCGAGTCTACCCAAGATTGTCAAGGCGGGTGCTCCCGCGGTAGCCGATACGGCCGTGGCACCGGTCACGGTGAGCGCATTCAAGGATGACGACGGACGAGGTGTAGCGAACCGAACCGAGGAAAATGGCAGGCGGGCATTCAATCTGCCAGAGCTTAGAACAACCAGCGCCTCTCGAAGCTCCAGTATCTACGACCCCAGCGACGCAAGGCATATTGGCGATAGGGCAACGGACTCGCGCACTTCGCGACGCCAAGAGTCCTTTAGCCGCGATGGTAGCTCTGATACTGCTCTTAGTCCAACTAGGACATCTGCTACAGCCAACAGTGGCTTCCGAGGCCATGCTCCCCGCCCATCAGCAGACAGTCTGAGAAAGCCGGCTGTTATAGATCGCATCAGCCGTTCCAGGACATCTGTGGAAAGGCACTCTCGATCGTCCTCCCTCGAAGGCAAGGCCGAGCCAAGCCCGATCAACATGTCAGCGCATGGCTCCGTGCATCACGAATCCTTCCATCACAACGAGAAACCCGAAAAGCTTTCATCTGGAGGTGTACGAATTCCTGGCACGAGGGCGGTCGACGGTCCAGGGACTGTGAATAAGACTTTAGAAGCGATGAGAAAACAGGTTCTTAGCAAAGAATTCTGGATGGCCGACGAGACAACCAAGGAATGCTTTCAATGCGGAGCACCATTTTCGGCATTTCGAAGAAAACACCACTGTCGAACCTGTGGCTGTATTTTTGATTCAAAGTGCACATCGACTATTTCCGGCCAAAAGTTTGGCGTCTCCGGCAGCCTGAAAGTCTGCAAAACATGCCTCGCTGTCATCAATAGTAGATATGAGGGCGACTCTGATGATTCTGATAACGACACATACTTACCTGCTATCTTCAGGTCTAACCCGCTCAGACAGATACAGGTTGGCAAGGCGAAAATAGAAGACGATACGGCAAGCATATTAGAAAGGGCCGAGGAACCCGAGGCTAACAGAATGGCGTCGGCGCCCATGATGGCTATTCCGGCCACGCGCAGAATTACAGATGCCAATCGACGTTCCGCCATCCTCGAAATTGATGCTGCCCCCCAGTTGAGCAGACCGAGCTCTTCCAGATCTCTACGGTCCTTGGCATCAGGCAGGCCGCAGTCGGCCGGTCACAGGCGTCACCACTCCAAACACAACCTTTTGGGACGACTCAAGGGCTCTCCTGCGCAAGATGACTCTGCGCCTTTTCGCAAATCAGCCAACGAGGAATTGCAACGAAAGTCTAAGCTTCCAACGTTCCATGACGACAACATTATTGATCCTGAGTTAGCTCCCTATATGTCCGAGGGATCCAGCGGCGATGAGCAGCAAATGAGCATTTTTGCTACAATGAACACCAGCGACATTACCCCATCCAGTCTTGATCCCGATAAGTCGAATTTCGGACCCTTTCTCAGCAGCAACCGCAGGCATAGAGTCCTTCGAGGGGAGAAGAGCATCAGTGGCTTAAGCATGGTGTCGCGTGCACAAGATGACGCACCTGTCAGCATCATGAGCCATGGCAGACCAGCTCGTCGTAGGAACATGAGCACTACAAGTCAGACGGGGTACCACATGCGGTCTCCTAGACCACGGTCCGGCATTTTCAAAGGACCGACAATGTCGGTCGAGTCTCTGGCGGTTTTTGAACCCGGCACCCCCATTGAGCCAACGAAATTGGTCAGAAGCAGTTCTCTCCGGCAAAAGGCTGCGGTGAATCAGATCCTCCCAGAAGCCAGTCTACAGCATGTCAAGAAGCTCTTTGGTCAGCTGCTCCAGGAAGCAGAGGTTCCGAATCCATCGGCATGGGAGAGAGCCATGGTCCCTATTCTCATCCGTTGCGCAAGCGATGTGGATCCTGACACACGAGTAGGCGACTTGATGGATATCCGTCATTATGTGAAGCTCAAGAAGATACCCGGAGGCAAACCTGGTGACACTAGCTACGTCTCCGGCGTAATATTCACGAAGAATCTTGCGTTGAAAAGTATGCCACGACGGATAGCCAACCCAAGAATTGTCATTGTGTCCTTCCCCATCGAATACCAGCGCCACCAGCAGCAGCACTTCATGAGTCTGCAACCTGTCATTGAGCAAGAAAAGGAATACTTGCGTATGGTGGTCAACCGTATCATCAACCTCCGCCCGCAAGTGCTGCTCGCGCACAAGGCAGTGTCTGGGGTTGCACTGCAATATCTGTCAGAAGCAGGCATAGCTGTAGCTTACAATGTCAAGTTGGCAGTCATTGAAGCTGTATCACGATGTGCCAAAGCAGACATTATCGAATCTCTGGACATGTTGGTCCTACCCCCACAGGTTGGCCAGGCAGGCGGTTTTGAGGTCAAAACCTATGTCAACAATGATTTTCCAGGGCGCAAAAAGACATATATCTTTATCTCTGGTTGCAACATATCTCTAGGGTGCACCATTGCGCTGCGTGGTGCTAATACCCAAGTGCTCCATCGGATGAAGCGAGTCATTGAATTCATGGTGTATGTTGTGTACAACTTAAAGCTGGAGGCAGCATTGCTGCGCGATCATCTGGTATATATGGGATCAGATCCAGATGTTCTTCCAACACCGACCCCATCAAGGTTCGGTGCTGAACAAAGTCTTACTACCTCCAATATCCTTCAGAGCAAGGCTATGATCGATACTACCAGCCAGGCTGAAGATTTGACAGTGGACAGCAGCCAGCACAGCAGCCTAGGCAAGTCCGATGCAGACTCAAAGGCAGAGGAAGAGTCTACGATTGAAGCAGTGCACCCTCCCCCACCTGAAAAGACAAAGAGCATGCTCTCCCTGCACTCGATTCATTCAGGTCATGATGCCCATGTGCCAGAGGACTTGCCTGCCCCTCAATTTTACAGCGACATGGTTGCCAAGTACGAGACAAAGATCTTGTCAGCTTCGCCGTTTGTCAAGTTCACGCAACCTTACCTGTTGATGAAAGCTCGTGAGCAAGAACGACGGCTCGTCCATCTCAAACGGCTCCGCGATCAAGATGTCATTGAGGAACAAGGGGATAATGAAAAGGCCAAGCCGCAGAAGTTCCAACTCATTAAACCTGAAATGGTTCACGAGATTGGCCAGAAAGCCCCCCGACAAATCATGGAGATTCTGCATGCAGTCCACGATGCAGAATATGACAAGGCTCTTTACAATTACCAGACCCAGACGCGGCAATGGGAGAATTTCATCGCCGGGGCTTTGGATCTCTTCGACCCGTACTCGCATCAGAACATTGTGGTTCTATACTCTGTTATTTGCACAGAAACCAAGATACCGTGTTCCGAGCCTGGGTTGATTGCGTTCGGCTTCTACCATGATGATCCTGATGACAACATGGACCCAGATTGCACGCTTGGACAATACATTGAGGATCTCTGTGGGAGTGCTGATTCCATCTGTCATGCGAATGGATGCGACCGACAAATGGCCCAACATCATCGTACATATGTTCACGATGAAGCCCGCATCACTGTCTTTATTCAAAGAAACTCGCCTCCACCCTTCGACCCCGCTATGCTACGCAAGGACGAGCTGCCCCTGATGGACGACGGCGACGAGGAGGATCCCATCTATCTGTGGAGTTATTGCAAAATTTGCAAGAAAGATATGGGTTTCGGTATGCTCTCAGATATCGCTCGCAAGTATTCCTTTGGCAAATACCTTGAGCTCTCGTTCTGGGGTAGGGGTCTCAAATGCTGGCCTGATCTCGAATGCCCTCACGATTACCAGAAAGAACACATCCGTTACTTCAATTACAATGACACCTCGATGCGCATCCACTGGGACCCAATCGATCTTCTTGAGATCATCGTGCCACGCACTCGATTGACCTGGAAAGTTGATCGCGATCTGAGACTCAAAAATGGCATCTTCACCAAGTCAGAAGAGCGTTGGAATCGTTTCATGAATTCTGTCAAGGCCAGACTCAAGTCTATCCGCATCGATAGCGTGCTGCCTGAGAAGGCTGACAATTGCAAGGCTGAGGTTGAGCGACTCACAAAGAAAGCCCACGAAGACCAGCCTCGTCTCATTCGAGAACTGCAGTCCACATACATCAACTCAAAATACTATGAAGTTATCCCTCTTAACGCTGTTATCCGTACGATGCTCGAAAGAGTAGAAGACTGGAATTCGGCTTTTGCTAAGTTCGAGGCGGACTTTTTGTCTGACAAGGACGTCCGACAGTTGACCATCATCCAGCTCAAAAAGATATTCTCAGATAACGAATCCAAAGAGTCGTTGCCGGCTTCTACCGACGGTACGAGCATTGCTTCTTTGGACACGGACGAGAAAACTACACCACCATCCAGTCAGCCTAGTGCGGCCGAGGGTGACCTTGAAAAGATGCAAAGCGAGCCAAACTTGCCGTCCACAGACCCTACCAACCAGGAACAACCAGTCAATATCGAAGCGCCAATGCTAGATCAGAACGACGCTCCCGGGCGAAGCAGCCAGCCCGAAGAAGACGAAGGGCCGCCGTCCGTCGTGGCAGCGCCTGAACCTACTTCCACCGAGACTGGAGTGACTGCTCAGGAACTGCCTGCTAAGCCCGAGATCCCCGGGGAGGGGTTTGGTAAAGCCGAAACGATTGATGACTCGGCTACAGAGGTTGCGCTAGCATCCAGCACAGAAGAGCTCAAGACACCCATAGAGCGACCGCATCCTGCTGATGAAGAAACTGCCCCGGCGCCCACTGAAATGTCCGCAAAAGGCATGGGCCCTTTACAACCAGCAGTACCGTCGCGTAACCATTCTCGCCATGCGACGTTACGACAGGACTCGTCATTGTCACTGACCGAAAAGGTTGAGCAAATACGGCGCCAACAGCAACAGGAGCAGCAGAAGCAACAAGTGGCATCCATGTCATCCGACGGTCCGGGTTCAAGTGGCCGATCTGAAGCCAATAGTGACGTACCCCAGCGTGGGGTACAGCCACGACGGCCAGGAATGACTGGTCCACCACCCATCACTCGGTCCATTACACAGCCCGTTGGTGCTATTCCACGGTCCACGCCAGGGCCGGGCAAGCCGCTCCCTGTACTGCCTCCAAAGAGTGCCGGAATTGCTGTTATTGAAGGAGAATCACGGCGACTCTCCACCGCCGATTCCACCGCCTCTTTTAAAAGCGACAAGAGCACACGTTTCGTTCCGGGAATCAAGCCCAAAAAGCCAATATCCTCCATTCCCAGATACTCATACAAGAAGAGGGATACCGCCAAGGTGTCAAATCTAGCCAAGCATTTCGAGCAGCTGAGTCGGGAGTTTGAAAAGGAGCGCATTCGGGATCGTAATAAGAGAGCCGCCAAACTCCAGCCTTCCCGATCTTTTATGCCACGCACTTCGGCGAAGGCTATAGTGGAAGTCTACGAAGATGTGGATCAGGCTGTGCAAGAGCCAGGGCCGTCGGACGATGATCATCTGCTTGATGTTTTACAGGATATTCCAAGCTCCATAGAAGAACACTTGCCCCAACCTGATGCTTCTGTCTCTGCTGACAAAGCGGGATCGGTTGCCGATCTCGAGGAGAACGGCGCTGACGGCGTGACTGAAGCGCCCTCGCAGCCTGGTGAAGACAAAGAAGCTGAACAAAGACCTAGGAGCCAAGGTGGCTCTGATGACGAAGGTGAGGGCGCCATGAGTGATGTTGAAGGGTCTGTCAGCGAGGACATTCAAGACGTACAGGGCACCATCACGCCCATCCTGGGCCCAAATGGCGAATCACTGGCACTGCACACGCATCAAAAGACGAGTTTGATGAAAATGCTCACGACCTTTTGGAACGAACGGTCTGCCAGCGGCTGGCCACAGCTAGACTACCCTTTTAATGTCACGGACCACATCTTCATCGACTCGGACGTCATTGTCAGGGAGGATGAGCCGAGCTCCCTCATCGCCTTTGCTCTGGGCTCAGAGGATTACAAACTCAAGCTTAACGACATCCAAAAACAGTGGAAGATGACACAACATGTGGATGGCGATGGTGATGTGCCCAGCGAAAGCAAATTCAGTGGGCCGTCTGATTCCGAGGCCGCCATCAGCGAAGAGGAACTCGAAAAGAGCCTGTTGCGTGCGACAGGTACCCATCTCAAGTACCAGTTTACCGAGGGCTCATGCAAGATGCTTTGCAAGATCTTTTATGCTGAGCAATTTGACGCTCTTCGCCAAAAATGCGGTGCTGCAGATCGCATTGTCGAATCCCTTTCGCGTTGCCTCAAGTGGGATTCGAAAGGTGGCAAGACAAAGTCTGTTTTTCTAAAGACGCTTGATGACCGGCTGGTGATGAAGTCTCTCTCACCGATTGAGACTTCTGCCTTCTTACGCTTTGCACCTGCGTATTTCAACATCATGGCTGAGGCACTGTTCCATGATTTGCCGTCTGTTATTGCCAAGATGCTGGGGTTCTACCAGGTAATTATCAAGAACCCGGCCACAGGTACAGAGATTAAATTGGACCTCTTGGTCATGGAGAATTTGTTCTATGACCGCTCGCCAACACGCATCTTTGATCTAAAGGGATCTATGAGGAACCGCAAGATCCAGTCGACGGGTGAGCAGAACGAGGTGCTATTGGACGAGAACATGGTTGAGTATATCTACGAGTCGCCGTTGTTTGCGAGGGAGCATAGCAAGAAGCTGCTCAGGGCTTCTGTAAGTACCATGCCTACGTTTCTTTTACTGCTATTTGCTATCATCTCCTTTTACTCATGAACAATTCAACCCTACAGGTATGGAACGACACTCTTTTCCTCGCACGGCAAAACGTAATGGACTACTCGCTCATGATTGCCGTGGATGAGAACCGCAAGGAACTCGTCGTGGGCATCATTGATTGCATCCGCACGTATACCTGGGACAAGCGTCTCGAGTCATGGATCAAGGACCGCGGGTTTGCGGGCGGCGGCCGCAACAGACCGACTGTTACATCACCCAAGGAATACAAGTCGCGCTTCCGCGAGGCCATGGCGCGGTATATCCTCCAGGCACCCAATTGCTGGCACCATTTCGGTGTACTGCATCCTGGAGGGGGCGGGCCCGGTGGCATGAATCCTGCTGCTTTAAGGCCTGCCATGGCGCAGATGACGAGGTTTGACGGGGATGCTTGAAATGCGTATTCTTATGACTTGAAGAGAAATTAAGGCCGGTGGAGAGGAGGCAGATGAGTGATTGCCATGGTGATACAAAGGCTGAAGTGTTAATGCTCCTGTTTCATTGCGTTTTACTCTTTTGTGCCATTCTTGGTGTATTTTTGGTTTCAGGACATTGCATTGCGTGTAAAAGGCTTGGGGGACTCGTTGTTTTCCCCCCATCTTTCCCCCTGTTTTTTTTTCTTCTTGCATGAAATGCCCATGACGCTTGTATATGACCGGCGGTGTTGTTTGTTGTATTGTCTGTTGTATCAATATAATGATGGATTCAGTGAATACGCATTGGTTTTGGTTCCTGATGCGAAGCGAGCGAGCGAGCAAGAAGGTTTTTGTCCCTCTTATTGTTTTAATCACTCAAGTCATGATGAATGATTGCCTATACAAGGAAAATGCTGTGAAATAACCGGGCACTAATTCTGTACATGATGTGGTGAAAGAAAGTGGAGGCATCAATTTTTTATTTTTATCTTTTTCCCCTTGGAGTCTGTATATAGCGAGAATTGTTCATTGATATAGTGTTTCTGAATAGAGTCTTTGCACCTTGTGCGAAGGTATTCAAGGTGAAGATAATATACGATAAAGGTATTGGTTATCAGGGTTGGAAAATTAGTTAGTACTTTTAGTTTTTAGTTAGTTATTAACTAACTAAGGTCTTTTTTAGTTAGTACTAACTAACTAAAGAAAAATAAAATACTAACTAAAACTAACTAAATATAAAAAAAGTACTAACTAAAACTAACTAAAAAGAAAATTTCTCTAACTAAAACTAACTAAGACTAACTAACTTAGTTACTAACTAACTAAATATACTAAAAGAAAAAGAAATAAAAAATTCTTTTTAATAAAAAAAAGAAAAGTATTAATAAAAAATAGAAATAAAATAGAATAAAATAGAAGAAAATAGAAGAAAATCTATTTAAAATATATAATAAATCCTAAACCTATTTACTCTTTATTATTATCTATTTCTTAGTTAATTTCCTCGCTTTCTTCGATAGCCTTTTTAACTTCTTTAATATCTAAAAGATTCCAACTTTTTAATAAAGCTATTTCTTTAACCATATCCGGTAATAGCCTATTTCTCGATTTAGTAATAATATTACCCGTAATAGAGAATATTCGTTCGACGGAAGCTAAAGTAGCCGGAATTACTAAATATTAACGGGCTAATAGGCTTAAAACCGGATATTTTAAAGTATTAAGTCGCTAGAAATCTAACGGATTAATCTAGAAATAATATATTAATAAAAGTAAATTTTTAATTAAATAAAAAGAAATAAATAAAATAATACTTACGTTATTAAGCTTTATATCTTCTTTTATATAAAAAGATATTTCGTTTAACGACTTTTTAGCTTTAGAAATAAAGATTTCTTCTTCCGATTCGGAATTATTTTTAATAATATCATCGTTAATAAAGGGTAATATATCGCTTTTAAGCCTATTTAATATTAATATTAATAAATATAAATCGAAATATAAATAGAAATATAACTTACTTCTTATATTCGTTATTTAAGAATTTAATAGCGTTATCTTTAATAGTAGAATAATAATATAATAAACCGTTTAGTTAAAAGTATAAAAGCTTTAAATAAGGGTTAAGAATAATAGAAATAATATATACTTTATAAAGATATATATTTAAAGAATTAAAACGTCGAGGAAAGTATTTTTTAAGCTTTAATAATGCGGTTTCGATAGCTCGAATAAAGTTATTATAATATTACTTCTAAAATAAATAATTAGTATATAATATTATAAAAGAAAAAGAAAGAAACTTACGAAATATTCGTTTTCTCGAATCTTTTCTTTAAAAATAAGAATAAGCTTTTCGAGTTTATTATATATCGAATAAATATATAAAATACCCCGATTCGAAGTAGTTAAAAATTCGGCTTAGAGTTTAATACTCGGTTTAACGAATATTTCGAAAATTCGATTTAAATCTTCTAAAGCTATAAATTCGAATTCCGAAAGAAAAATAGCCTTATAATCGCTATTAGAAGTATTTTTAGCTATATAAACTAAAGCTTCTTTTAGGATTAAAGACGATTTAATTATTTCGTATATCGAATTCTAACGAATAGGGGTATCTAAAAAGTATTAATAAAAAGAATAAAAAAGAAAAGAAAAAAAAGAAATAAAGGAAAATATATACTTACCGAGAGAAATTCGAGTTTTATTATATTCTTCTAGAATAAGTCCTTCTTTTTTATATTTCTCGATTCCTTCTTTAAATAGCTTCTTATTTTCCGTTATATATTTAATAAAAGTAAGAATTCTTTATAATTTTATTATAATATCTAAAAAAAGATAGATTAATTAATATATTAATTTAATAAAAATAATATAGAAGGTTTATACTTATTATTTATATATTCCGTATTATTTTCCGAATCTAAATTAATACTTTCGATATAAGAAAATAATTCTTCTTCCGATTTCGAATTTTAAAGATAATTCGCTAATATATCGTTTACTATAATATTAATAATATACGATATATAGCGAATATCGTATTCGAACGGTTTTCCGATAGTTACTAAATAATCTTCGTTATAATAGTTTATAAACGAATTATTATTCGAAGCGTTATCCCGAATAAATCTAATAAAAGAATTAATAAATAGCTTTTAAGAAAAAGAAAGAAAGACTTACGATATAATATTTCCAAACTCTAAAGAGGGATATTCGCTTAAAATATCTATAATTTCTGTATAAAGATATAGGCCCGTATACGAATCGTTAAGAACTTTAAACCCTATATATATATTAATATAAAATATAATAATATAAAGAAAATAAAAAAAGAAAAGAAAGAAAAAGAAAAAAAAAGAAAAAAAAAGAAAAAAAGAAAAAAAGAAAACCTTACTAATAAGCTTATATATAAGCTTAAAATCTAGATTAATATAAGCTATAATAATAGCTAAATATACTATTTAATTAATAGACGTCTAAGTATCGAAAATAATAGAAAATAAACCCTTAGAATTAATATTTTTAAGAAATTAAATATTAATAATTTCTCGGGCATTTTCGTAAGTTTTCGATAGAATTCCTCGGATTTTATACCTATTAATAATAGGCGAAAACCTATAAAATAGATCAGAAAATAGGTTTATATTAAAAGAAATAAATATATACTTACCGATTATAATAACTAAGTAATTCTTTAAAAGAAGGTAAATCGAGAATATTAAAAGAAAGGTTATTACTTATAATAAAGTCTAGAATCTTATTATAAGCTTCGTTTTCTTCGAAATCGTTTTCTCGAGGTCTTTTCTTCGAAATAGGAGTAAAGAATTCGTTAATAACCGAAGACGATATTTCGTTTTCTAAATATTAAGTTAATATAAATAATAAATATATATATATATATATATATATATATATATAAATAAATAAATAAATATTTACTTACTTTTAAGTTTTATTTTTTCTAATTCTTTATTAAAAGCAATTTCTGGATATTTATTCTAATAATATCGAACGAAATTCGAAGCTTAAAAGCCCTTAATAGGTATAATACGCGAAAAATTATACCTATTTTTATATATATTAGTATATATATATATATAAAGAAATATAGAAAATATTACTTATATCGTATATTAAATATTTATTTACCGTTCTTTAAAATAATCGATAGGTAATAAAGTACGAATAAATAAATTATTAATAAATATATAAATATTCGACTTTTCCGCATCGGGTAAAGCGTAATTCGGATTATTAAATTTCGAATTCTGAAAAGAAATAATCGATTCTAAATCGGAATTAATATTTTCCGAATTAGCTCGAGTTAAAGGGCCGGCGATAAAAATCGAGGCTTACGATTTAGGAAGGGAGATAAAAGAATCTATTTTATATAGAATAAAAGGGATAATATAAGGGTTATAAGTAATATATAAAAGTAATAAGCGAATAGATATAAAGATTTATCTAAAGCTTAAAGAAAGAAAGAAGAAAGATTAAGAATAAACTAAGAAAACGAGAGATATTTATATTTCTTATTCGAAATTCTAGAAGTTTCTATTATATTAATAATATATTATTAATAGAATTTCTTAGAATTCTATAGAAATTCGGTAGAAATATATAGAAGTTTATAGAAATTCGTTAGAAACCTATAGAATTCTATAGAATTCTATTAGTTTCTATTAGTTTCTATTAATTTCTATTAGTTTCTATTAACTTCTATTAGTTTCTATTAATTTCTATTAGGTTCTATTAAGTTCTAGTAGATTCTATTAATTTCTATTATAGATATAATATATTTTTATAAGTTTCTTATTAAATATAATAGAATTCTAATTAAATATAATAGAATTCTAATTAAATATAATAGAATTCTAATTAAATATAATAGAATTCTAATTAAATATAATAGAATTCTAATTAAATATAATAGAATTCTAATTAAATATAATAGAATTCTAATTAAATATAATAGAATTCTAATTAAATATAATAGAATTCTAATTAAATATAATAGAATTCTAATTAAATATAATAGAATTCTAATTAAATATAATAGAATTCTAATTAAATATAATAGAATTCTAATTAAATATAATAGAATTCTAATTAAATATAATAGAATTCTAATTAAATATAATAGAATTCTAATTAAATATAATAGAATTCTAATTAAATATAATAGAATTCTAATTAAATATAATAGAATTCTAATTAAATATAATAGAATTCTAATTAAATATAATAGAATTCTAATTAAATATAATAGAATTCTAATTAAATATAATAGAATTCTAATTAAATATAAAATAAACCTTTATAAAAATATATTAATAAAATATTCTTTAATAAATATTATATAATTAAAATAAATATAATAGAATTCTAATTAAATATAATAGAATTCTAATTAAATATAATAGAATTCTAATTAAATATAATAGAATTCTAATTAAATATAATAGAATTCTAATTAAATATAAAATAAACCTTTATAAAAATATATTAATAAAATATTCTTTAATAAATATTATATAATTAAAATAAATATAATTTAAATATAATTTAAATATTAATAATTTAATATATTATAAATATTATAATATATTTATTTATTTTCTTTTTTTTAAAAAAAAGTCTTAGTACTTTTAGTTACTAAAAGTACTAAAAATACTAACTAAACTAACTAAAGAAAAGTTTAATACTAACTAACTAAGACTAAAGCTTATTAAAGTACTAACTAAAACTAACTAAAAGGAAATTTAGTACTAACTAACTAAGATTAAAGATAACTAAAGTACTAACTAACTAAGGTTTTTTTTTAGTTAGTTAGTTAGTAACTAAAAACTAAGGATTAATTTTCCAACCCTGTTGGTTATTGCTTTTCGCAAGCGATGAACATTATCTTTTTCCACATGTGAGTACTACTGTAACGTACTTGGACTTGTCGATTTCAAGGAATCAACGGAGGCCTTATGTTCGCAACATGAGGCTAGGATTCAAATCAATAGGCTTTTAAGTTATGAAAACTAGAAAACTGACAAAAAACAAAACAAAAAAACAGTAGCAATGCAAATCGTTTATCAATGTAGCGATATAGAAGGACAGTTCATATATTAGGCCGAGTTAACAGCCACTTGTATATATATGTATCAGTTGCTTAGCCTTACAAGACAGGTATCATTTTCCCCCTAATCATTCATCATCGTCGTCCTCGTCGTCCTCATCCTCATCGTCCTCGTCCTCCTCGTCCTCCTCTTCCTCCTCTTCCTCTTCCTCTTCCTCTTCCTCCTCCTCCTCTTCCTCGTTCTCCTCGTCCTCATCCTTTATCCTCCTTCGTTCTTCCTCCTTCCTCTTCTTGTCGTCCTCTTTCCTGGCTTCTTCCATCATCTTTGCTTTTTCCGCTTTCAATTTACGCTGCGTGACGACAAACACTCCGATCGGCGTTTTCTCCCAGTCGAATCCGCTAAGGAACTTGTCCACCTGGTCGCGATTCTTGGGTGCAAAGTCAACCTTGACGCGCTTCTGTTCGATAAATTTGGCGTTGGCCTCAATCTTTTGCACCAGGAGAGCAATCTGCGTCACCAGCTTCGTATTCCTGTTGCCGTTGCCCTTTGTTGCTTTCTTGTTGCCACGCGCCTCCTTCGACCACCGCTTGAGCATAATGACAACAGGCAAGGCGAACTCGGGGAAAGCAATATTTGTCGACCAAATGGCAAAGTACTCGCAAAAGAGCTCGACTACTTGCTCGCCCACGCCGTCCTGGTAGACACGGGTGCGCAGGTACGACTTGGGCGCCTTGTACTGGACGCTGAAATCAAGAGCCTTCAAAGTCGTCGCCTTGGGGGGCTTCTTCATCTCGGCCGAGTTGAGCACCTCCAGGAGCGCCGAGGCGAGCGGGATGTAGGTGCCGGTGGCACGCGAGACCCGCAGCAGTGAGCGGATGAGGTGGAAACGGAGGGGGAAGTAGAGGGCGGTGGGGATGAGGCGCATGGCTCCCAAAGTGACTTGGACGAGCGGGTATATGAGCAGTTTCAACTGGCTTTCTTTGTTGGATTCCGCTTCCTTGAGCAAACTGCAGTGCTCGGCGAGGACGCAAGACCAAAAGTCGAGCGAGTGAACGTACTGCCAGTTGTAGACAGCCTTGTACGACTCGTTTTGATTGTGCGTGATGCTGTTGCGCAGGTGAATGGCAAGTTGGCGGATAAAGGTAAAGGCGGTGGTGTAGCCGATGGATTGGTCGATGCCCCAGAGCTCGGCGGCCGAGTTCTTCATGAGATTGATGCCTTGGATTGTGTTGGGGTTGGTCGAGCGGCTCCCTTGGATGAGGCCCTGGTAGGTTACCTTGAGGACAGCCTCGCGAATGCCCTTGTCGCCAATGACGACGAGTCTGCGCAGGACCAGGAAGGCTGTTATCCTGGTTGCCTCGCTGCTGGAGGATTGCGACCAGAAGTGGACGATGGTCTTGATAAGGTTCTTGAGAACTTTGCGGAAGGAGAGCAGGTAGGGCAGGAGGGGTGTGAGGGCGGAAATGGTGAGTTTCAGGGTGGCATCATCCGAGAGTGTCCCTAAGAGGTGGAGGACAGAAGCCGCGTAGCTCTTGATGAGTATGGAGAGAGTCCTGAACTTTTTGGTCTCGGTCGGTATCGTGACCTTGCCGGAAGCAGTCTCCTTGATGGGGCAGTGGTGTTGCAGCACTTCGGGAATCTGCTTGAGTGCCACTATGAGGATGTCGTGGAACACCTCTGGGTCTGAGATTGTGTATTTTTGCTTCTTCTCCTCGTCATCTTCGTTGAGGTGTGCGGCACTGCGGAAAGCCAGAACAACTTGTCGTGCAGCCCGCAGCGATTTTGTTTCGGTAATCGAAGTCTTCCATCGTGCGACCATGGTCTTGGTGAGCTCATTGCGCGAGGAAAACTCGTCGTCGTCATCCGACTCGGCCTCGACAGCGGCCTTGCTGTCCTTCTTCCTCTTCTTCTTGGGCTGCTCGTTGTCTTCGCTCCCGCTCAGCTCATCAATCTCTGCCATGTCCACATTCTCATCGAAATCAAGGGCCTCGGGGTCGTTCTCCTGCAGGTACTTGTAAAACTCGGGGTCATTCTTGGCCAGAGCATCCATGGCGCCTTTGCTCATGCCCACGTCAGCATCGTCCGACTCAGCATCGCTGTTGTCGTCGTCACCGTCAGGGGACGCCGAGTCGCTGTCCCCGTCGTCATCATCTTGTGGCGCATCGCGCTTTCTCTTGCCCAGCTTGCCATTGGCAGCCTTGGCCTTCTTGTCACCGGCCTTCTTGTCTATGATCTCAAAGCCGCCACTGAAAAAGTCGTCGACGCTCATGCCACTGACGGTGGCATCGGGGGCATTCTTCTTGGGCTTAGCTGCAGTCTCGTTTTCGCCGTCGGCCTTGGGGCCCTTGAAAAAGTCGTCATCGCGGGAGCGCTTTGCCTGCTTCTTGGCCTTTTGCTGGGCGCGCTGCTTGACCTTTGCGTCGGCCTTGCGCTTGTCGAGGACGCCCTTGAGGTGGTTCTTTTCGAACTTCTTGGTCGCCTTGGCGTTCTTCTTGCCGGGACCCATCTTGTTTTTGGTGGCACCTATGGGCGGAGGTTGGTGGGTGGGATGAGGATTGGTGTTGCTGGACTTTTCGAAGGGGAAAAGCCACGGCAAAGAATGGACGTTCGAGGCGGGACTGGGTGGGCGGCCAATTGCAATTATGGATTGCTGCTTTCTCGAAAAATTTCCAGGCTTGCTGGGCGATAAGCGGCTTATCTAAACCCGTACCCTGGTGTGGTCCCCTGCCAAAAGGTACGGGGGTACTTTGGTACTTTGCGACAGGTAACTTGACTGACAAGTGAGCGACTTGGGCAACTGCCTCGATGGGCACTCTGGCAGCCTCGCTCATGCCGTCCGCCTCGCATGCAACATCATCACTACCAAAATGATAATGTCAAGATCCAGCTTCGCGTCAAGATGATACCCAGACAGGCATATGCGCCCACACCGCACAGCTACGTACCAAATACAACCCTCTCCGCCACCATTAATCTCGATGAGGCAAGTACAACTCACAGACCAACTCAATCTCATCTCATCATCCTCGTCTCAGGCTGTTCTACCGCCTCATTAACACTGCGCACGCAATAAATAATCACAGGAAGTCAAACTTGCAGACACCCGCGCCGAGCGCGACCTGCAAGACTCGCTAGCCGAGATCTTCAGCATCCTCGTCACCCTCGACGAGCTCGAAAAGGCCTTCCTCAAGGACGCCATCCCGGAAGCAGACTACACGGAGATCTGCGAGCGCAGCCTCAAGCAGTACAACGCCATCTTGGTCGATGAAGGCGTCGCCAGAGCCTTTGTCGGCATTGAGGAATTCAAGGCCGAGTGGGATGTTGGTCTCCGTCTCCGCCACCACCTCTTTCACCACTATCGTCGCTAATCACACACACAATAGCTTGAAATCCCCCGCGCCACAGAGCGCATCCGCGTCGGCATGCCCAGCACAGCCCTCACAGCCTCTGCAGGCGCCCCGCCACCGTCCCAAACACCAGGGGGCAGCAACACCAGTGGCGCGCTCATCCTCGAAGCAACGCAGGACTTCATCACCTTTCTCGATGCCCTGCGGCTCGGTCTCTTGGCAAAAGACCAATTACACCCGCTGCTAACGGACGTCATCCAGTCCGTGAACAAGGTGACGGACCGTGATTTTGAGAATAGGGGCAAAATTGTGCAGTGGCTCATTGCGCTCAACCAGATGCGTGCGACGGAGGAGCTGAGCGATGCGCAGGCGAGGGAGCTTGAGTTGGATATCAACTCGGCATATCAGGGGTTCAAGAGTACATTGACTTGAACGAGGCGCGGCCTATTTGAAGATCTTTGCATGTCTGTCGTGATTTCCATACTGGCTGTACAACATCCCGGCACAACACATACCGGATAGACCTCCTCCACTGTCTTTGTGATGCCTTTTGGAATGTGCCTGCTTGTCCACGATATACGCAAAGCAAGTCCATCAGACGAGAAACGTCCAGAAGCTGGGATACACAAACTCCTCTTCAAAGATGCGCCTCACCTGCTCGAGCACAAACCTCTCCACCTTGCCCACATTCTTGAGACTCTGCTTGCCGCCTTCCCGCTGTCCAATCTCACTCTCGACGCGAATTTCTTGTAACAGCCCACCCATTTTAGTGTTCCGAGCAGCAGGGCCATGAGCTCCACCTGCACCACTCCCACTCCGACCTCCACCCTGCTGCTCTGCACCACCCTCCTCATCATCCCCGCCCACAGCGGCAAGCGCATCCTCTGGACTCAAGAAACAGAAATGCACTCTTTTGCGAATGTATGCCACCACACCGACGCCATCAAATGATAGCCCCGTAATACTCAACCGTAGCGGGATCCCGACAAAGCTCGGCATGGGGTAATCAAGGAGGATATCAGCTGTGAGGAGGAGTCTGACATCGCCCGAATACCGGATACGGAAGACGGCTTGGATGTCTTCTATTCGTGGCTCGCGGAAGCGTGGGCGTTTCTCATTGTCGTCGTCATCGTCATCGTCATCATCATCTTCACCGTCATTGATGTGCTGTTCTCCATCAATGTCATCGTCTTCTACGATGGCGCTCCCTCCGAGAACAGTCTTATCCCTGGTCGGAGGCCGCGATATCCCGCCCGAAGAAGTAGCTGCAAATGTAGACACACTGGACTTCTCATGCAGCGCGGGATCAGAGAGATGAATGGGCGTCAAGCCTGACAGCGAAGACGAGGCAGCGGGCTGGTTGAAGCCTTCTATCGAAACGGACCCCTGGCTTGGGTTGCGACTGTGACTTGGCGCACGATGGTCGATCCCTGCTCCAGCTGCTGCTCCGTGATACAAGTGTTCAGGCAGCCCAGCCGTAGATATGGACGCTGGGCTACTTCCGCCCATCTCTGGCGTGCGAGATTGGTGATACTTGTACTGCTTGTTGTTGTTGTTGTTGTTGTTGTTGTTATTCGGATTGTTGTTCCCAAGCTGCGCACCGGCCACAGCAGCAAGCGGCGTCTGCGTCCCGCTCAACCCGCCCGCAAGATGAGAATGAAAATAATGCAGATTGGACGTGCCTCCCGGGATCCCTGGTGTCGAGGTGCCCCAAAAGGGACTGCCCATGTCCTGTGGTATGGACGAGATGCCGCGCATGTGCGCCCCAGGGAAGGTGGTCGTAATGTGGGGTGGGAGGGCCGAGAGCCTTGCACCGCCGGCTCCCATGCGTAGATGGGGAGGCGGTGCGCCTGGCCGTTCTCTCATTCCTTTGCTGTTGCTGCTTTTGCTGCTGCTACTGGGCGGTGCTCCTCCGTTGCCGCGTCGTCGGAAATCTGTGGTGGCAGAAGCAGCTCCTCGCAAGCCATGCACCCCTCCACCACCGCTCCCATTCGCAGCAAATCGGCCACCTGGCACGCTTAACCCGCCAAAGCTCCCATTACCACCGCGCCCGCTGCCGCCGCCGCCGCCGCCGCCACGGCTATATTCGCCATACTCTCCATCCACATCCCTCTCCACCACATAGCCGTCGTCGTCTTCCAAGTCATCAGCATCATCATCCGAGTCGTCATCATCATCTGCAGCAGGATTCTCCTCATAGAAATCCGGCAACGGGTCTGTGATATCCTTGAGCTCCAGCTCCGGCGGTGTAGCCCCAAACGCAAAATCATGCACCGTGACCGATTTGATGAAGCGGGGCAGGGCCACAGATTGGAATTTGGTGTGGATGAAGTCGCGAATCGAGTGCGCGAGGGCGTCGCCGTCGGGTCCCGTAGTGAGGGTTTCCCAGTTGAGGTCGATGGACATGTTTGGCCGGGACGGGGGGGCCCGTAGGTTTGACTGTGGGTGACCGTCCCCCTGGTTTTTCGTTTTGCTCCGCCTGTTTTTGTTTCTGGGCAGCCTTTGCTTTGTACAGATTCAGGGTCTTGTCGAGACAGCTGATGCGGCGTGGCGAATTGCAGACGGTGTGGAGATGGTAGAGCAAAGAGTACTGAAGGCTACTTGAATTGGGTTGAGGTTGAAGGAGTTGGGTACATCAAGATTCCGGTATTCCAGCCAGAGTCGTAGATTGTGAGATTGCGACAATCGAGGCAGCAACGCGAACGTTCCCGATCAGTCCTTCCAGTCGTCGCTGACACCTGCTCACTGCAGAGAGATATTTCCAATCTTGCGACGCACTCTGCTTGTAGTTGATAGTGGTAACATTTAGTGGGTGGCGTCCATGACTTTTGGAATTGACCTTCGTGGTCGTGACCAGGGTTCGGGTTACGTTCAAGTCTCCAACATGATTCGGCAGAGACCAAGTTGTCACAATACCTAGACAGATGCAGAACATGACCAGGTCAAGTTTTCAGTTTGGTGACTATTTTGTAATAAGGCGTAATAAGCACATAGGCCAAGTCAATATACAAACAACAACACCCGCTTCTCGCACTTTACACAAATCATATTCCAGAAGCTGGGCCAGCCCGTCGGTTCACACGGCTTAGACTCAGACTCTGTCCAAGTTGGCCAGAGGCACGTACCCGGTTTCGTCTCTCTTGCTCCGCCCCATGGCCCCTCTTACCCTGCTAACAACCTCCGACACGCCCTCCAGCACCGTGTTCGCCATGCTGGGCCTGCTCAACCTCATCTCCATCGCCTCCTTGCCTGCCGCCTCGTCCATCCACCTGGGACGCTTCCAGAACTTGAGCAGCAGCGAGCTCATAACTACAGACACAGAGCTAATCGCCATCGCCGCGCCCTGCCGCCATTGGATGGAGGTGTAAGCCAAATGGCAAGAAGATGCCCATTGCAAAGGGCAGTCCAACAATATTGTAAATGCACGCCCACGCCAAATTGGCCTTGATGCGGTTGAAGATGCTCTTGGACAGGTGCAGGGCGGCGGGGATGTCCATCAGCTCATTGGGACGCATAAGAACCACGTCAGCCGCCTCCATGGCGGACATCTGTACCGGAGGCCATGGCGATGCCAACGTCTGCAGTTGCCAACGCTGGCGAATCGTTGATGCCGTCAACCGACCATGGCGACGATGTCACCTTGGTCGTGAAGCTGACGGACAATTATCTGCTTCTGATCGGGCGACATACCAGCATGCACACACTCCTCGGAATGCCAACTGCTGCCGCCACAGCGTGCGCAGTAGAAGGCTGGTCGCCAGTGACCATGGAAACCTTGACGCCCATGCGATGCTGCAAGACGGCAATCGCAGCGGCAGCACCCTCTTTGATCACATCTGACAGGCAGAGATGGCCTGCATATTGGCCGTCAATGGCAATAAAGATGTTCGTAGTACCGGCAGAGTCACGGGATTTTCCGGATGAGGCATTCTTGTTGATGGCTTCCGAGGCGTCAATGGCTTCTTGAGATACGTCCACATCGTTTTCACGTAGGTACTTGACGTTGCCGACCAAGATGTTGTAGCGAGTGCGGTCGGCGCTGGTGGCTGGCTCGACGCTGGCCGAGATACCGCGGCCCACAGCTGCATTAAAGTCGCCAACACTACCCTCGATGGTGCCCTCGGAGCCAAGACCAAGCTCAGCTTTAGCAGCATTGAGTACAGCCTTGCCCACTGGGTGCTCACTGCCCATCTCGGCCAAGCCAACAATAGTCCACCACAGTCGACGGCGCGACTCATTATTCTGCCAGGCGGAGACAATGTTCATACCGGCCACAGTCATTCTGCCGTAGGTTATAGTGCCAGTCTTGTCGAGCACAATGTGGGTGACCTTGGTAGTAGTCTCAAGTGCTGCACCACCTTGACGAGGATGCCGTTCTCAGCGCCGACTCCAGTGCCAACCATAACAGCAGTAGGAGTTGCCAGGCCAAGCGCGCAAGGGCAGGCAAAGACAATGACTGAAATGCATAGCTTGACGCAAACAAAGATTTTACCTCCGCTCGAGTCCTCCATAAAAATCTTGGGTGGGTGAGAAAGCACGTGACTGAGAACCATCCAGACAATAAAGGTCAACAAGCCCAGAATGAGGATCGTGGGCACGAAGTACCCAGCTAGAGTATCCGCCAGTCTCTGAATAGGTGCGCGTGTGGTTTGAGCATCTTGAACAAGCTTCACAATTTGGCTGAGCTGCGTGTCGCGGCCAGCACGAGTTACCCGAAGATCCACACGGCCGTGACCGTTGACGGTACCGCCAATCAAGAAGGAGCCCTTGCGCTTCTGCACGGGCATAGCCTCGCCCGTCACCATACTCTCGTCGACATAGGTCTCTCCTCGAACCAGGACACCGTCAGCCGGAATCTTGTCGCCAGGGCGGAGGATGACAACGTCTCCCACCTGAATCAGTTCCGTTGGGATGATCTTCTCCTCGGCAGCGTTCCCATCCGCCGTGGGGGATCTGGGATCGTCACTGTCCCACTTTTCCGCCGCCTTTTCGGCAGCAATGGGATCGACATAAATTGTTGCCATAGATGGGGCCAGAGACATGAGACGCGACAAGGCCTTGGAGGTCTGGCCCTTGGCACGGTTTTCAAGGAACCGGCCAAATGTGATGAAGGTGATCAACATGGTGCTGGTGTCAAAGATTGTGCTTGGTCTGCTGTGGGGAGGGAAAATGAATGAGACCATCATAGCAACACAGCTGAAGAAGAAGGCACACGAAGTGCCCAGCACAACCAAGACGTCCATGGTTGGCGAGCCGTGCTTGACAGACTTGTAAGCTGAGACATAGAAGCGTTTGCCAATGCCGAATTGCACTGGAATGGTCAGGACCAGACACACAATGTCGCCCAAGAAAAGGCCTGGCAGGATCTGCCATGCCCCAAAATCCAGAATTGGTAAGCACATGGGAATGATCATGCCTATGAGAAAGACGGGGACGGCGAAGCTCAAAGACGTCCGAAAGGCTCTTCGCCATTCGTTGATTTCTCGAGTCTTGGCCAAAGATTCGAGCTGTGCGTTGTTGTCGTCACTGTCGGCGACCAGAGCATTGAAACCTGTCTCCTCGACTGTCTCAACAATGGCCCGTAGGCCCGTTACACCCGGTTGGTGCGTAACGGTCAACCTCGAAGTTGCCAAGCTGAGCTTGACCGAGTCCACACCAGGCAGAGTCTGAAGCTTTTCCTCGAGTGCTGTAGCCGCAGCAGCATCTGGTACTCCATACACCTTGAATTGCGCGATCGAGGTCGCTTGTTGCTTGTCGGCAGCTTCCGATTGTGTCGAGACGATGGACGCGCCAAAGCCGCGGTCTTCGATGATTTCCGCAATCTGCTCCGGGGACAACTTCGTTGGGTCATGCGTTATGACGGCTCGCTCGGCCAAGAGGCTGATATTGAACTTGAGCATCCCCTCGACGTCCTTGAAGCCAGACTCGACCGCCGACGTGCATGCGCCGCAAGTCATGCCTTCGATGGCCACCGTTGTGATCATCTGAAGGGCAGTCGTTGCAGACCGCGATGGGCCAGTCTTGTCCTCCTCTTTGACCTCGGTGCTCTCAACAATAGTAGCGCCAAATCCTCGGTCCTCTATCATTTCTGCTATTTGCTCGGCGGACAGCATGGAAGGATCGTGGTCGATGACGGCTCGTTCAGACAGTAGTGAGATGCTGAAGTTCTTGACGCCTGCAACGTTCTTGAAGGCGCCCTCAACTGCGGATGTGCATGCGCCGCAGGTCATGCCCTCGATTGCGATGACGGTGCCGACATAGGTCGGGCCATTCTGCGCTGCGTCCTTGAACGCGGTGTCCATTTTGTCGACTCTGGGCGATACTAGGTCGGTGGAAAGGACTTCTGCGTCGAACCCTCTGTCTTCGATGATCTCTCTTATTTCTTCGGCGGAGATACGGTTGGCATCATGCATGATCACTGCCCTTTCCATTATCAGGCTGACGGAGACATTGCCGACGCCATCAACGCCCTTCAGTCCACTCTCGACCGCCGAAGTGCATGCGCCGCATCTGTTGACCGGTAGGTTAGCGATAAGCCGAGCCAAGCAGCTGAGCAGCCAACAAGTGACATGGATAACAAGCGCCGAACCACGCTGACTGCGCTGGAAAGCCAAGCCACGAATCAGGGCCTAGAGTAGAATAAGCACAGCGTGGAGGAAGAAAGAGGCGACTCACGTCATACCGCCGACCTTGAGGGTGGTTGTGGCCATGTGCGCTGCACTCAGACTCAGCGGGTCCTTCGGAAGGACCTCTATCGACGACGGCGCCATGTCGGACTGCTCTATTGCGAGGATGATATGGGGGGGGGGTTCGTTGAATAGAAATAAAAAATAAATAAATCAAGTAGGTGCGGCGGCGGAAAAGGCCGTGGTAATCGATGGCGGGTATCCTTAGGTCAAGGCCGGACGCATTTGCACGCAGGAAAACGAATGATGATGCCGCGAGTAAGGACGGACAGCCGCAAGACGGAACGCTTCGCTGGTTGGGTATCGAACAAGAAACAGTCTGCCCCACGGTCTGAGGATATACTTTTTGGTTATGTATATATGTATCTTGGCCGGAAAGGAATCCACCAGAAGACCAGCTTCTCTAGGGCGGTGTGATGGGGTTGTCTTGTTGAAGTAAGCAATCGGGCAATAGCAATAACAGTTGCGTATGCTGGCTGAATCCGTAAGACTCGGGTCGCAGCTAGACCCAGGATGAACTCTGTAGAGCCGGGGCGGAGTGGCAGCGGCCGGGTCAATAAATGGAGGTGATTATGCACAAGAGCAATAGTCGTCGTGTGACTGTTGCTTCGTAAGCGACCCTCAAGACGGAAACGAGGCTGCTGCAGAAGGGCAAAAGGAGGGGGGAGAGGGCAAGCGGCTGAGGAGTGAAGAAGAAGGATCAGAAGCGGGCAGTGCGAGGTACCAGCACTGGACGGGCAAGGGGCCTGATACGATATAAAAGTTGTGTGATGGGACGGAAGGCCAGCATAGACTGGCTCGACGCGAACATGTTTTAATTCATGTTGCATATGAAAGTAGATTCGTGGGTTGTGGCTCGGTACGCTCGGTGGAGAGAGCAGCAACAGCGACGAGGCAAGCCTTCACTCGCCCATCGAAAAGTTGTCTCGTGGCAACGGGCCTGTGAAACAGGCAGCCCACAACAGAGCCCAGGTTCCCCTGGAAGACAGGCGGCTGTTGGGTTCCACCAAAAAAAGGTGGGAAGGGGCAGTAGGGTGGGGTTATTGCCTATTGCCTGTGAAAGAGCGCCGACGGCTCGGTCTTTGACGGCAGTACTATGTACTAAGTACTACGTAGTACGTACTTGGCCCATTGTACTTTTCGGTGTCTCTCTCTGTTTGCTTTTGTATTTATTCAATTGGGGTCAGTCAACCAGTGAAGTAGTCCACAACCACATTCAGGATGTGAAAGAAAGCAAAGTGACTACAAATACAAGCGGCACCGTCTCATGTTGGGGTGGCGCTCTTCTTTGTTGTTTGAAAGATCGAGCCCCGGTCCCAAGTGCTTTGTGCGTCTGGGCGTTTCCAAGACTGTCAGGAATTCTGCAAGATCACAAATCAACAATCATGCAGTATGCTGTGTACACAATACCTCGCATACAGTTGCAGTGCTGACTGCAGTCATGTCTATTCAATCTTTGTGTGTTCTACGTATCTGGCCTACGACGCACAATCCAGGATGGATGCTATCGTCATGCATCGATAGTGGCCGTCTCAATGCAGTCTCTGGAGGTGCAAATGCGACTGCTTGGCCTCCAATATGACCACGATATCTCATCAATAGCACACACGACAAGGGTGGTGCAGACGTGGCTTCCGATGCAAAGCCTGACAAGCTTTTCGATAGTGCAGCAACACCAAGTCCCTTTTCCACCAAAATCAGCTGTACTGCTACCGGTCGGAATGTATGCGGTGACTGGGACCGGTATGTCAGCCCTAGTGCGCCTCTTGAAGTTATGATGGTATACTACCCAAGCTGGCTGATGACGAAGATTTCCATGGATACTATAATCATGAAGAGTGTCTCTGCCATCTGCCGCCTGCTCGGTTACGACGGACGTGTAGATACAAAGGTGGCAGCCAAGCGAACTCTGGTTGCGCAGCCCATTTTCCATGCTCAGTCAGCAGAGACGCCACACAACTGCAATGAAGATTATCGGAAGAAAACAACTAATACCAAGTCGAGTCACGCCGAGTCGAGTCGAGCCAAGCCGAATCGAGTCGTCTCCAAACTGTTTGGACCCAAACACTCTTCAAACGGCGTCTGTCTTCGTCAAGCGCTGCCCCCAATCACATGTCCCCGTCTGAATTTCCGAGACAAAACATCATAACAAACAACCCCCTGGGACTTTCTCAAATCCCCGTCTTCAGCCCCGTCCACACAGACACAGAGCCTGTGCAGATCGGATAGCTTAATAC